>CM017764.1:42806988-43213399 GCA_008009225.1 Acer yangbiense | reverse complement strand
TACCTGTGGTCGCTCATTTGGCTTTGCACTATCAAAATGAGAATTCATTCAAAATAACCATAATAGACGAATTGTGTGATAGAAATAACCATCCGTAAATGAAATTTACCCTAATGGACACCATTTTGAAGTAAAATTAATTTTTTTTTAAAAATGCTTTTAAAAATATAATATATATTGGAATTTATCTCCAACGTCAATCACGTGATTGACGGTTAGAGATCAGATTCTTTAATAAGGAAAAAAAAATTATATAATTATTATATATATATAAGGTTACTGGCTATATATACCGAGAAGGATTATGGTTTTTTTTTTTAATTCTTTCTAAAAGCTGTTTGAAATAAGGAATATGTAAAAGAAAGAAGTCTAGCCATATCAAATTAGGATAAATTTGGAAATGTAACTTCTTTGGGAAGATAGATTAGTAGATAGATTAAAAAGAGAATATTTTATTGTAATCCAGTGATTTGAAATTAAGTTAAAAGTTAAAAGTCAGTATACTTTACTTTTTTTAGTTGATTTTAGTATATTTTAGTTGTTTGACCACCTATAAAAACAAACAAAACAACTTAATGAGTTAATTCAGACTCATTAAGTTTTAAATGGAAAAAACAAAGTTCACTAGTTGTGCATCTGTGCATTACATGCATAAATATATGAGTTTTCATTCAACGTTTAAATCTTTAAAAAGGACCCTTTTATTACATATATATGATTTGTATTTAAAAATTATTTCTTAATTCTCTGAATTACAATATATCAAATCATCACTCATCAATTAATTTTCAACCTTTAATAACATCCACTCATTTTCAATATTCATTTTCTCAAGTTAATTGATGTTTAGACTGTTTAGTAATTGACCAAGAAAAAAAAATATCGATGGAATGACTTTCGAAAGTCGACAGAGAGATATTTCACTGAAAAATCAGTCTTCGAAGGCAACGAAATGTAGGATATATATATATATATCCTTACTTGACTTGGGTTGTTCGGTCTACTCCTGTCCTTTTTCAAACCATTTAATCAATTTCGGTGGTGAATTGTCGCATTCAAAATATATTTATTTATTATTTTTATCTATATTTATGGGAAAATTGCAGATTTCCTCTGAGTTTATAGTAATTTGCTAGCTGATATGGCTAACACAAAAGGGTACATATATTACACCCATATAACTTATAATATATTCATTTTTATTAGTATATCTATTTCTAAAATTTAAAAAAATTATTATTATATAAACACCTATCATAATGCTAATAGTACCCTAATTAAAATAAATATATTTATTTTAATACATATTATTTATAAACACTCTTAAATTATTATCACACCCAATTATAAAAAAAAATTATTATTTTTGAAATCAAATCCTCTTTTATTGATGGTCCAATTTACTCTCGGAAATATCTCGAATGTAGGAGCCTTATAAAAAGGGAATAGTGTAAACCGTATATGGGGTCAAGAGATTTCAATCTAGAATTCTTATTTATACAGCATAAAAAGAAAAAAGACTTGTTGATATCTACAGTTATCGTTAAAAAAAATAAAATTTGTTTATCGATAGAGTTTATAACTATACATAAAAGAAAGACAAAAACATATGATAATCATGTGATGATGAGAAAGTTTGATACTTGAAATAAAATTAGAGTTTAATTAGGGTTTATCATAAGTTATTTATTTATTTATTTATTAAGTAAGTTTTTTTTTAATAAAAAATATAGTTGAAAGATATTTGTAATTAATGAGTGTATATAATATTTGATTTATTTTTAATTAAAGTAATTTACGCTTATTGATAAATTTCTATTAGGATATTTTTATAATTAATTTTTTTAATAAATATTGATGTATTAATAAGTTTTATGGGCATTAATATTAGTGAAAATTGCCAAAACTAACCCATCTAATTATGGGATTTTCTTTTTAACCACATGCATATTTTAATTGTTTTTAAACATGTTTTGAGAAATTACTCAAAAGCCATAATAAAAAACCCCTAAATCAGCTTCTCTCTCTCTCATTTCTTTTCTTTTCTTTCTTCTCCTCTGCTCTCTCTCACGATCAGCCTCTCTCTCTCCCCGGTTTGCCTCTCTCTCTCCCCGATCTGCCACACACTCCCCGATCTGCCTCTCGCCGGCGTCGCGAGCTTCGGCGAGCTTCTGGGCGTCGCGGCAGCCCCTCACGAGCAGCTGGATCGCGTTTCGTTGCTTCAGCGGTTCGCTGCAGCTTCGTCGACGACGGGATGGCGACGGGCTGGCGACGGGATGATGATGGCGACGGGATCGTTCGCTGGTTCACCGACGGGATGACGATGGCCTCCATGGATCTGCAACAAAAAAGAAAAAAAAAAAAAAAAAAAAAAAAAACCTAAACTGAGGAAGAAGAAGAGGAAGAAGAAGGGGGAAAATTTTATTTAGTCCAGATTTCAAGTTTGAATATTTCTATTTAGGCATGATTTCAAGTTTGGATATTTTCATTTAGGCATGATTTCAAGTTGGTGTATTTCAATTTAGTCGTGATTTCAAGTTTGCTTCAGGGTTAACAAACATATTTTCAGGGGTACTCTGGTAATTTATGTACTAAACTATTTTTTTTAAAAAAGTGGTTATTAACAATTATAATTTCTAAAGTGGTTAAAAACAAAAATATGATAAGTTGGATGGCTACTTATGGTTTTCTCTCTTAATATTAAACCAATATAAAATTGTACAAATTTTCCTCTATGTCAGATGATTTTCTGCCACACGTAAACTTTTGGTCGGCTTTGTTATAAAATTACTAAAATTTGTGGGCCCTGTGATATTAGAAAATTCAACACGGAAAAATCTCGGAGAGAAAAATCAATGCATCAATTCATGGACATTTGATGAATAAGTGACTTCAATTCATGCCCAATTGAAGAGTTCAGTTATATTATATGCATCAATTCGTATAGACTTTTGAGTAAAATTGACTTCAATTTAAGATTTAAAAAAAAAAAAAAAACATCAATTCATCAATTAATCTTAATTCAAAGTTGAGAAGAGTATATAATAAATGATCATCATGGACATTTGATGAAATAGTGATGCTACAATACCCCCAAATTTTTTTGTATCCAAATTCATACTTAAATGACGTGGTATGTGAGTTGTTAACAATATGTAAATCATGAGATGATATGCTAATTACAAACATGGGGCTAGTAATTGGCCTAGGCGGTCACCTAAGCCTTAGGCGAACCTGGCTGCCGCAAGGAAGGCCTAATCGTCTTTCCTAGGTGTCCGACTAGGCGGCCTGGAAATATATAAAGAGCATTTATGGGTGAGTTAAGTTTAGAAGATAAAAAAAAAAAAAAGGTAATTTTGGAAATATATCAAATACGTTTTTGAATTTTCAAAACCGGAGTATTATTAGATCATTAGTGGGTTGCTAATAGCACCACTCATTTTCCTCGATATCAGATGATTTTGGGCACACACAACCTTTGGTATAAAATTACTAAAATGCCTCATTACCTATGGCGGAAGAGGATCTACTTTGTGGAGGAGCTTATTGCTTCAAGTGGAGGAGCGATCTACTCTACCCTTCTGTGATTTATTTTTATTAATCAGTGATGAAGGAGATCAAATCTCATCAATCCATCGATAAAGGAGATCTAATCTCCATCTTCCATTTTTTTTTAATTAGCATTTCCATAATAAATCATTATGTTAACCATTAAAAGTTAACATGCATCCGACTAGGCGGCCTGGGCCTCCGCCCGGCAAATTTTTTATATATATATATTTTTCCAAACGGAGACCTTTTGATATTTAGGAAGCACAGCAAATTAAAGCTGGTACTTCCTTATTTATGATAATCGAATTTCAATTATTGTTCAAACTTAAAATTCATCGAATTATTATTATTTTTTTAAAATCGAACTACAATCCAATCAGATTTTAAATCGAAAGAGATTGTTACACTTTTTTTTTTCATTTCATTATTACATCTATAATCCACTTTTAGTAAAATGGTTTAGACATTTTTCTTCACATCAGTGATAAGGATTCAAGTCCAATATTTGTCGATAAACACCTCACCTAACGATGTTGCGATTTTAAAAATAAAATAAAAAATGTAATAGAAGAAAAAAGATGTGAAAGAAAGAAGCCGGCACGCAATGGCGTTGATTTTGACTTGGCAGTTGGGAGTATCATTGACTCCGACTTTTCAACGTACGCGTAAACTTTGTTAATTTCTTTGGCTTCTGGAATATAAACTATCGTCGTTTAATCTATTGAAAATCTATCTGCTGCTTCCAAATTCATACTAAAGGACTTTGTTTTCCATGAGAATTGAGAAGACAGAGATTAGTCAAACACAAACACAATTCATACAAGGCAAGCAAGTGGTTGTAACTTGTAAAGGATAATATTCAATTGGCAGACATTTTGACTCATCGCATACATAGTTACATCCAGAAGTTGATTCCAAATTAAGGATGTACCGGTGATATATACTGTGATAGTCTTTGAAACTTCAACAAAAAAAAACTCAGCTTGGAGTACCGAGTTTTTTTTTTTTTTTTTTCATCAAATAACATTAAAATGATTCTTAAGATGGATGTCCATCATTGAGTCACCGTCTCGCCGAGCTAGTGGAGATTCGGTCGATTTCCATCGCGGCCTGAAACCATGGAGATCGTTTCAAAAAAAATTTTCTTTTCTTTTTATTTATATAATTTCTTTTTTTTTTAATTATCTATTAACTGTTTTTTTTTTTTTTTTAATAATTTTCTATTATCCATTAATTTTTTTATGTTTAAAAATTGTAACTGTTTTTTAATAATTTTCTATTAACCATTAATTTTTGTTATTTTTTTTTAAGATCTTCCTAAATCTATGTATCTTTAAAAAAAAAAATGTGTTAATTTAATTTTATAAACCATTTAATATTATTAATTTTTATAATATATATATATATATATATATATATATATATATATATATATATATATATTATATATTTTGATGTAGAGCAAAGGCAAAACAAACATGTATATTTTTCGTGATTAATTAACATGGTCAACAGTTAGTCAACTGGTCAAGGGGAAGTCATTGTTATTATGATTTTTTACTGGTTTTAGTACAATTTCACATATAATTAGGGTAAGTTTGTGTAATTTGCCCTAATTTTTAATATTGTATTATTATTTTTGAATGAATTAATCTTTTATTATTATTATCATCATCCTAAGTTAATAATATTTCATAATTATTTAATTTACTCTATTTAAATTAGGGTGGCTCTATTGCCAACCACAAAATATCTTCAAACACCCATATTAAAAAATTAAAATTATTAATTTTACTCCCTACACCATTTAAAATACCAAAACTACCCTTTAACTATATATATATATTTTATTTTTAAACTTTTTTTTTCTCATTACACCTATTTCTCTTCATTTCCTTCCACCACCACCCAAAAAAAAAAAAAACTACGTACAGTTTCTTCATTTCCTTTAACAAATATTATAGAATTTACTTAGATATAATATATATATATATATCGTATTTAAATAAAGAGGAAATGGTAGGAAATGGCAATATTTTCATGTTGAATTTTGAGAGCATCATTATATTAATAACTTAAGTTTAAATGACACAAAAGGACTAAAATAATTCTATCTCCTTCTTTTATTACATTTGTGTCATTTTTAGGGTTTTTTTTTTTTTTTTTTTTCAAAGTCTTCCATCAATGGAGATGAAAGACCTCCGATGGAGGTTTCAATGAAAAAGATGACCCAAAAAATGGAAAATTTCATTTTTACCCAAAAAGTCTCGGAAATTGTAAAAAGTCTCAAAAACAACTAAAAAGTCTTGAAAACTACTAGAAAAGTCTCGAAAATTAGAAAATAAGTCTCGGAAATACACAATAAGTCTTGAAAACACCAAAAAATATCTCATAAACACAAAAAAGTGTGAGATTTTTTTTGTGATTTTTTTTTTTAAAGGAAGAAGAAACTTTAATAAATGCCAGCAAATGAGGGAAGAACAAAAGAGAGCCAAAACCCAACAAACCTAACACAAAACAAGCACATCCAAAACAGAAGACAACTAGACAATAATACAGAACCAGAGGAAACCAAAGACACAAAAACCAGTGTCCAGACACAACCAAAAACCAAGGCTCACTCAAACATCACTCCAAGACAACACATCTTCACCGACCTTTGAACCTTTTTTGGCCAAACTGTCTGCGTAAAAATTGGAGGCTTTGGTGCAAAACACAACAAAGGCTTGGCTAAAATTACCCAAATGCTGCAGATGTCGAGGATGTTATGTGCATGCTTGATACTACCTACACCACTGTTGTTCACCCACTCCACGACCGTCTTTGAATCACTAATGACAATAAGGTTCTTATTAGCCAACTCAGGTCTAGACCCAAAGAGATCACAAGCAAGCTCTTGCAATGGCTAGAATTTCAACCACATTGGCATCTTGAATCCCAACTGACTCAGAAAAAAACACATAACACTTTTCCTCGATGGTCCCATAACACCCCACCAATCCCTGCAGAACCCGGATTTTCCCACGTCAAGCCATCGACGTTAAACTTAAGAGTGTTTAACAGAGGAGAGATCCATTCTTCCAACCTTAAAGACTTCTTCTTCGAAACTTTAATGCAACACCCATCAATGTTCAATAAAATATGCGTTATTGGATCCGTCAATCCTCCACCCAAGTTTTTAAACCCCCAGACCACTCTAATTAATCTCACAATGTCCTCTATTTGAATGAAATCCAAAACTCCATCCTTGAAAACCTTTTAATTTCTAACTTCCCAAATATACCACACTACCGCAAAACACAAAGAGCTTCATGCTCTTTTTGATTTTATCCGGGGATAGAGACCGAACCAACATCTCCACCACTCAACCACTGACGAAGAAGAATAATAAGATGTCCCCCACTAGAACATACAGCTCTTCCACAGTCTCCACGACCATTTACAAAGTAAGAAGAGATTATCTATGGATTCCAAATAGTCCTAGCAGAAAAGGCAGTGCAAGATAGAGCCAACCTGCAAACCGAACCTGGTAAGAACGTCACTAACTAAAACCCTCCCATGTAAGAGCTGCCAAACAAAAAGTTCAATCTTAGGAGGGCAAATGCCTTACCACACACCTTTATGATTCGAAACCTCCCCTGATTGACCACCTTCCAAACGTCTCCAAAAAGACTTAATAGTAAACACTCTATTAGAGCCATGGATCCAACTAATTGAGTCCTAAATGGAGTCCTTAATAATAAGATTCGCCAAACAATCTATGAAACAATTCCATTGCTAAATTTCCCAAGTAAACAAAGGTCTCCTTAGGATTATCTCCCACTTCCACTATATTCCTTCTCTTTTCCCAAAATTTCTAATGCAACCCGATTTATATACAACAAGAATGTAAATTCTAGAAAAAGCCTCTTTCAAGGGAGAACCTTCCACAAACACATTTGACCATAGTCTGGCCCTATCCCCTCTCCCCACTACCACTCTCAGCCTATCTTTCATAATTTGTGCCATATTTGAACATTGGAGAAATAAGTTGCCTACCGTTTTTGTGAACCCAGAGCTACTAGCCCCACAATTCCAATCCCACCTTAAGACATCCAATGGAACCCCATATTTGGCATAAATCACTCTCCTCCACAAAGGTGATTCTTCCGAATCAAATCTCCATACCTATTTAGCCAGAAGACCTTGATTCTTGAATAGAACCCAACCAATGCCTAGACTGCCATCATTCTTGCTTTTACATAACAAGTCCAAATGCCTAGACTGCCATCATTCTTGCTTTTATTTCCCACCCCCGCCCCCCCCCCCCCCCCCCATCGCCCCCAAAAAAATTTCTTTGTAACCTTTTGATCTTTTGGGCTACACACACATGCATTTTGAAAACTGACATGTAATAAATCGGGATACTAGACATCACTGTTTTTATTAGAACCAATCTACCACCCTTATTAAGGAACAACTTTTTCCAAGGCACAAGACGACTTTCCAATCGCCTAATCAGCTAAGACCATAAAATTTTGGAACAAGGATGATCTCCATACGGCAGAACTAGATACGAAATAGGCAACGAGGCTTTGGCGCACCTGAATATCCCAACCCAATTCACCATCAGACTCTCTCTTCTACCCACCTCCACAATACAAGATTTGTGGAAATTTATTCGCAAGCCTAACGCCAACTTGAAGCACCTAAGAATTGTCATAGCATTCCTAAGGTAATCCACCTTTGGTTGAAGGAAAACTATAGTGTCATCTACAAACTGGAGGTGTATATGTGAACCACTTCCCCTCCAAAATCACCCCTTTCATCAAATCCACATCCACAACTTTCCTAATCAAAGCACTCAAACTCTAGACTGCCACATTAAAAAGAAAGGGGGATAAAGGTCGCCTTGCCGAAGGCCCCTTTCCATCCCGCAGTCTCTAGATGGTTTCCCATTAACTAAAACCGATAACTCTGGCGAAGAGATACAATTCCAAACCCATTACCTCCACTTCCAACCGAATCCCATATCTTTCAATGTATTATCCAAAAAGCCATGATCTAAGCTATTTTAAGCTTTTTCAAAATCTAGCTTCACCAAGAGACCCCCATCTTTTTTCTTTTTCCAAAGGTGAATAATTTCCTCAGCTATAATGAAACTATCCAGGATTCGGTGATTCCTAACAAAAGCCATTTGCGTTTCCCCTACCACCGAACCAATAATCCTCCTTAATCTATTAGCCAACACTTTTGCTAGGATTTTATATAAGGAGCCTACCAAGCTAATCGATCTATAGTCTTTCATTGATTCCGGTTTGACACACTTGGGAATATAAGCAATAAACGTTTTGTTTAGCTCTTTGACTATCGAACCATCCTGATAGAACTTGAAACAAATTATAGCATAGTGTGTATAAAACTATCTAGAGGGGGGGTGAATAGATTTTACGCTTTTTACCCAATTTTTCGTGTTAGTCAAAATTACGAAAATGCCCTCAAGATAATAAAAACAAGCAAGTGTAATATGGTGCGGAAATTAAAACAACACTTGGTTTTTACGTGGAAACCCTCACGGGAAAAACCACGGGCTATGTAAGTAAGCCACACTCGAACCTCGAATCCACTAAATGTGCAAACGATTACAACCTAATCCCGGAAGTAATCACACACCTACCTAATCCCGGTATGAGTGAACCTAGTCCAATTTGCTTGCGTTCTAAGCAACCTAATCCCGGATGCTACACACAAGACTTACTTTCTCTATGAAGAGAATACAACCCTAAGTGAATATATGTGAATATCCAAAATGCAACATAGAGCAAGGGAAACCCTATATGCTTATCTAAGATGATTAATATGCAATTAAGAACAATCCTAGATATCAAAACTAAATGACATGTCAATAGTTTAGCTAATCAATATTAAGCACAAAACCTAATATGCTAGCACAATACAACTTCTCAAACATACATCATACTCATCTCAATATTGTATCCAAGCATACAAAATAACAAACAAGTAATTAATTGAGATTGCTAGATAAGAGAAACACAAAACATGTAAGATATTAGTAAAAAGCTTACCAAGCAAAGTATGATGAAGATTCCATGTAAGATGACATCTAGAAGATCAAGGATGATGCTAGATGATGATTGATGATCATGAAAAAGTGTTTGAGTAATCTAAAAATGAGTTCTTGGAAATTTTCTTCTCTTTGAAAAATCTCCTAAGTATGGAATCTGAATATGAACTCTTGTAATTGACCTAAAGTCAAAGTGGCATATATATAGGAGGCCAAAACAAAGTGTGGTCGTTTTGATAAGTTTGCCTCAAAATTGCCTTGGGCGCTGTACGTAGAGCGCCTCTTGTACAGCGCCTGTACAGCGTCCCAACTCTGTTCTCACGGGAAAACAGAGTGGCGCTGTACGTAGAGCGCTTTGTACAGCGCTTTGTACAGCGCCTGTACAGCGACCCAACAGCGACCGAATTAAATCGATCAGGTCTGAACAGCGCTCAATGGGCGCTGTTCGTACAGCGCTTCTGTAGAGCGCTTTTGGGAGCGCCCAATGCAAAAATGCAATCCTAAGTCTAAGCATGACAATGCAATTGGATATGCAAGATGCAATCAAACTAACATGCAAGAAGAGATGTTAATGAGCATTAAGGCACACAAATAAGACACACAACAACAAGGATTAAACATATGCATGAGTTGTGAGTTTGTGCAACTATCTCTTCAAGACAAGTAAGCACTTAGAGTATTACCTTTGGTGCTTGTCAATAATGAGGTCTTCAAAGGGCCTAAGCAATAACAACAACATCTAAACTACCCTTACAAAGAATCCCCACATATGGTTTGATCACGAAATAAGCCAATTAAAAACAACGGGAATCCTTACAGAACTCTTCCATAATAAAGAATTATAAAGAGGAAAACTCTATTTTTTTTCTTATTTTATTCTTCTCCACATAGGAGGGGTTATATAGAGGAAATTCAATTAGGAAAGAAATCAATCAAGGAAATCAATCTACAATCCCTACAGGTTAATTGTCAACTACACTAATCAAGCAATCAATCATACTAATCAAGCAATCAATTAGTCAACTATACAATAATTAATTGATTATATTCTAACAGAAACTAATCCCTAATCTTTAGGAATTAATTTCGGAATTCAACACCCCCTCCCTCAAGCTGGGGAATAGATGTCAATCATTCCCAGCTTAGAAGTCAATTATTAAACGTTATTCTTGGAAGAGCTTTCGTTAGAACATATGTTACTTGAAGGTGTGTAGGTGTGTAAATCAAGCTTAGTATTCTTGCTTCAGCCTTTTCTTTGATGAAATGACGATCTATCTCTACATGCTTAGTTCTGTCATGATGGACATGATTTTTAGCAATACTTATTGCAGCCAAATTGTCACAAAACACCTTCATTGTTTCTTTTGTTGAAATCCTTAGCTCATCAAGTAACCTTTTTAGCTATAATCTTTCACATATACTCCGAGTTAAAGCCTTTACTCTACCTCGGCACTACTCTTAACCATAACAGACTGTTTCTTGCTACGCCAAGTCACCAAGTTTCCCCATACATAGGTGTAATAGCCGGTAGTTGATCTTCAATATGTAACAGATCCTACCCAATCCGCATCTGAGTAGATTTCAACTTCTTTGCTTGTTCCTTTTTGAAAGAATATTCCTTTACCATGATTCATCTTCAAGTATCTAAGAATCTGGTAAACTACTTCAAGATATTCTTCATTGGGCTTGTTCATAAATTGACTTATGATACTAACAGGAAAGCCTATGTCCCGCATTGTATGGGAGAGATAAATGAGCTTTCCTACAAGTCGTTGATATCTCCCAGTGTCAACCGGAGGACTGTCTTCTTTGAAACTGATTTTATAACTTCATTTCATTGGAGTGTCTGCAGGCTTACATCATAACATCCCAGTTTCTTTTAGTAAGTCCAAGATGTACTTGCGTTAGGAGACCACAATACCTTTCTTTGAACGAGCGACCTCCATGCCTAGGAAATATTTCAATGATCCTAGATCTTTGATCTCAAATTCCTTTGCAAGAACTTCCTTTAAACAACCCATTTCTTTAGTGTAATCACTTGTCACAATAATATCGTCAACATAAATGATGAGAATAGCAACTTGCCTAGTAGGAGAACTTTTTGTGAACAGGGTATGATCGGCTTGTCCCTGAGAGTACCCATGCTTCTTGATTGCCTTTGTGAATTTGTCAAACCATGCTCTAGGAGATTGCTTGAGATCATACACAGACTTTCGAAGCTTACAGACCTTGTTAACATTGCTTCTTGCCTCAAAATCCGGTGGAATTTCCATGTACATTTCCTCTTCTAAGTCACTATTGAGGAATGCATTTTTCACGTCCAGTTGATAAAGATGCCTGTTTAGATTAGCTGCTAAGGACAACAAAACCGGAACAGTATTTAGCTTGGCAACATGAGCAAAAGTTTCTTAGTAATCGATGTCGTAGGTCTGTGTGAATCCTTTAGCAACAAGCCTTGCTTTGTAGAGACTTACACTCCCATCTGGATTATATTTGACAGTAAAAATCCACTTGCATCCTACTGGTCACTTCCCTTCTAGCAAATCTGAGAGTTCCCAAGTACCATTCTTTTTTAGAGCATTCATCTCTTCTTGTATGACAGCCTTCCATTTTGATTTTTCTAGAGCATCATGAATACCTCGTGGAATTTCTATATTGGATAGATTAGTAATAAATGCCCGATATTCTGATGATAGACCATCATAGGAAACAAAATTGGAGATTGTATGTTGTGTACAAGATCTCACACCTTTCCTTAAAGCAATAATAATATCAAGAACATCATTAACAGAAATATCAGTCTGAGATGTGTTACCTGGAATATCTGGACTTAGACTTGGACTTGGATCGGATTCATGGTTCTGCTCAGGAAGTGTGCGATCCTCTATCTCCTCTTGAGGCCTTTTCCTCCTTGAATAAACAATAAGCTCTTTGTCAACTGAAGGTTGTGTGCGGGCAGAAGTGGAGCTATTAGTGTTTGGCTTAATTTCTTGACGGATGATTGACTCGGGTTCAAGTGGAAGGATGGTTGACTCGGGTTCAAGTGAAATGGAGGTGGTTAACTCAGTTTCATATGGAAGAATTGGAGTGTCAAGAGTGTTAAGCCAAAAACTACATTCTTGTATGGCTGAGTTCTCCCCTTGAATGGAAGTTTTTGGGTAGTATGATTGATTCTCAAAGAAGGTGACATCCATAAAAGCGTAGAATTTCCTAGTGATAGGCAAGTAACACTTGCAACCTTTTTTAGTGGGAGAGTAACCAAGAAAGAGACATTTGATGGCCTTTGAATCAAGCTTGCTTTTATGATGTTGATGTATATGAACAAATGATGTACACCGAAGTACTTTTAATGGTAAGGATGAGATGATTTGAGTATCTGGGTAGGAACAGAGAATGGCTTGGTAGGGTGTTTGGAATTTGAGAACTCTTGATGGCATCCGGTTAATGAGATATGTGGCCGTGAGGATTGCCTCTCCCCAAAAATGCTTGGGAATGTTTATGGTGAACATAATGGATCTGGCCACTTCGAGGAGGTGTCTGTTGTTCCTTTCTGCCAACCCGTATTGTTGAGGTGTGTCAACACATGAACTTTGATAAACTATTTCTTGATCCATCAGATCTTTGGCATTATCCGTCCTAAACACCTTTATTTTTGTCTAGAATTGTGTTTGGATCATGCTGTTGAAATTTTTAAAGATAGTACCCGCCTCTGATTTTTCTTTCATCAAATATATCCAGTTTATACGAGTATGGTCATCAATGAATGAAATAAACCACCGAGCTCCTGAGATATTGTTGACTCTAGAGGGTCCCTATATATCACTGTGAATGATTGCAAATGGGTGAGATGTTTTGTACCCTTGGATTGGATAATTACTTCTCACATGTTTGGATAATTGGCACATTTCACATTGAAGAATCTCAGGTTTGATATTATCGAATAATAATGTTGGGAACAACTTTTTTAAATACTGGAAATTGGGATGACCTAACCTATAGTGCCACAACATGATTACACTATTTGACAAGGCTGGAGGAATTGGAGATGACACACTACTTGCAGCTTGAACTTGTTCTTTACGATTATTAGGACTGTTAAGAAGATAGAGGCCCGCACATTCCTTTGCTTTGCCAATTGTCCTCCCTAATTCCAAGTCTTGAAATTCACACCGATTTGAGAAAAAATTAGCAACACAATTCAGGTCTTTGGTGAGTTTGCTAACGAACAACAAATTACAAGTTAAATTAGGCACCAAAAGCATGGATTTTAAAGTTAGGTCGTTGGTAATAGTAACTGATCCTATTTCTACCACTTTAGACAATGATCCATTAGCAATTCAAACCATTAAATTTCCAGAACTTGGGCTGTAAGTATTGAATAGTGTAGCATTACCAGTCATATGATCTGATGCGCCGGAGTTTACTATCCAAGGACCATGTCTCTTTATTTCGATGCTCAAAGCCATAGGAAAATTACCTGTTTGATCAACGGAATGGAATATATGGAAGATGGAAAATTACTGACAGCAGATCCCGTTCTTTTGGTGTTCTCAGCTGGGATCGAAATGGAAGATGTTTTTTGGTGGCTGATCATCTTTTGAAGAAACTCGATCTGCTTTTTGCTAAGGAGTTTAGTTTCGAACGATGTCTTCTCCTTGCTGTTGGACATCATGATGGATTAAAACCCTTGGAGAAAGTTTTGCCCATTTAGTTTATGACCTGTAATGGGGAGATGAGAATTGTCTGTTGTTCCAAGGCTGTTTGGAATTGTGACTTCAAAGGTATGTTTTTCGGTAGCCATTCCGGTGGTTGGGCCGTATTTTGGCATAAGAGAGAAGATGGTATTAGGGTTGTAGAACCGGGGAAAGGAGACTAGGGTTTCGGTTCTACCGCTCTGATACCGTAAAGAATTATAGAGAGGAAAACTCTATAAAGAATATTTAGAGAGGAAAACTCTATTTTTTCTTATTTTATTCTTCTCCACATAAGAGGGGTTATATAGAGGAAATTCAATTAGGAAAGAAATCAATCAAGGATATCAATCTACAATCCCTACAATTAGGCTAATTGTCAACTACACTAATCAACCAATCAATTAGTCAACTATACAATAATTAATTGATTATATTCTAACAGAAACTAATCCCTAAACTTTAGAAATTAATTTCAGAATTCAACACATAAACTTCATGAAATCACCTTCGATTACGTCTCAATTATCCTTGATGAAATTTGGATTAAAACCATCCGGGCAAGGGGCTTAATTTCCATCACAACTCGACAAAGCATCCATAACCTCTTCCTTGCTAAACTTTTCTTCCAAAAAAGCATTGTCCAAAGCTAAGAGCTTCTTTAGAGGAAGGCTAGAGATTGTCGGACGCCTCCACCTAACATTCTTAAACTGCTTAACAAAAAAATCGGCCACCCCAGTCCTAACCTCTTCCGGATCCGATGTATTCACTCCCTCAAAGGATAATTCCTCGATTTAATTCTTCTAACATCTCCCACTAGCTACACAGTGAAAATACTTAGTATTCGTATCGCCCTCTAACAACCATTTGACCCTCAATTTTTACCTCCAATCTTGTTCCTCCAGACGGAGAGCTTTCCAGAACTCAGCCAAGACTTTCAGTCTCTCCTGTCTCAAAGAATCCGACCACCCATCCCTAGCTGCAGATTTATCTATCTTGGCTAATTGGTCCTCTAGACCTTTGGGCGAAAAATGATAATATCCCTAAAAAAAAAAAAGAATAAATTTCTTTTTTTAAAAAATAAAAAATAACTCCTTTACCACTCCCATTTAGATTTTGGGTGAAATTCACCTCATCCTCGTCATAATTATTTTTCGGAGGACTTTTACAATGGGGACCGGCCTCGGCGCCTTGCATAGATTTTTGACATCCTTAATTGTACTTGGAAATAAAAGAGTGTGGACCATGTGATATTAGAAAATTCTAACAAGGAAACATCTCGAAGAAAAATCAATGCAAATTGACGTTGAAGCTATGTAGCACGGATACGGATACGGATACGGATACGGATACGGGATACGGATACGGCACGATACGGGGATACGGTAAATCTTCAAAAACTAGGATACGGATACGGCAGGATACGTCAATTAAAATAATATATATTTATATTTAAAAAATATTAATAATATATGAAAACATATTTGATAATTCATTCAAAATAAAAATATATTCAGAATCCAAATAAAACATGTCACATAACTACATAAGTCATAACAATGTAACATATTATAGGATCCAAATAAAACATGCCACATAAGTCGAACATATTACAAAATCCAAATACTACATAAAAAAACTCATAAAACATATTTTAAATTCCTAATTAACTTCATTATCATCATTCATATTGTTAAAGGATCTAAATAATTCGGTCTCTAACTCTGGTTCATCAAGAGAAAGGTTTACAATCTCAAGTATCCCGATATTCTCCATGTCAATGGAATCCAAACTAAAATTTTCTTACAATTTCATTTTGACTCCTAAAATTTTGAAATTATAATTTGACCCTGTTTTATACTAAAATAGTTATAATATTGCCCCAGACGTATCCTCCAAGTATCCCCTAAGTATCCTCCAAGTATCCCCCAAGTATCCTCTAGTCAAACTTGTGAAAAAGTCAACGGCCGATACGCCATTTGGTGTATCGGATACGTATCCTGGAGTATTCGGGAAGTATCTGAACTGGATACGAGTTCGATACGAGTTACCTCTACCAAATGGAGTATCCGTGCTTCCTAGCGTTGAAGACTACCAAATGAAATAAACCTTGAGTCTTCTTTGATTTGGACTTTTTGGAGCGGCCAACTCCTGTCCTTTTTTCTTACTCATAATTTTTTCGTGAGATTTTGAATATTTAATATAAATATTTTCCATAATTTATATAAACTTTTGAGTAAAATTGACTTCAATTTAAGATTATTTAAAAAAAAAAATTATACATCAATTCATCAATTTAATCTTAATTCAAAGGTTGAGAAGAGTATAATAGTAAATGATCATCATAGACATTTGATGAAATAGTGATGATAGAATACCCACACATTCCTTCAAAAAAAAAAAAAAAAAAAAAAGAATACCCACACAAAAAAAATTGTCTAAATTCATGCCCAAATGACGTGGTATGTGAGTTGTTAACAATATGTAAATCATGAGATGATGTGTTAGTTACAAACATGGTTCTAGTAATTGGCCTAGATGGCCGCCTAAGCCTTAGGTGGACCCGGCTGCCATAAGGAAGGCCTAATCGTCTTTCCTAGGCGTTCGACTAGGTGGTATGGGTCTCCGCCCAATTTTTTATTTTTATTTATTTTATATATATATTTTTCCAAAACGACGCCATTTTGGCTAATTCAGCTTCACCACCTAGATGCCGTCTAGGCAGTTTAGGCGCCAGTCTACCGTATGACTGGCGCCTAGCGCCTACTATAACACAGGTTACAAATCACATGCTACAACAATTGAGCAAATATTTTGAAAAGTCTGACATCTCTGTTGATGAAATTAAACTATTTTGATATATGTAAATATGTAGATACATATGAATATCTGTATCCCAATTTCAAATCTTACTAAACTTCAAATCGAATATGAAAATTAATTAAAAAAATTATCAAATATAAAAACTTTAATCTAAAAAAAAAAGGAGAGATGCAATTCAAAATCGTATCATGCATGCCAAACATTACTATGAATAATATCTCATAATTACACATTTAAGATTTTTTATTTCATGATCTATTACAAATATTAATAATTAGAGGTTTCGTCTACACAACTTAAGACTTAAAAACCCAGTCTTATTTATCAGCATAATCTTGTTTTTTTTTTTTTTTAATTCATATAAGGAAACTGCATAATTAATTAATTAATTCCCATACTTGGCCTTGTAATCACTCCACAACTGATCAACACTCTTTCCCAGCAAATCCATGAAGAAGTTAACATTATAACCATCTCTCATCTTCTTATTAAGTTCTGCTACAAATCCATTTCTAAGACCATCGCAATAATCCAAAAACCTAGCCGTAACACTGTACCCTTCGTCCCATTTGGTTCCGTCCCTGGTTGCGCCCACCCGTTGGCAGGATAATTAGCCTTCAACCTTACAAAATCAGCAATCCCTTCGGTCAGTCCAGTGGGAGCTTGACCTGCCCCATTCCACTGCCACACATGCGTCATCTCGTGATAAACGATTCCGGTGAATTCTTGCTTTACATCGCCCATGTAACTGTTGAGATAACCAGCGTTTACTAGGATTTGGTTGTTACTTGTCGCTGCAGGGACGGACTGGCCGTTGGGCAACACGATATTTTCAACGATCAATAAGGGCACCTGAGTGATGTCCTTCCGGTCTGCGGCTGTGGCTTGCTGGAACAGGCCCCAGATTAGTTGTGTGGCGGCGTCCATTGTTTGTTGGGCATATCCGGCTCCAATCTGGTTGTTGAATATGATGCCTCCAGGTGCTGTCTCGGCCTGATTGGTGACCACATAATCGACTGCCTCGACATGGATGATCATGCCGTGTAGGGCTGATAGCGTTACTAGAGAAATCGCCAGGATCATCAAAGCTGGGCGACCCATGCTTGAAACCTGAAACCTGAAACCTAAAACCTGAGTGATGCTTTATTTCTTTTTAGGGAGTGTGCGTTGAAACTGTGTTGTTTCTCCATGCATATATAGATTTTTTAAAGGGGCAAAGGACAAGAAATTTTACATAGGAATTTTCATGTGCTATTTGCAAACCTTATCTTCACAGATTGATCCACAAATTTTATATGGTTAAGAAATTTACTTCAAAAAGTTGAAAATATTTTGGGTGTGAAAACTAATTTTTCCAAAGTTTTTAAGATAAAACATAAGACAAGTTAGAATAAAGAAATACCTTTGGAAGTGTGGCTAAAATGTTTTTTTAGATCGTTTTAAATCAATTTTTCATTTCACTATATTCAAATTATTGCCAATGTCAAAAACAATATATAGAAATAAAAAGTTTGTTTCCATAAATAAGTATAAAAAAGGTGGATCACTTCATATTTCACTAAATTTTAAACATACATAATTAAGATGGAAAGAAATTGAGTTTATTTAATGAATTTTTGGTGTTACGAAATTTTAAAATAAAATATATTTCGATATGGTAATCATGGGGAGCCATGTATATCAATATATCATCATATAAAAAATATATTTTTCTTGAAACAATTTGTAAAATTATTTTAATTTTGCTACAAAACATTCACTTGATTTTAATTAATTATAATTTATACAATCCAAATTACCTATATTTAAATGTAAAATTTCGTAACACCTTTTTTTTTATCAAGTCCTTTTATTAAAATAATATATATATTTTTCTCAATTTTTTATGCTAATAAAAATGGAAAAAAGCAGTTGCACAGTGAAATCACATTGAATTTTTTTCAAAATAGTTGCAATCCGGTTAGGTCTTGGCAGACGCTGAAGTCATGATCACCCATTGAAAATTAAAGTTTGAAATGGAGAAAAAAAAAAAGTCATAGAAAAATCAGTGCAACAAACAGTTTTGAGGCTAATAATGAAGTTTGGCTTGACTTGTGGAGTCAATAAACAGATTTTGCGAGAGTTATCTTATTTGAATATTCAAACCTTACCACAATTGGCTTGACTGCATTTGATCTAATATTATTTTGCCGACAGTTTAAACTTAGATTAATGATGGATATATGTTCAAATCTAATAATGTAGGTAGACAAGTTTAGGTTGGTCCGGTGCTATACCCCTCACAGCAAGACACTGTGATTGCGGGTTCAAGTCTCTTCCTCTCACTAAAAACCCTCAATTATTGTAATTTTTAAATAAATAAAAAATGATTTTTATGGAATTTATTCGTTTATTATTTCCTCAATTATTATATATTTGTGTCGACCCCAATGTTTCATAACCTATGGTCTTAATGATCACAAATAAATAATTGATTATGAGCAAATGAGTTTGTTCATCAATGCAAAGACAGCTATTGAAAGAGCTTCAAGAAGCAGGAAAGCATATGCATGATTATGTATTGCCGTATTGGTCTTCCTTACGAGAGAGATTTTATTGCAATTTTATGAAATTTAATTGGTTAGACTTTGCTGAAGAGAACATTGCATTTTGATACAAGTTTATTGTTGGACCCAAATGTGTAACATTCAGGAGACATAATCAGTAGAATATACACGCACAAATAACATAAAACACAATTATGCGTACACCGCACATACGCATAAGACACTCATAAACTCTATAAATAACCTCTTTTATAACAAACTGGAGAGGGCTAGAACTAACTAAGAATGGCTGGACAGGCAGGTGGCCAAAAGGCTCTGAAAACCTCATTTGACTCATTTTTGGTCTCAACATTTATTATCCTTATGAGTTCTTTTTAAAACATTTTAAAATGGGTATTTGGCCTTTGATAGGTCCCAAAATTCCTAAAGATTGAAAATCCAAAATTAAGCTTCAACTCCTTACATTTCTATGGGGGGCGGACAAGCCATCAGACAAGCATGATTGTCTACCGGACACCTGTAATGACTAGTTTTGATCGGTACGACTTCCCGATAGGTGGCAGACACGGCTAGAATGGAAAATTTATCATTTCCCACTGTAAATAGAGGTCTCGACGAGATGAGATTGATATATTAGTATTTCTCCTCTTATACCTACATCATTATTTAATATATTAGTCATATCCCTTACCTCCTCCTCAAACCCCAAATTAAAAAATAAAACAGAGAGGCAGGTCTTTTTTGGGTTGTTGGCCCAGTTTCTTAAAGCGTTAATAATTTGGTGATCAGTTAAAGCTTAGCCCAAAGCACATCCATAAGCCAATTTAACTATCCTCCTATTAGCTTTGAAGAAAACCCACCTTGTGACCTGTGACCTGTGACTGTGAGATCCGAACAAGTCAAAACCCTTTTGAGCGGCCAGCAGATTCCTAAAGTAGAGATTTAGGGGGTTGTATTGGTTCAAGATTTCATTAGACAATTTGGGGAAATAAAAGTCTGGTGGTATTGGATTGAGACTTTTTAACAAGTTAGATAAGTCTGGTGGTATTCGATCAAGACGTTTAAGATTTTTTTAAAAGTCCATATTGTCTTGTGGTATTGGATCTATACTTTTAAGATTTTTTTAATAAGTCCATATTATCTTGTGGTATTGGATCTAAACTTTCAAGAGGCAGCAAATTGTTTGGTGGTATTGGATTGAGATCAAGATTTTTTGGATTTCATGACAAAATGGATTTTCCAAACTTTTTAGTGATATGTATAAATAACTTTAACCCAAAATTGTCTTGCCATCTCTCTCAATACTTTCCAGACTTTTCTCTCTCGCTCAAAATCATCTTCAGCGTACTCAACCTCCTACGTACAATGAGGTTACATAGTTATCTATCCATCTACGTACAATGAGTGACTTTTATGACTATAAATACATAGTGCTATATTGAAGAGTTAAGAAATGGGAAGAGCGTACAATAGGTTGTTTGGCCGATGAAGGGCAGTGATGGTGGCAGCAAAGTCGACGGCGGCGGAGTCAGGTGGCGTGAGGAAAAGTGGGATCAGGAAAGTGGTGCCTGTGTTTCAAGAACCGGGCAAGTTTCTGAGATCAAATGAAGTGTAATGAAGCAGCCCACACTGGCGATGTCGCGTACGTTTGGAATACATGCATTAGACTCAACAGCCTCCAGAATCCTGCAAATAGGAAGGAGTTATTTTGCGATGATAAGTTGAAGACTATATATTTTTGGTGAAAAGGGCTCAGTTGGATTCATAGAGATTGCCAGATTGTTGTCTCAACATTTTGTGAAATCTACTTGATGATCATTTATTGAAACCTGCTGGTGGTGCTTTGAGGGGTTATGAACTTATGACATTTCTATTAGTTGTTTATATATATATATATATTATTACTAGGTTTGATTTATTGTTTTAGATGATATGATTATAAAGATTTAATATATTTCTGTGTATTTAATTGAAAACAGCGAAGCTGATTATATATACAAGGAGAGACTTAAAGAAGTCTTGAGTAACTAAACTATATAAATCCTAAGCTAACTAGAATACGGTAGCTGCAATATACAAGGAAATATAAACATAGGATAATTACAAAGAGAACAAGTATAACTAAACTACAACATCCTTTACACGCCCCCGCAAGACAGTGGGTATTTCAGAGACACTGATCTTGGACCGTAAGAGACAAAACCTTGTCCTGGAGAGCGGCTTAGTGAGAGAATCTGCCAACTGATCAGCAGAGGACACATGTGATATGCGAAGTTGATTGCTTTGGACCTTTTCTCGGACAAAATGAAAATCAATGGCAATGTGTTTCATTCTTTAGTGAAAAACGGGATTAGAGCAAAGGTACGTTGCACCAATGTTATCATAGTAGATGGTAGGAGGACCGGCCATAGGGATCATCAATTCCTGCAGAAGAGAGGTGAGCCAAATAACCTCAGAGGCAGTGGTGGCAACCGCCCGGTACTCGGCCTCTGTTGAGGACCTAGGAACTGAACGTTGTTTGCGAGAGCACCATGAGATGGCATTTGACCCAAGAAAGACAACATAGGCACTAGTTGAGGACCGGTCATCTTGATTGCCTGCCCAGTCCGCGTTTGAAAACGCATGCAACATCAACGGTGAGTCACGGCGCACCACTAAGCCATGACCAATTGTACCATGTAAATAACGCAGTAGGCGTTTAGCAAGAGCCCAATGGCCAGTTGTTGGACGATGCATGAACTGAGCGAGCTTATTCACAGCAAAAGGCAATGTCAGGGCGAGTAAAAGATAGATACTGTAGAGCACCAATTACCTGACGAAATTCAGTGACATCTGTGAGGGAGGTGCCATCAAGAAGCTTGAGTTCACGATCAGTTGGAAGAGGAGTGGTGACCGGTTTGGAGTCAAGCATTTTGGTGCGAGTCAAGAGTTCGATCACATATTTTTTTTAGAAAGAAACAATCCAGACGGACACGGTAGGACTTCGACTCCAAGGAAGTAAGATAGGGCTCCAAGATCTTTAATCGAAAAACGTCGAGCAAGTGACGTAACAAACTTGTCAACCAGGTTCCCATCACTACCAGTGACAATGATGTCATCAACGTATACTAGCAGAAATATCACACTCCCATTAGCATTGAAAATAAATAGAAAAGTGTCAGAGCGAGAATTGACAAACCCATTTTGAAGAAGAAATTGCCGAAGTTCATTGTACCACGCCCGAGGAGCTTGTTTGAGACCATAGATGGCACGCTGAAGGCGACAGACATGTGAAGGAAAGGCTGGATCTACAAACCCAGGTGGTTGCGCCATGAATACGTCCTCAGTTAGATGTCCCTGAAGAAAAGCATTGTTTACATCCAGTTGACGCAAAGGCCACCCTCTTGTGACTGCCACACATAGTAACACATGGATGGTTGTTGTTTTCACTACGGGGCTGAATGTGTCTGTGTAATCAAGACTCGGCCGCTGGTGAAATCCCTTTGCAACTAAGTGAGCTTTGTAGCGAGAGATGGACCCATCCGGGGACCGCTTAATTCGAAACACCCACTTGCATCCGATAATATTCTGCGACAAATTTGGAGGAACCAAGACCCAGGTTCCATTGTGAATGAGAGCATTAAATTCTTCGGACATTGCTTGTCTCCACTCTGGAATTTTTAGTGCCTGAGACGTGCATGTGGGCTCAGATTGAGCAGTAGACATGACACTAGTTAAGGACAGTTTGGTGAGAGGCTTGTGTATATGGTTCTTGGATCGGGTGATCATTGGGTGGTCGTTCGTTTGGTCAGGTATGGGTGGTGGTCGAGAAGGAGCTGGACTGTCATGAGCTGGACTGTCATGAGCTGGAACTGGTGCATGGGTGATGTGGGGCTGCTCGGGGTATGGTTAGAGGCAACTCGGTTGTGGGGTGAACAGGTGTGGGGTAGGGCAACTCTGTTGTGGCATTGTGTGGGTTGGTCAGTATAGGTGAGGAGTTGAGTTGGGTGGTAGGCGAGTTGGGTGGTATAGGTGCGACAATGCACAGGTCAGGTGTGATGGGAAGTGGAGCCAAATTTTATGGTAGGGACAGTGGGTCCGCAGCACTTGCTCGAGATGTAGAGAATGGTGGCCGACGGTGTGTCTCATGCGAAGCCAAACTGGATGAGGTGTAAGAGTGTGTGATCGGAACCGATATGCTTGGAGTGTCATAGGACAGCCATTGTGAGCAGGTGTTGGCGTTAGACTTAGGGAGACTTGTGTGGAGTGTTTTGTAAGGAAAAACTGATTCAACAAAATTTACATGCCTGGAAACAAATACGCGATCCGTTTCCATATCCAGGCAAAGATAGGCAATTTGTGACAGGGAGTACCTTATAAAGATGCAGGCTCTAGACCTAGACTCAAGTTTGTGATTGTTGTATGGCTTGACCCAGGGATAGCAAAGACATCCAAATACACGGAGCTTGGCATATGAGGGATGGGTATTGAAGATTTTCTCAAAGGGAGACACCATGTTCAACAGTGGCGTGGGCATTCTATTAATTAGATACACAGCCGTTGTGAATGCATGAGACCAAAAAGTGAGGGGTAGAGAGGCATGAGTGAGAAGGGATAGACCTGTCTCAATAATGTGCCTATGACGACGCTCAAAGACACCATTGTGCTCTGGAGTGTGAGGTGGTGTGGTGAAGTGGGATATTCCATAAGTAGCAAGTGTTTGCCTTAAAGCTATGTATTCACCACCATTGTCACTGTAAAGTGAAACAATAGTGTGTTTAAAAAAAATTCAACCAAGGTTTTGAAGCGAATAAACACTGCATGTACTTCAGATTTTGTTTTAAAGGATACATCCACATGCATTTTGTAAAATGGTCAACAAACAACACATAATATTTGAAACCATCTTTAGATAAAATAGGAGAACTCCAGACATCATAGTAAATAATTTCAAGGGGTTTAGAGCTGGCAACAGTAGAGACAGAAAGGTAATTTATGCGTTTTATTTCTTAAACATGCACTACATGGATTGCTAGAACTACCAGATGAGGTAATAGACAATGCTTGGGACCCTACTAAATTTGAAATTATTTTTGACGACAGATGACCTAGACGATGGTGCCAATCAGGGAGAGTGACTTTAACACTGGAAAAGGCTATGACCGGAGATGTGTCAGGCTTGGCATGAGACGACCACTCGTAGACACCATTCTTAGTCTGTCCTTGCATGAGCTGCACCCCCGTATAGAGATCCTTCACAATAAATGAAAAGGGTGAAAATTCAATGGCAACTTGGTTAGATAAACAAAATTTAGAGACTGAAATCAGATTTTGTTTCATATTAGGCACACATAAAACATCAGATAATAAAAATGATGAAGATTTAGTAGGGAGATGTAGGGAACCAGAATGTGTTATGGGTAAACCTGAACCATCACCAATCATTATATCATCCTAGCCATTGTAAGGAGAGTGCAATGATAGGTTGTTCAGATCTGAGGTGACATGATGTGAGGCACTAGAGTCAAGTAGCCAATCCGGCGTAGTGGAGTGTGGTGCCGCATAATGTGCTCGAGGTTGCCATTGTGGTCTTGGTTGGGTCGGCTGAGGTTGAGCAATGGCTGGAGAGATGCTAAATGTGGGACACCTTTTAGCAGTATGGCCTTGTTCACTGCAAAGCTGGCAGAATCCACGGTATAGCCTTGAGCCTGACCTGTGCACCAGATTTGGTGGGTTTTGTGGGGTTTGGGATCGGAAATTCTGACCTACAGCCGTGAGACCTGACTTGGCCGTGTGTTGAGTATAATTTCGGCTGTTGTTCCGGTTTTGGTTGGGCTGGTGCGGTTTGGCAGCGAAATTCACAGTGATGGGGAGTTGTTGGATCCTTGTGGATTCTTGTTTTAGGAGAGCTTCAGAGTTGAGGAGCTTCTCATGCAATTCTTCAAAGGAAATAGCAGAGTCACGAGCACGAACGACCGATGATATATCTTTAAATTCGTCACCCAAACCGTTTAGAATTTTTACTATTAAGTCTTTAGAATTTTCCGGAGCGTCAAGCATTGCTAGTTCATCAGCGATACTTTTTGCGTGTTGCATATACTCCGTAATAGATTGAGTTCCTTTGGTGATGGTGGTGAGCACTCCTTTTAGGTGCATGATATGTCCTCTGGAGGGTTTCGCATATGTGTTAGCAAGGGCCGTCAAAGCATCGTGTGCGGTTTTGGCGGAAGCAATGAATGGGATGATGGATGGCGAGATGGAGCCAATAATGGCGTTGAGAAGAAGCTGATCTTGTCGGGACTAGATGTGGTAAGCCGGATTTGGGACAGAGGCATCATCTACTGTTATGGTCGTTGGAGGACATGGATTCTGATCGTCAACGAAGCCCATTAGGTCGAATCCAACTAGGAGTGTATGAAACCAGAGTTTCCATGATAATTGTCTTTGCGGAGGAGTTGATTTCATGTGATGAGGAGGTTGAAGAAACCACAGTTAAAGATTGGGAGGAAGAAGAAGAAGTGACGTTGGCAGCAGTACCTGTAGTCATGATGGATCGAGGAACTCGTTTGAGTTTATAGATGTTCTGATACCATATAAAGATTAATATATTTCTGTGTATTTAATTGAAAACAGCAAAGCTGATTATATATACAAGGAGAGATTTAAAGAAATCTTGAGTAACTAAACTATATAAATCCTAAGCTAACTAGAATATGGTAGCTGCAATATACAAGGAAATATAAACATAGGATAATTACAAAGAGAACAAGTATAACTAAACTACAACATCCTTTACAATGATATTGTGTTATGGTATGCATATATGAATTTCTTTCAGAGAAAATATGGTATGGCTGTATAAAAAATAAAATAAAAAATAATACATGGTACTACATTGACTTATGAGTATCTAATTACAAAACTCAAGTTCACTAAACTAGCTAAAGGTTATGTGTTGGTTGGTGGTATTTTAAAATTTTATTACTTCTCTTTATAGCTTATATATGTTTCTCATTCAATTTTTGTTGTTCAGTGACTGCCCTCAACAAGATTATAGAAAACTGGAACTTGAAGAGAAAATTGAATACTACAATCGACTCTTGAAAGTCCATATTTATAAAAGTCCAAAAAATCTTGAAATAAAGTCTAGATAATCCTAATAGTCTATAAATAAAGTCCAAAGACTTTTTCAGAATTCTAAAAGTCTAATCCTAATAATCCTAAAAGTATAATCCTAATTATCCTAATAATCCTAATAATCTTACAAATCTATAAAATCCTTGCACCCCAAAATTGTTTATTAAAATCCCAATCCAATACACCCCCCTTAGCCCAAATATATTCAACCTTCTCACACCAAAATAAAGCATGTTCAGAGCTTCTAGTCATCTCTTTCACAGCATCTACAATTAGTTCTTCATTTAATTAAGTGATTAGCCCAGGATGGATTACGAATGTCAATGGGTCAAATGGGGATGGAGACAGATTCTCCACCCTCACCCTCACCCGCCTCCACTACAAAAAAGAAGGCTTTTTGCCACGGACAGATCTGCGGTAAAATCCATGGCAAAAGACCTTTTGCCATGGATTTTACCATGGATTTAGGGTGTTGCAAATACGGCCGTAACAAAAAGTCATACCATGGATGGTGGCACAACAAAAGGCGTTTTTGCCATGGTAAAATGCCTGCGGTAAAAGCCTGTTGTAAAATTTTTATATTTGCTGCGGCAAGTTACCCATGGCAAAAGCAATTGCTTGTTGTATTTTTTTTTTTATTTACCAGAAAAAGAATGTTTTATTATTTTTTTTTTCTTTTATACTATTTTTAAATATTTAAATAATAATATTACTTTAAAAAATTGAAATTCTTGAGAGAACAAAAGAAAAGAAAAAAAAAAGAAATTATATCATAAAATCATAAAATAGGGAGACAAACCAAACAATCAATATCTACCATTGTATTTAGTGAAATTTATAATATCTTAAAAATAAAAACATCCTAAAAAGGTACACAACTTTTAATATAAGATAAACCAATAACCAACGAGAGGGGACTTTGGCCTAATAAAATTATGTAACTAATTTGGTTTTTATGCTTGCATATCAAGAGAAAATAAACAAACCTATAATGTCTCTACACAACTTTTTTATTAAAAAAATTCAAGCAAAAACCAATCACAATGGAAAAAAAAGCTCTATCTATTGATTATGATTATGTGAGTGAGATCTCCCCAAATCTGATTTATTGATTATGTGAGTGAGATCTCCACAAATCTACAATGGTAAAAAAAATCATTGAAGTTGAAACAAAATTACCTTCTGAAGGATCTGTAATTTGAGCAACAGCAAGATGGAGCAAGATGCAATACCCCGCAGCATAAACGAATACGGAAAGACTCAATCCCATCATCATCATATAACACCTAGAAAATCAAACTGACATCTGTAAGCTTATTCTACATTGACAAATTGCGTTGATAAACTTATTTTAACTAGTGGTACAACCCTAACAGACTTCTGTAAGCTTTCCAGTGTAACTATCAAGTCTGGATTGACCGAAACAAAAATTTG
Source organism: Acer yangbiense (assembly GCA_008009225.1). Classification (NCBI taxonomy): domain Eukaryota; kingdom Viridiplantae; phylum Streptophyta; class Magnoliopsida; order Sapindales; family Sapindaceae; genus Acer; species Acer yangbiense. The sequence goes on along the minus strand of CM017764.1, from coordinate 43,185,173 downwards.
ACAAATTAAAAGCACAAAACAAGAAAATGATTTCAATTATTCATGGATTTTGTGAACAAAATTTAAAATTGAAGTACTTTGGAAGCTCATTGCACCGTTGAAGAAAAGAAATGAGTCTCTTTTGCTAAGCAATGAAAGAAGAACATTATTGGTTAAATAAATATAACGAAATATAGTGTCTGACTCACAGTTCTCAATGCCGTTGAGGACTTGTGGATCACATTCAAATTTTCATTAACACCATATCTCCTGCCTTTCCTATTATAAACAACCATAAAAATGTTCATACTGTGTATAAGAGAGAGGAGATGTTTGATTTGGTGGACACTAGATTCAAGGAAACCAATTGGTGAATATGCAAAACTAATCAATGAGTGCAATATGGAATATATCTTTCATAACATGGAGGAATAAACTATCTCCAACGATTGTATGTGTTATTGATTTATGTTTCATACCAGAGTCTGTTGTATAATCTCATAAATGTCATTTCAACCAACTGAAAAGCATGACATCCTTATGAATTTGTGTATCCAGTTTTTTTTTTTTTCAAAATGTACCAATTTAGTAAACAAGATTGAGATAACTAATAAGAACACTGATTGAAACTCACGTCATCATCAAAGAAGTTGCATTTTGCGTAAAAGTACTTCCCCATGCAAACTCCACAGTTTATGCAATTCTGTTGAGCCTGATACAACACAATACAATACAAGCATGTCAAAACTCAGATATAATTTTATTTTTAAAATTACTTCTCTCTCTATATGACAAACCAATCAATTCTATTGTCATGTTTAAGAGACTTGCATCTTGTTCTGTATCACATAGGGAGCAGATGACTTGAGAGTAAAAAGAAAAGCAACAGATCAAACATATGATATTCAAGGGAGAATTCTACTTCAAAGGAACAAGGTTCTAGGGAACATGAATATCAATTATCAACTTTTAGTAATCAAATTCTGCTCAGCTCAGTTGATGCTAATTGATGTGTTGTAGATGATAACCGATTCCATTTGTAAGACACAAAAAAGGGATTCAGAAATTTCACCAAAACCACACCAGCATATATACCTAGAACATAGAAGGTGAGGCAAATACCAAATTTTTTTGTAGTGCTCGTTTGAAGGAAATGAGGATACAAGTTGGGATATACAACATTACTACTAAATTCTTCTTTTTAAGTGATTAGCCAAGGAGGGATTAAGAATGTCAAATGTCGATGGAGAGAGATTTCCCGCCCTTGCTCCCACCCAATTTGAGGGAAATGGGGGATACAAGTTGGGATATATAGCATTAATACTCTAAAAATTATTAGATAGTTCAATTTTAGATTTTAATAAGTTGATAACTGTTTGATTTAATATATAACTAGATGTGATTTATTCTGTCTAATCACTTGTTAGTTTTAGATTTGTTGTCATCATTACAAATTCTTATATAATTAAATAAAGACATGTTAACAATAATATTGAAGGAATGAGTCTGTTACAATAATCATGTGTTTTTTTTTTTTTTTGATAGAAGAAAAAGACATTACACAGCAGAAAAACAAAGACGAAGGCTAGGATCCAGCCACAAACACTCCTTTCCAGAGGAGAAGGCTAACGAAGCTAGATTCTGTGCTAAGGAGTTCCCTTTTTGAGAGGAGGCTTGACACTTACAAATACCAACAAACGAAAATAAAGCCTTAATATCGTTGACAATAAAATGAGAGTTCCCGAGGTTCGGATCAGTGCTGCACAGAGAGGAGACAGCAGACGGGGAGGAAACTTTAGCAATCGAGACAGCAGACGGGGAGGAAACTTTAGCAATCGAGACAGAATTGTTGAAATGATTGGCCAACAAAAAGACCGTCGTGCAAAGCCAAAAAATGCCCCAACTCAGACGAGAATTTGCCCTTCAGATTGGAATAAGAGGTGGCAATTACCTTCCCTTTGTAGTCCCAAATTGCAGACCCAATACCAATGGTATCAGAACCTTTGCAAATAACAGCAGCAGAGTTGAGTTTCAGCTGACAAGGCGGAGGCACAACCCATTCGTCTCCAAATCTTGGCACCGGGATGGGAGCAGGAGAAGAGAGAGAGAGAGAGCTTAGAGTTGATGAACTCTTTCATCATCGAGAGAGCTCTACAAGCCACCAAGGAAGGAACACAGGTCTTACCACCATTAACCAGCACATTTCTGTCATTCCAGACAGCCCATGCAACAACACAAAATTAACCGAACCCAGCAGAATCCAACAGGGGCTTTAAAAACAGAAACACATCTTGCACATTACAAAATTTCCTAGACGAGAGAAGGCTGCCAAAATGAGTATCAGACTAGATTTTCTTAACCTTTTTACACTCAAAAAGAGCATGGACCGCAGATTCCACCTTTACATTACACCTACTACAGCAGGGATTGGACACAACCCTCATTTTCCAAAGATTATCCATAGATGGCAAAGCATTTAAGCACACACGCCATAAGAAAATTTTGACCTTAGGTGGAATATTAAGTTTCCACAGAAACGGCCACCACTTACTCCATCCAGGAGAGGAGGAAGCATCAGCTTGAGAGCTATACCGAAGAGCACACTGATAACCACTGCTTATAGTATACACGCCCTTTTTTGTCGAAATGCCACCTGAGGAAAACCTTACCCCTTCCAACTAATAGGAATGGAGAGAATCGTTTCTCTATCAATAGGGAGCAAAGAGTTATTAAGAACATCTTGCTTCCAGCATTTATGAGGACTGTCCAGCAAATCAACAACACACAGATTCGAACCAGGGTCAAAGGTAGTAATTTTGAAAGAGCTCGGGTCCTTTTGTCCCTAAACACATGGATGCTCTTTCCATCCCCAACGTTCCACCTTAATCCCTTAAACAAGAGGTCTCTACCCCAACCCATACTCCTTCAAATATATGAACACCTAGGCCTAACCGAAGCAATAAGAAAATCATCATGAGAGAAGTATTTTGCTTTTAGGACCCGGGCCGCCAAAGAGTCCGGGGTGGACAGGATATGCCAAGCCTGCTTGGCCAGGAGGGCCTGGTTAAAAAGGGAGAGATCCTTAAAACCCAAGCCGCCCTGGCTTTTTGGCAAACACATCCTCTTCCAGCGGACCCAGCTGACTTTCCGCTTCCCATCTCTCGAACCCCACCAAAACTTCGAAGTCATCCCACTGAGATCATTACATAAACCAATAGGAATTTTAAACAGGCTCATCAAATAAGTTGGTATGGCTTGAGTAACCGCCTTAATAAGCACCTCCTTACCATGATAAGAAAACATATTCCCATGCCAACCCCTAAGTTTGTTTCTCACCCTTTCTTAATCTCATTGAAGAGAACCTTTTTGTTCTTACCCACCATGGTAGGGAGGCCCAAGTATTTATCAAGAAAATTACAAATACAAATGCCAAGAGTGCTTTGAATGATGCTTTTCAGATTAGCCTCTACCTTAGGACTAAAAGAAATAATTGATTTGTTCAAATTAATACACTGACTTAGACTCTTTTCATAGGTAGCCAGAATCTGACTAACACAATCACTACTAGCTTTGGTTGCCTTGCAGAAAATCATGCTATCATCGGCGAAGAAGAGATGGCTAATCAGAGGGCTTCCTCTGCAACTCCTAACACCCAAAAAACGACTGTTTCATTCAGCTTTTGAAATTAGACCGGACAAAGCCTCAACACAAAAGAGAAAGAGATGGGGGAAAGCGGGCATCCTTGTCTCAGACCTCTGGAAGGGTTAATAGAGCAGACCGGCTTGCCATTGAGCTGAAAAGAAAAGGTGGAAGACGAGATACAGTTCATAATCAGTTTGATCCACTCTTTCTGGAAATCCATCTTCTTTAGATTATCTGCAAGGAACGACCATTTGATTCTGTCATAGGCTTTGCTCATGTCCAATTTTAGGACCACATGACCTTTTTCTCCGATTTTTGCCTCCCCATAGAGTGAAGGATCTCGAAAGCTATCAGAACATTGTCGTAAATCTGTCTACCAGGGATAAACACCGACTGATACTGGGAGATAATAAGAGGTAGAGAACCCTTCATTCTTGCAGCCATCACTTTAGTCACAACCTTGTAAATGACAGTACAAAGAGAAATAGTATGGAAATCTTGGATTTTGACAGGCTGGTTCACTTTGGGAATTAGCACCACATTTGTGACATTAAACTCTTTCATAGAGCAATTACCATTTAAAATACTCAGACAAACTTTCGTCACCTCCAGCCCAATCAGACCCCAAGCTTTCTGGAAGAAAATAGCTGATAGCCGTCTGGTCTAGGAACTTTATTGAACCCAGACTGAAAAATTGCCAATCTAACTTCTTCAGCCGTGAAACCAGAACATAAAGCCTTAGACATCTCTGTCAACAGCTTGGTGTTTATCTCTCTATAAGCTCTCTGAATATCAACAAAAAGGGGCAGAAGAACTGAAAAGGGAAGAGAAGAAATCACTTACAACCTTTGAGAGGCCTTCCTCTGTCTCTTGAGGAATCCCATTTGCATTCAGAAGGCAGGAGATAAAAATTTTCCTCTTTCTAGCAGTAGCCTTTGCGTGAAAGAACTTCGAATTTCTATCTCCTGCCTAAAGCCAATCTATTCTAGACCGCTATCTCCAGAAGATTTCTTCCATTTCAAGCAGCCCTTCCAGCAAAATCTTGAGCTGCTTGATTTTTAGCATAACACCCGATTTTCCAGTAAAGCCATACAATCGGTCTATCTCTCTATTTTTTTCCTCAATCTGCTTACCAAAGTTGCGGAACCTCTCTTTGCTCCAACCACTCAGTTTAGAGGCACACCAGTTGAGTTTCACACATAAATTCCTAACTGGATCAACAGAACCCATTTCATTCCAAGCTGTCTTCACAACATTGCTATAGGCAGTCTCTTTGAGCCAAAAATGTTTGAATCGAAATAGCCCACCTCTATTACATAGAAAGGGGACCTCAGGATTACTATTGAGCAGAATAGGTCTATGATCAGAAGTAAAGAAGCCCAGATTGTCCACTTTCGCAAACCTGAAGATGTCTCTCCAATTATTGTTCACAAAAAAGCGGTCGAGTCTCTCCTGGATATTCTTATTCCCATCTCTCTTATTATTCTAGGTATGTCTCGGGCCATAAAAGCCAAGGTCATATAGATTACAATCATCTACTGGTTGCCTAAATTGATACATTCCAGAAAAAGACTTAGCCGAACCACCAACTTTATCCTGAGTACTCAACAATTCATTGAAGTCATCTCCACAGACCCACAGGAGGTTATCAATAGACATAAGCCGGCGGAGGAGATCCCACGAAAACACCCTTCTACTAGCAATCGAATCACCGTAAAAACCCAAAAACCTCCAACTGAACCCATTCTCCATCTTCACACAGGCATCAATGTGACCTAAGGAAGACGATAAAACCACAACAACACAAGAGTCCTTCCAGAGAAGCAGAAGGCCACCACTATTACCCACACTGTCTACGCAAAAACAATTACTATAACCGGATAACACCCCACACTTACCAATTTTTGAACTGTAGAGTTTATCTCCGAAAAGAAGATGATGTCCGGAGAATACTTTTTTAGCAACCTTGACAAGGCCGCGAATGCCCGAGGATTCCCCAGACCCCAGACGTTCCAACTGAGGCCTATCAGTGTTCTCAGCGAACTTGTGCTTCAGGCTCCGCTGATTTAGTGTTTTCAGAAATGCTAATTGAACATTTTCCTTTCTTAGGACTTCTCTCATTCTCATCCATTAGATCAAAACTGACTTTCCTCTTACACACTTTGTTGATCTCTGATATCACAGGAATAGAACCATCACAATTGTTATTGGAGGAGCTGAAAGGATCGCTCGGAATTTCCTGGGGGCTTTTCCTACTACTAGTAGCCAAATTAATCTTTTTTTGTAGACGGGGATGAATTACTTTTCTTTGGAGATCTTCTAGGAGACCCACTGAACTCAAGGATTCTCTGAAGGGGGTTGGAAATTAGCATAGGAATTTGCTTCTGTTTTGCCTCAGGAGCTGAACGTTTCCATCTCTTTGTAATTTTCTTCTTTGGGGATAATTTCAGGATGGCTGGCACTACTGGTTTAGTAATCAGAGAAGTAGTCTCTAAGAGAGATTGGGCTGAAGAGATGGAATGGGCCACTGTCTTTAACTGATCTTGATGATGGCTGACTTGGGCAGTTATTTTAGTAGGTGGGCTGACAGTTGTTTTTATAGGTGGGCTAACAATGGATTCACTTAAAGAAAGGCCCAAATTTTGGACACACTGTTCAATACATGCTTCAGCCTGTCTATAACCATCTTGCTCTAAGAAGGAGCCTGGACTTCTCCAACAATGGGTAGGGTTACCATCATCTTCTCTTTGCGAGGACTCTATGCCGCCTCTACTAAGATCGCCGGCAGATCTTTCTGGGACAACCTAGACCCCTGTTTCAGGCTGACCGAACCATCACCTTCAGATTCCCGAGATGCCTCAATAGATCCAGTCCTATCTAAAGAACTTCCATTTACATGCGAACCAAACCTTGATCTTGACCGATCTGGGATCGGGGCCTTTAGCCAGGACCCATACTTGTTCTGGGATCCCTTTATAGCTGCTGATCTAGCCTCCTCATCTTGACATTCCTTGATGCAATGGCCTATTTTCCCACATGCAAAACAAAATTTAGGCAATCTTTCATATTTGTGATTAACCATAGTAACCTTCTCTGATTTACTCAGCTTCAGTTTTAGCCATCTTTTCAGAGCTTTTGTAATATCAATTCAGACTTTCACACACATAAATTTTCCCCAGTACTCTCTTGATTCTGCCGAGATTTCCATTACTTCTCCAAGTTGCTCAGCTAACCATTTTGCTGTTCGTCGATTCATACAACATATAGGTTTGTCATGGATTTGGATCTAGAATTCAGCTTTATTGAAACCCAGTTGAGCAATGTTACCCGATCCCATTAGTTTTTCCAACACTATCAAACTATTGCCAAAATACCATGGTCCTCTGAACCAAACTCTGTTCCGGTCTTCTTGGTTAGGAAAATGGAACAAGAAGATATTATCATCTACCAGCTCAACTTCAACATTACCATAAGGATTCCAGATCTGTTCAATCAAGCCTTTAAACGATTCTCTATTGACTTTCTTCCCCGACAGTACTTTCCCTACTAGGCAACGATCTACGTCTTCCACTCCTTCTAGCTCAACTTTCTCTGCCATTTCAAGAACAACTTCATCCTCATCCACTAGCGTTAAGTTCTCATACAACTTAGATATTTCTATATAACTCATAAGAAGTGTTAACAAAAAAGAAACTACAAGATAAACGATTAGAGATACCAGATCTAATAACTGCGTACTACTTCTGAGAAGGAAGACAAGCTACCTCACATACATATCTACTTTCACACTGTTCTCTTTTAGAGAGAGAAGCGGAGAGAAAAATAAATAATAATAATCATGTGTTAGCTAGTTTATAGAGATATTTTTGGAGGTTTTGGTTTCCCTCCGATCAAGCCAATTTTTTTTTTTTTTTTAAATAAAGTCAGTTTATATTTTTTGGTGCCAGTTCAAGCGTAATTTATTATTATTATTATATTTTTTATAGATTTTCAGTTTATATTCTAATCTTTCGACACGCCTTACCTGGATCCCGGATCAAGGGAAATGATTTGGATTGTTTAATTTTTTTATTATTTGGATTATTTTTCATTTATCTTTAAATGATTGATTTGATAATTAATGAAAATACGAGGGTTTAAGATATGGAGAAATTTCAATCATAAACTGATTTTGAACTTCACTGCAATTCTTAAAACATATTTGATCAAACACAAGCTTAATTAATTCCGAAGCTAATTGTTTTTTTTATTTTTTCGGTATAACTAATAATGATTATTTTTAAAGTCATAAATACTCACAATATTATTATTTGATTTCAACTATTAAATTATTGTGATTAATATAGAGACTAAAACATACATTGTATTAAAAGATTGTCGTCATTTTTAAAATTCATTGTTAGGTGATTTTATCCACCAAATGAACCCAAAATCTTATAAATTACCACATCATTTTATCATCAAATATGACCAACTATTTAGATAAAGTAATGTTATAAACTATTATATTAAAAATAGGATAAACAAAAGAATTTTATTATTATTATTATTATTATTATTATTATTTCGACTCTCTCACTATTGGATAAACAAAAGAAAATAATAAAATACTTTGGTTCTTTTTTTTATATGGCACTATTTCCATGGCTATTTGTGGAAAAGTCACCAAGTTATTAAGTGTTATGGAAAGATGGCTTCTTTTGACAATTCAATTTTTTTCTTTTCACACTTCTTTTCTAAAAACAACCGATTCTTAAATTTTAAATTTTAAAAAATTCTAAAGACACTTCCTTTTGTTCCAAAATTATCCTTTTTATCTTTTGGCACTCCTATTCTACAGACACTTCATTTAAAAATAAATAAAATTCCTAAAGACACTTCATTTTATTTTAATATTATACCCATTATTATTTTTGAATTTAATTTTAACATATAACAAAACCAAAAAAAAAAAAAAAAAAACTAGTAATTTGAATTTGATCTCTTTAGTCCATGGATACAACAGTGACACAACTCATATGATGACCTCAATTTTTATTTTGTATATTTATTGAATGAAAATTAAGGTGGGGTGATGTTTAGAGCCTTAGCCCCAATTTAGGTATGTCTTGCTTTTGAGGTTCCCTGTGCTGACTCTGTCTCTTGATGTGTTTTTTGGTATGTTTGTTCTCAGGTGTGCTTGTTTTTGCGACCCTTTTGTATGTTCTTCGAGTGGGTGGTTTACTAGTTCTTTGGGTGCTCTGGTTGTATATTGTTTCTTGGCCTTTTATGGATTGTGAATGATGTCTGAACTGTTCAAAAAAAAAAAAAAAAAAAAAAAAGTTCTTCAAGCAAAACTTGATCAAAAAAATATGATATTTCTTGTTGAGAAACAGCAATTCAATCAAAGGGCACTAAAGCAAACACAAATATAGTACAATATCTCATAATAAACCATTATACTGGAATTAAGCTCTGAAAATTGATTAAACTTTGTAACAAAATGAGAATTTAAATTAAAGATACATATGTTCCGATTGACAAAAAAAAAAAAAAAAAGGTGTCTTTAACTCAAATTAAATATACCCCACACATTTGATTTGTCATGGGGTATTCAAATCAATTGTATCTTGTGAAGCAACATTAGAAAATAATTCTTCGAAAGCAACTAGATAGGATATGAAGTTGCCCATCCTTTTGCACATGGATGCCGATATTTCAACCAACCGGAAGCTATAGGAGGGATAGGCGAATTTGGGCGCATGAATACCTGCACAAATTAAAAACCTTAATATATATGTACACTTATTTGACAATAACTGATTATATAAATATATCTTAAATGCATTATATATATACCTCCACGAAATGACATCCAGCAACAAAGCCAATCGTTATTATTTTATGAGAGGGCCGAGACAATGGTACTGATATGAGTGGAAAGAACGTAAGACGTTGCTGCTAAGATATGAGTACTAGCACAACATTATATTTGGAAGCAACGAGATAGCCGACCTTAGGCATAGTCATCCAATATTCACTAGTCGGCTTTGCATTAAAATAAGAGAGTGAAAATAAAACTTCTTGTGCTATATTAGCATATCCAAATAGTTGGTTATATACATCAAAATGACGTTGCAACTCATCAACTAAGTCTCTTCAATCTTGAATCCAATTATCTTGACCCATACCCATTAAATCAGTAGTAGCTCGAAAACCACAATTTCCATCCGAATCAACATCTTTAACATTGAAACAAATTATAGCACAGTGTGTAGAATATTAATCTAGAGGGGGGGGGGTGAATAGATTTTATACGATATTACCCAATTTTCGCATATATATCAATTTTACGAAAATGCCCCAAAACTAGTCAATCAAGCAATCAAGTGTAAATGTGCGGAAATAATAAATGACACTTGATATTTACGTGGAAACCCTCAACATGGAAAAACCATGGGCTGGTAAGTGCGCCATACTCGAACCTCGAAATCCACTATATGAAAAGACGGTTACACCCTCAAGTGATTCTCGGACTCTCACCCTAGATAACCTCAGGCAATGGACACTACCACTCACCACTCTTGGTTCAATCCCTAGTGATATCTCCTGATACACTACTCTTGGCGTGAGCACCCTCTAATCTACCCCGCGGGCCTTTTATAGTGGCTCTAATGCGGCAGTAGTGGAAGTAAGTAGTTCCAGCGAAAATACTGGAAGTCGACTAGGTGTTAGTGCTAGCAGTAGTTCATATTTTGGTCCACGAAACCCGACAAACAACGTTCAAACTCCCAGGGCAACCACGGGCGGATTTCGGTGTTTTAGATGTGGAGAAATGGGTCACAGACTGTCTGAGTGTCCAAGGCCAGCAAAGAGGGTATTATTTATTGATCCAGCAGAATTTAATGAGGAAGATGCGGAGGAAGTGAGTGAGGAACTGGTAGATGGTGACACCGGAGCGATGTTGATGGTGCGATGTGCCTGCTTGGCAGCGAGAATTGGAGAAGGAGAGTGGCTTCGAAATAACATCTTTCAGTCTACTTGTACCATCCTTGGTAAGGTGTGTCGATTTGTCATAGACGGGGGGAGTTGTGAGAATATTGTGTCAGTCGAAGCGGTACGAAAGTTAGGGGTGACAACAGAAAAACATCCAAAACCATGTAGACTAGCTTGGCTGCAAAAGGGGGGAGAGGTGACTGTATCACAGCGGGCGCTAATTTCGTTTTCTATGGGAACCAACTACAAGGATCAGATGTGGTGAGATGTGGTGGACATGGATGCATGTCACTTACTGCTAGGGAGGCCGTGGCAATATGACAGAAAAGTGTATCATGATGGGTTTAAGAATACCTATTCTTTCGTTTTCCATGAAAAAAAAATTGTGCTACTACCGAGCAAACCATCTGAGAAGATTAAGGTGCCTGGCGATAATACTAACCTGTTATCATATGCAAAATTCGAGTTAGAGATAAAGGAAGCAGAAACGGTGTATGTGTTAATGGGAAAAGAAACACAGGCTGATATGGAGGTACCTAGTGCGGCAGCTCCTCTGATTTCAGAGTTTGCTGATGTGTTTCCGGACGAATTACCTGAAGGACTACCACCTCTACGTGACATTCAACATCATATCGACCTAGAAGAGCCAGGAGCGATGTTGCTAAACAAACCACATTACAGAATGAGTCCCACTGAGCACGAAGAGTTACGAAGGCAGGTTGAGGAGCTACAGTCAAAGGGGCATATCCGTGAGAGTCTAAGTCCGTGTGCTGTTCCCGCCTTGTTAAATCCCAAGAAAGATGGAACCTGGAGGATGTGTGTCGACAGTCGCGCAATTAATAAGATCACAGTAAGGTATCGCTTTCCAATTCCGAGACTAGATGATTTGTTAGATCAATTGAGTGGGGCACATGTGTTCTCCAAATTGGACCTGAAGAGTGGGTATCATCAGATTCGTATTCGACTTGGGGATGAATGGAAGACAGCGTTCAAGACGCGAGAGGGATTATATGAATGGCTAGTCATGCCATTTGGGTTGTCAAACGCGCCTAGCACCTTCATGAGAGTGATGAACCAAGCCCTTCGACCCTTTATCGGTAAGTTTGTTGTTGTTTACTTCGATGATATTTCAATTTATAGTGCAAACCCCGAGCTGCATCTTCAGCACATTCGGGAAGTGTTATGTGTGTTGCGTAGAGAAAAATTTGTTGCTGCAGCCAAGAAGTGCATTTTTATGACACCAAAGGTGTTATTTTTGGGATATATTATTTCTGGAGAGGGTCTACAGGTGGATGAGTCCAAAATAGAGGCAGTGAGGCAGTGGCCGCGACCGAAAACAATTACTGAGGTACGGAGTTTCCATGGATTGGCATCATTCTACCGCCGGTTCATCCCGCACTTTAGTAGCATTATGGCACCTGTCACTGAGTGTATGAAAGGAGTCAAGTTTCAGTGGACGACCGAAGCTGAAGAAGGTTTTCAGCAAATCAAAGAGAAATTGACAACAGCCCCTATACTCGTTCTACCAGATTTTTCTCAACCGTTTGAGCTGCATAGTGATGCTTCCAAGGTGGGCATCGGAGCTGTTTTGAGTCAAGGGGGGAAACCGGTGGCATATTTCAGTGAGAAACTGTCGGGGTCTCGAGTACGTTATAGCACATATGACATAGAATTCTATGCTGTGGTCCAAGCGGTGAAACATTGGCGGCATTACTTATTCCACCGAGAATTCATTCTATACACCGATCCTGATTCATTGAGACATCTCCATAGTCAAGAAAAAATTTCTTCCCGGCATGCTTCATGGTCAGCTTACCTTCAACAATTTACATTCGTTCTGAAGCACAAAGCAGGAGTTACGAACTGGGTGGCTGATGCTCTGAGTCGAAGAGTCAATCTGTTATCAACAATGGTTGTCCAGGTTCCAGGTTTTAACTCTTTTCATGAATTATTTGAGTCGGATCCACACTTTTCAAAGATAATGGCTGCCGTACGAGAGGGAAAAGATTCAAAATTTGTATTGGTAGATGGGTTCTTATTTCGGGGAAATCAACTTTGTATTCCCGAGTGTAGTTTGCGTCTACAAATTATCAAGGAAATACATGGGGAGGGTCATGTGGGCAGAGATCGTACTCTTCAGTTAGTGAAGGCATCGTACTTTTGGCCAACAATTCGGAAGGAAGAAGAGAGATATGTGGAACGTTGTCGGATTTGCCAAGTGTCCAAAGGGAAAACGACTAATGCCGGTTTGTACAGGCCATTACCGATTCCTACTCAACCATGGACGGACTTGAGCATGGATTTTGTTTTGGGATTGCCAAGAACCCAACGAGGATGTGATTCCATCTATGTAATGGTTGACCGATTTTCCAAGATGGTTCATTTTATCCTGTGCAAAAAAACTACTGATGCTGTCAAGGTCGCCCAATTGTTCTTCCGAGAGATTTATCGCCTTCATGGATTACCTTCGTCAATTGTTTCTGACCGGGACACTCGATTCCTCAGTCACTTCCGGCGGAGCCTTTGGAAGATGGTCAATACACGGTTGGATTTTAGCAGTGCATATCACCCGTAAACGGACGGGCAGAAGGAGGTGGTGAACCGAGCGCTCGGAGATTTGCTGAGATGTCTGGTAGGAGAAAATGTTCGGTCATGGGATTTGAAGTTGAGCCAAGCTGAATTTGCCCACAACCATGCTGTCAATAGGAGTACCGACTTCAGTCCTTTTCAGGTCGTGTACTCAATGGTTCCTCGAAGCCCTATAGACCTGATTCCTCTACCTAGCAAGACTAGAGTTCATGGGAAAGCTGAAGATTTCGTTCAAGGGTTACAAGAGGTTCATAAGCAGGTGCAAGAAAATTTGTTACAATCGGTAAAAAAATACAAGCTGGCCGCGGACAAGAAGAGGCGTCATTTGGAGTTTGATGTGGGCGATTTTGTGTGGGCAATCCTCACAAAGGACAGGTTTGCTGTGGGGGAGTATAACAAACTTGCTGCTAAGAAGATAGGACCGCTGGAAATTGTGGAGAAAATTAATCCAAATGCGTATCGCCTGAAACTTCCCAGCCATATTCGAACTCATAATGTCTTTAATGTCAAGCATTTGATTCCTTTCCATGGCGACTCCTCTGATGATGATACCATCATAAATTCGAGGACGAATTTTCTCCAACCTGGGGAGAATGATACGGTAGCAGTGGACCAACTGGCATTAGATTATTTGGAGGGGTGGCATTGGAAACAAACCAAGTAAGACCAAACCCGGGCGACGGAATCAGAATGACTTGGAATTTTGACAACTGATGCGTTTCGGTGTTTCCGGAACTACTACGTAGCTTTGCGGCGTAAGCACGTCCTTTTTTAGGCAAATTCCGTCGTTTAGGCCTTGAAGTTGCAGTTTTTACCGTTTTAGGAAAGTTTCTTTTTCGCAATAAATTGAGTTTCCCAATTCCGAATCGACTTCCGTCAATTCTGGAGTGTTTAGGATTCTCAGTAGAATTAGTTTTTGCTTTAAATTCGTTTTTGCCTTTTTTGGTTAATTTCCGTTTTTAAGTCGTTTTCTTGCTTTTCAAGGAATTCGATTAGGTTTAGGATTTGTTTGCTTTAAATTAAGATGTAGGCCGAATTGGCCATTCAGTTTTTGATTTATAAAATTTAGAGTTTTCTCTAATTATCCCAATTTCGGTATTCTTAGTGAATCAACGAATTGAAGCCTAAATTTGTTTTAGTATTCTAATTACGCAGGTTTTTCTCGACAGATTAGGCTCTTAGTTTGCTCATGTCTAATATGTTAAATCACACAAGACTTACATTCTCCGAAGAGATCAAACACCCTATATGAATATGCAATGAATATTCAAAGAGCAAATAAAGCTAGGGAACCTTAGATGCTTTTCTAGGATTATATGATGACAATAAAATCAATCCTAGATATCAAAATAGCTATATGACATGGCATACAACTTTAGCTATGTTAAGGATGAAAGTTCTTAAAAAACCTCGAGGTGTGTTTATCAATATAAAGCTAGAATAGTCGCATGCATGTCAATTTTACGCCTAGCAAGCTTAGTAAATTTGATGTTTACGTGGAAAACCCAACCACTACGGGCTGTTAAGTGCGCCACTCGGACCTCGTTTACACCCTCAAGTGAACCCTCACCCTAGTCAGGCTATGGACACTACCAATCGCCACTCTTGGTTCAATCCCTAGTGATATCCCCTGATACACTACTCTTGGCGTGAGCACCCTCTAATCTACCACGCGGGCCTTTTATAGCGGCTCTAGTCCAATTTGCTTGAGGCCTAAGCACACTTAGCCCCAAGACTTCAATCTCTCAAAAGAGATGCACAACCCTATGTGAATATGTATGAATATTCAATTAATGCAATAAGAGCTAGGGTACTCTAAATGCTTACCTAGGATTATAAGATGCTAGATATCATATAGCTCATGGCATATAACTTTAGCTAAGTAAAGGATCACCAATCCTAGATACAAAGCTATCATATAAAACCCACAAACATTCAAAGGATTAACTAGTTGATTAAAAAATAATCTATCAACCTAGTTATCAATACATCACACAAGAATGTTCATGGCATAGCTTTTAGGGACCCCTATGAAAAATAATCTCAATCAATAAATGAGATCAATTAGCTAGATGGCATATGAACATTAAAGCCTAGCTAACAAATAAAAACCCAATCA
The DNA here is from genome assembly GCA_008009225.1 of Acer yangbiense. Classification (NCBI taxonomy): domain Eukaryota; kingdom Viridiplantae; phylum Streptophyta; class Magnoliopsida; order Sapindales; family Sapindaceae; genus Acer; species Acer yangbiense. The sequence continues at coordinate 43,169,869 of CM017764.1, read as the reverse complement.
ACACATAATCTCAATCTTATATGTAGAAATTAATCTAAACACATATAAGTAAAATATGAGATAAAATTGATAAGTAGAAACACTAATTATGTAAGATAAAAGTGTTCAACAAATCATACCTAATCCCCCGCTAGATGATCTATGCTTAGATGAAGATTTATGCATGTGGGAATGGGTTTAGAGAGATAAAGATATGATCTTTAAGCTTTCTCTCTCAAGTCTCTCTAAATATCTCTCTACACAACTTGTCTTCTGACAGAGATAAGGATGTATTTTAGAGACCAAAAACAGGGCAGGTGAAAATACAATTTTGCCCTTGAAACGCACCGATCGGCGGTTTCATTCGGCGGCCAGGCCGCCGAAATGAACCGCCGAATGGCTCCCGTGTGGAACAGGGGAACTTCGGCGACTTCATTCGGCGGTTTGGAAACCGCCGATCCCAACCGCCGTTTTGGACCCGAGAGATATATTTCAATCAGGTCTCATCGAACGGCGGCAAGGCCGCCGAACGACCGCCGATTCACCAAAAATGGTGAAACCAAGGAGAAGCCAAAATCTCCACCGGCGATCATCGCGCAAATCAGCAATTACCGTGCACGCGCGGAGCTTAGGGAAACGAATTACTCCACACTAAAAGCTAACATACATGAAGTGCTTATTGATGCTCCTAATTAACATGTCATGGGATTCAATTCAACATGATAGTGAATAAATCAATAAAGCACAATGCACACAAAATATAAACACACCATACAAGAATAAGAGTTATGCATGTTGTGTGTGTGTGTGCAACTATATCTCTTCAAGCCAATGTAAGCACTAGATATATACCTTTGGTGCTTGTCCTCTTGACATGGCACCCTTACAACCAAACCCCAACATGTGGTTTGACCACGAAATAAGCCAATCAATAATGGGAATCCTTACAAAGGATGACCAATCCTAAATACAATAGCTATCACAAATAACCCACAAACATTAAAAAGATTAACTAGTTGATTAAAATACAATCTATCAACCTAGTTATCAATAAATCACACAAGAATGTTTATGGCATAGCTTTTAGGCAATAATGACCTAATCAATTAAGCTATCAAAAATAATCTCAATCATATAATGAGATTAATTAGCTATATATAAAATAGGCATGAAAACCTAGCTAACATAAATAACCCAATCAACACATAATCTCAATCATGTATGTAGAAATTACTCAAAGAACATACAAGTGATAAAAGAGATAAATTGATAAGATAAGATTAGATAAAATTAGTGTTTAACAAATCATACCATGTGTGTTGAAGAAGACCCATGCATTAGCACATACTAGATGAACCTAGATGATGCCTAGATGATGATTTGTGCATGTGGGAATGGGTTTAGAGAGATAAAGATGTAATCTTTAAGCTTTTTCTCTCAAGTCTCTCTTTCTCTCTCAAGAATATGGAGCCTCTCTCTCTCTAGGGTTTGATTTTGTGGCTCTGCCCTCAAAATGATGAAAAAGATATGTATTTATAATGCCCAAGTGAAACTATGTCGTTTTGGAAGAAATGGAAAAATTATGGGCATTTTCGCGATACTTGCGTCAGTGCAGCGGCTCAAGATGCGAGTGCTTTGAAACATGACCAAACGACATCAAAACCTTTCGTATGATATATCGTTGGAAAGGTATGGATGTCTACGTTCTACTTGGCTTTACAGAATGACATTTAGATGTCTGTAGAAAGAGTTATGGTTAATTGAGTGACCAAAGGTCAGAAATGGACAACAACAGAGTTGCCCTGTTTTGGTTGTAACTTTAGAGATTTTAAAACCAATCCAAACGGTCATGAAATATTACGAATAATATACCGTTGGAAAGGTATAGGTGTCTAGTTTGTGCAGAAATTTTCAAAACTCATTTTGAATCTTTTTATAAAAAGTTATGGTCACAAGACCATGCAAAGGTCAGTTTTGAAAACACTTGAAACATTGAAATCCAATCTTTTGAAACTAGACACCTTACTCCAATCAACCCAACCAAATCTACCACTTATCCAAGAGAAGAATGAGACCTTCTCAAGTGGTCAACCATCGTGCTAAGACATGCACACCATCGTGCAAGCGCGGACGTTTCCGATCACACAAACGGAAACGAATTACACCACACTTAAGACTAATCATGAAGTGCAAGTGTGGGAAGTGAATGCATCCTAATGCCTAAACATGTCATGGCATTTCAATGAACAAGATGCAATCAAATAAAACATGCAAGAAGAGATGTTCAAGAACATGCATGCACACATATAAAACACACAACATACAATAATAAGATTTATGCATGAGTTGTGTGTGTGTGCAACTAGATCTCTTCAAAGCAAGTAAGCACTAGAATTTACCTTTGGTGCTTCTTCTCTTGAGGTCTTGAGTGGGTCTTGGTTGTGTAAAACACCAACCATCAAATACCTAAGCTACCCTTACATCAAGCCCCAATATGTGGTTTGTCCACAAAATAAGCCAATCAATAGATGGGAATCCTTACAAACATGAAGTATATAAGGTCTCCACTCCAACAAAAATGAATCAATGTAAGAAATATTTTTAACAAATGGTGATTTTTTAACCTTCAACCTTTTTTGCTCATTTGATTGAGTAGATGCAGTATTCAAAGACATGAGATGTGCATGATGATTACCTTGTAGAGATTCTATGTACTCAAACATTGATGGATCTCGACGAGTAGACTTGTCTAGTTTCATGGAGGGTCGTCCTCACACCTAAGTTTTAACCTCAGGCTCAATAAGAAAAGTTAACGTTGGATCTGTCAACTCTTTCAACTTTTTCAATAATTGTATCTTACTGCAATCATCAACACCATTAAATCGTTTCAATATCATTTCAAGTTCTGTTGTGCAACCTAACACTTCTGTCTCTGGATTGGTGCAAACCACATCAAGTTTCCTCCAATGAGGATGTACAACTTTTAAAGGAATGATTTGACTATCATGTTTATATGATGCTATCTCATGTGCACATGGACAAATGTATGTGCGTCGAACTACACATCCATAAGAAGAGGCATCTAAACCAATATAATCGGCTCGTTCGAATTCACCAAGTATCGTCTCCAGAATATTCCTCGATACAAATCCCCTCAACTTCTGCAGTGTAAGCAGTTTAGAAAATTCGTATAACTTTAAGGTATACACATTTGAGAGACATCTTATTTAAGGTTTAACTATTTATGTTGTTATGGTCAGCTACACCAATATAATTATTTAATTTAGAGGTAATTACCCTGGTGGTCGCTCATTTGGTTGTGCACTATCAAAATTGGAGAATTCAGTTCAAAATAACCATAATAGACGAATTGTGTGATAGAAATAACCATCCGTAATGAAATTTACCCTAATGGCCACCCATTTTGAATTAAAATTAATTTTTTTTTAAAACATGCTTTTAAAAATATATATATATATATTGGAATTTATCTCCAACCGTCAATCACGTGATTGACGGTTAGAGATCAGATTCTTTTAATAAGGAAAAAAAAATTATATATATATATATAGGTTACTGGATTATATATACCGAGAAGTGATTATGGTTTTTTTTTTTAATTCTTTCTAAAAGCTGTTTGAAATAAGGAATATGTAAAAGAAAGAATTCTATGCCATATCAAATTAGGATAAATTTGGAAATGTAACTTCTTTGGGAAGATAGATTAGTAGATAGATTAAAAAGAGAATATTTTAATTGTAATCCAGTGATTTGAAATTAAGTTAAAAGTTAAAAGTCAGTATACTTTACTTTTTTTTAGTTGATTTTTAGTATATTTTAGTTGTTTGACCACCTATAAAAACAAACAAAACAACTTAATGAGTTTAATTCAGACTCATTAAGTTTTAAATGGAAAAAACAAAGTTCACTAGTTGTGCATCTGTGCATTACATGCATAAATATATGAGTTTTCATTCAACGTTTAAATCTTTAAAAAGGACCCTTTTATTACATATATATGATTTGTATTTAAAAATTATTTTCTTAATTCTCTGAATTACAATATATCAAATCATCACTCATCAATTAATTTTCAACCTTTTAATAACATCCACTCATTTTCAATATTTCATATTTCTCAAGTTAATTGATGTTTAGACTGTTTAGTAATTGACCAAGAAAAAAAAATATCGATGGAATGACTTTCGAAAGTCGACAGAGAGATATTTCACTGAAAAATCAGTCTTCGAAGGCAACGAAATGTATATATATATATATATATATATATATATATATATATATCCTTACTTGACTTGGGTTGTTCGGTCTACTCCTGTCCTTTTTCAAACCATTTAATCAATTTCGGTGGTGAATTGTCGCATTCAAAATATATTTATTTATTATTTTTATCTATATTTATGGGAAAATTGCACAGATTTCCTCTGAGTTTATACCTAATTATAGCTAGATGAATGGCTAACACAAAAGGGTACAGATATTAACACCCATATAACTTATTAATATATTCATTTTTATTAGTATATCTATTTCTAAAATTTAAAAAATTATTATTATTATAAACACCTATCATAATGCTAATAGTACCCTAATTAAAATAAATATATTTATTTTAATACATATTATTTATAAACACTCTTAAATTATTATCACACCCAATTTATAAAAAAAAATTATATTATTTTTGAAATCAAATCCTCTTTTATTGATGGTCCAATTTACTCTCGGAAATATCTCGAATGTAGGAGCCTTATAAAAAGGAATATGTGTAACCGTATATGGGGTCAAGAGATTTTCAATCTAGAATTCTCTTATTTATACAGCATAAAAAGAAAAAAGACTTGTTGATATCTACAGTTATCGTTAAAAAAAATAAAATTTGTTTATCGATAGAGTTTATAACTATACATAAAAGAAAGACAAAAACATATGATAATCATGTGATGATGAGAAAGTTTGATACTTGAAATAAAATTTGAGTTTAATTAGGGTTTATCATAAGTTATTTATTTATTTATTTATTAAAGTAAGTTTTTTTTTTAATAAAAAAATATAGTTGAAGATATATTTGTAATTAATGAGTGTATATAATATTTGATTTATTTTTAATTAAAGTAATTTACGCTTATTGATAAATTTCTATTAGGATATTTTTATAATTAATTTTTTTAATAAAATATTGATGTATTAATAAGTTTTATGGGCATTAATATTAGTGAAAATTGCCAAAACTAACCCATCTAATTATGGGATTTTCTTTTTTAACCACATGCATACTTTTAATTGTTTTTAACCATGTTTTTGAGAAATTACTCAAAAGCCCTCATATAAAAACCCCTAAATCAGCTCTCTCTCTCTCCTTTCTTTTCTTTTTCTTTCTCTCTCCTCTGCTCTCTCTCACGATCAGCCTCTCTCTCTCCCCGGTTTGCCTCTCTCTCTCCCTGATCTGCCACACACTCTCCCCGATCTGCCTCTCGCCGGCGTCGCCGAGCTTCGGCGAGCTTCTGGGCGTCGCGGCAGCCCCTCACGCGCAGCTGGATCGCCGTTTCGTTGCTTCAGCGGTTCGCTGCAGCTTTGTCGACGACGGGATGGCGACGGGCTGGCGACGGGATGATGATGGCGACGGGATCGTTCGCTGGTTCACCGACGGGATGACGATGGCCTCCATGGATCTGCAACAAAAAAGAAAAAAAAAAAAAAAAAAAAAAAACCTAAACCTGAGGAAGAAGAAGAGGAAGAAGAAGGGGAAAATTTTATTTTAGTCCAGATTTCAAGTTTGAATATTTCTATTTTAGGCATGATTTCAAGTTTGGATATTTTCATTTAGGCATGATTTCAAGTTTGTGTATTTCAATTTAGTCGTGATTTCAAGTTTGCTTCGGGGTTTAACAAACACTATTTTCAGGGGTACTCTGGTAATTTATGGTACTAAACTGAATTTTTTTTAAAAAAGTGGTTATTAACAATTATAATTTCTAAAGTGGTTAAAAACAAAAATATGATAAGTTAGATGGCTACTTATGGTTTTCTCTCTTAATATTAACACCCAATATAAAATTGTACAAATTTTCCTCTATGTCAGATGATTTTCTGCACACGTAACTTTTGGTCGGCTTTTGTTATAAAATTACTAAAATTTGTGGGCCCTGTGATATTAGAAAATTCAACACGGAAAAATCTCGGAGAAAAATCAATGCATCAATTCATGGACATTTGATGAATAAGTGACTTCAATTCATGCCCAATTGAAGAGTTCAGTTATATTATATGCATCAATTCGTATAGACTTTTGAGTAAAATTGACTTCAATTTAAGATTTTTTTAAAAAAAAAAACATCAATTCATCAATTTAATCTTAATTCAAAGTTGAGAAGAGTATAATAATAAATGATCATCATGGACATTTGATGAAATAGTGATGTTGTATCCAAATTCATACCTAAATGACCAATCATGAGATGATGCCAAACATGGGGCTAGTAATTGGACATTTATGCCTAAAATAGATGCTATCAAATACCCCCAAGTGGGTTGCTAATAGCACCACTCATTTTTTATCAATTTTGGGCACACACAAACCTTTGGTATAAAATTACTAAAATGCCTCACACTACTACAAAAATGCTTAAAGACATCATTAGCTTTTAGAAAAAATTACAATTTCATCGGTTTTTAAGAAAACCGATATTAAAAAAAAAAAAACGTTTACCTAAAAAATGATTTTGCGTTGAAAAGACAACGTTTTTATAAAAACCGATATTAAAAGCAAGCGTTTAGACATCGGTTTTTATAAAAACCGATGTAGATTCAAAAGCAAAATTCTACAATGCAAATCTGACCTATGTCCACATTGTGGTTGCAAACAAACACTTTTAAATCAGTTAATCAATATGTATTCATGAATCATGATCATAACTTTCAAAATGGACGTTCTTTATACCGTTGGATTCGTATCGAAAAATTGAACCCAACATGGACAAAAAAATTTATTTCCTTGCCAAAAGATACTGAAATGGACTGGCTAGTACCCAACATAGACAAAAAAATTTATTTCCTTGCCAAAGATACCAATCGCTTCAATTCTGACCTTTGACTGAAACATTGCTTTCAAAATACCAACCGGAATTTTACGTTCTTTAGATTCGTATCGGTACCACCAGTTTTAAGGCCAATCGCTTGACCTTTGAGTACTCGATCATAACTTTCAAATACCGGCCGGAATTTTACGACCTGGCGACAAAAAAATTTATTTCCTTGCCCAGTTTTGCAATCGGAAGGCCGTGTTGGAGTCTTCATGAATAATTGATCATAACTTTTTCAGTTTTAAGGAAAGAGTTTGCACAAAAATATCTCCAATTCTGACCTTTGACTGAAGAATTGACTCCGGTCCGGAAATCAAAAATATAAAGAGCATTTAGTTTGTTGGACCTTTGTGAATAAGTACCGCCCATAAGTTTAGAAGAAAAATCAAAAAATAAAAAAAAAAAAAAAGGTAATTTTGGAAATATGAAAAATCAAATATGTATGTTTGTAGTAGAAATTAGAATTTTGATTAGTTGAGTAAATTTAAATTTTCAAGTTTTTTTTTTTTTTTTTTTTTTTCTAACAATTCATATAGGTTATATATATATATATATTGTGCAATTATTAACACATTCAATCTTGTTAGGCGGTAAAGGCTTACCACTTTGATTAGTGGGTTGATTCCTCATAATGACAATAGTCATTATTATCAGGTGGGGTGTGCCGGTGGTGGTGGCTGGTCGGTGGCCGGCCAATGGGATTTTTTTTTGTAATTCTCATTTTCCTCATGTAATTCATCAATTTTACATCATGTTTTTTAAATCGGTTTGAATAAAAGATGTCTTTTCTCCTGATCGGTTTTACAGGTTTTTTAAATCGGTTTTAACTAAAACCGATTTCTTTTCTACTAGTTTTTAAATCGGTTTTAAGTAAAACAACCTTTGGCCCTTTTTTTTCTAAATCACTATAAAATTACTAAAAAAACCGATTTCTTTTGCATTTTTTGTAGTAGTGTCATTACCTATGGCGGAAGAGGATCTACTTTGTGGAGGAGCTTATTGCTTCAAGTGGAGGAGCGATCTACTCTACCCTTCTGTGATTTATTTTTATTAATCAGTGATGAAGGAGATCAAATCTCATCAATCCATCGATAAAGGAGATCTAATCTCCATCTTCCATTTTTTTTTAATTAGCATTTCCATAATAAATCATTATGTTAACCATTAAAAGTTAACATGCATCCGACTAGGCGGCCTGGGCCTCCGCCTGGCAAATTTATATATATATATATATATTTTTCCAAACGGAGACCTTTTGATATTTAGGAAGCACAGCAAATTAAAGCTAGTACTTCCTTATTTATGATAATCGAATTTCAATTATTGTTCAAACTTGAAATTCATCGAATTATTATTTTTTTAAAATCGAACTTCCAATCAGGATTTTAAAATCGAAAGAGATTGTTACACTTTGTTTTTTCTTTTCATTATTACATCTATAATCCACTTTTAGTAAAATGGTTAGACATTTCTTCTTCACATCAGTGATAAGGATTCAAGTCCAATATTTGTCGATAAACACCTCACCTGATGATGTTACGATTTTAAAAATAAAATAAAAATATGTAATAGAAGAAAAAAGATGTGAAAGAAAGAAGCCGGCACGCAATGGCGTTGATTTTGACTTGGCAGTTGGGAGTATCATTGACTCCGACTTTTCAACGTACGCGTAAACTTTGTTAATTTCTTTGGCTTCTGGAATATAAACTATCGTCGTTTAATCTATTGAAAATCTATCTGCTGCTTCCAAATTCATACTAATGGACTTTGTTTTCCATGAGAATTGAGAAGACAGAGATTAGTCAAACACAAACACAATTCATACAAGGCAAGCAAGTGGTTGTAACTTGTAAAGGATAATATTCAATTGGCAGACATTTTGACTCATCGCATACATAGTTACATCCAGAAGTTGATTCCAAATTAAGGATGTACCGGTGATATATACTGTGATAGTCTTTGAAACTTCAACAAAAAATATATATATATTTAAAAAAAAAACTCAGCTTGGAGTACCGAGTTTTTTTTTTTTTTTTTTTCCATCAAATAACATTAAAATGATTCTTAAGATGGAGGTCCATCATTGAGTCACCGTCTCGCCGAGCTAGTGGAGATTCGGTCGATTCTCCATCGCGGCCTGAAACCATGGAGATCGTTTCAAAAAAAAATTTCTTTTCTTTTTTATTTATATAATTTCTTTTTTTTTTAATTATCTATTAACTGTTTTTTTTTTTTTTTTAATAATTTTCTATTATCCATTAATTTTTTTATGTTTTAAAATTGTAACTGTTTTTTAATAATTTTCTATTAACCATTAATTTTTGTTAATTTTTTTTTTTAAGATCTTCCTAAATCTATGTATCTTTAAAAAAACAAAATGTGTTAATTTAATTTTATAAACCATTTAAATATTATTTAATTTTAAATATATATTTTTATTATATATTATTTTTTGATGTAGAGCAAAGGGCAAAACAAACATGTATATTTTTCGTGATTAATTAACATGGTCAACAGTTAGTCAACTGGTCAAGGGGAAGTCATTGTTATTATGATTTTTTTGCGGGTTTTAGTACAATTTCACATATAATTAGGGTAAGTTTGTGTAATTTGCCCTAATTTTTAATATTGTATTATTATTTTTGAATGAATTAATCTTTTATTATTATTATCATCATCCTAAGTTAATAATATTTCATAATTATTTAATTTACTCTATTTAAATTAGGGTGGCTCTATTGCCAACCACAAAATATCTTCAAACACCCATATTAAAAAATTAAAATTATTAATTTTACTCCCTACACCATTTAAAATACCAAAACTACCCTTTAACTATATATATTTTTTTATTTTTAAACTTTTTTTTTTCTCATTACACCTATTTCTCTTCATTTCCTTCCACCAACACCCGAAAAAAAAAAAAAAAAAAAAAAAAAAAAAAAAACCTACGTACAGTTTCTTCATTTCCTTTAACAAATATTATAGAATTTAATTAGATAAATATATATATATATATATATATATATAATATATATATATATCGTATTTAAATAAAGAGGAAATGGTAGGAAATGGTAGGAAATGGCAATCTTTTCATGTTGAATTTTGAGAGCATCATTATATTAATAACTTAAGTTTAAATGACACAAAAGGACTAAAATAATTCTATCTCCTTCTTTTATTACATTTGTGTCATTTTTAGGGTTTTTTTTTTTTTTTTTTTCAAAGTCTTCCATCAATGGAGATGAAAGACCTCCAATGGAGGTTTCAATGAAAAAGATGACCCAAAAAATGGAAAATTTCATTTTTACCCAAAAAGTCTCGGAAATTGTAAAAAGTCTCAAAAACAACTAAAAAGTCTTGAAAACTACTAGAAAAGTCTTGAAAATTAGAAAATAAGTCTCGGAAATACACAATAAGTCTTGAAAACACCAAAAAATATCTCATAAACACAAAAAAGTGTGAGATTTATTTTTGTGATTTTTTTTTAAAGGAAGAAGAAACTTTAATAAAGGCCAGCAAATGAGGGAAGAACAAAAGAGAGCCAAAACCCAACAAACCTAATACAAAACAAGCACATCCAAAACAGAAGACAACTAGACAATAATACAGAACCAGAGGAAACCAAAGACACAAAAACCAGCGTCCAGACACAACCAAAAACCAAGGCTCACTCAAACATCACTCCAAGACAACACATCTTCACCGACCTTTGAACCTTTTTTGGCCAAACTGTCTGCGTAACAATTGGAGGCTTTGGCGCAAAACACAACAAAGGCTTGACTAAAATTACCCAAATTGCTGCAGATGTCGAGGATGTTATGTGCATGCTTGATACTACCTACACCACTGTTGTTCACCCACTCCACGACCGTCTTTGAATCACTAATGACAATAAGGTTCTTATTAGCCAACTCAGGTCTAGACCCAAAGAGATCACAAGCAAGCTCTTGCAATGGCTAGAATTTCAACCACATTGGCATCTTGAATCCCAACTGACTCAGAAAAAAACACACAACACTTTTCCTTGATGGTCCCATAACACCCCACCAATCCTTGCAGAACCCGGATTTTCCCATGTCGAGCCATCGACGTTAAACTTAAGAGTGTTTAACAGAGGAGGGATCCATTCTTCCAACCTTAAAGACTTCTTCTTCGAAACTTTAGTGCAACACCCATCAATGTTCAACAAAATATGCGTTATTGGATCCGTCAATCCTTCACCCAAGTTTTTAAACCACCAGACCACTCTAAATCTCACAATGTCCTCTATTTGAATGAAATCCAAAACTCCATCCTTGAAAACCTTTTAATTTCTAACTTCCCAAATATACCACACTACCGCAAAAAATAAAGAGCTCCATGCTCTTTTTGATTTTATCCGGGGATAGAGACCGAACCAACATCTCCACCACTCAACCACTGACGAAGAAGAATAATAGGATGTCCCCCACTAGAACATACAGCTCTTCCACAGTCTCCACGACCATTTACAAAGTAAGAAGAGATTATCTATGGATTCCAAATAGTCCTAGCAGAAAAGGCAGTGCAAGATAGAGCCAACCTGCAAACCGAACCTGGTAAAAACGTCACTAACTAAAACCCTCCCATGTAAGAGCTGCCAAACAAAAAGTTCAATCTTAGGAGGGCAAATGCCTTACCACACACCTTTATGATTCGAAACCTCCCCTGATTGACCACCTTCCAAACGTCTCCAAAAAGACTTAACAGTAAACACTCCATTAGAGCCATGGATCCAACTAATTGAGTCCTAAATGGAGTCCTTAATAATAAGATTCGCCAAACAATCTATGAAACAATTCCATTGCTAAATTTCCCAAGTAAACAAAGGTCTCCTTAGGATTATCTCCCACTTCCACTATATTCCTTCTCTTTTCCTAAAATTTCTAATGCAACCCGATTTATACACAACAAGAATGTAAATTCTAGAAAAAGCCTCTTTCAAGGGAGAACCTTCCACAAACACATTTGACCATAGTCTGGCTCTATCCCCTCTCCCCACTACCACTTTCAGCCTATCTTTCATAATTTGTGCCATATTTGAACATTGGAGAAATAAGTTGCCTACCATTTTTGTGAACCCAGAGCTACTAGCCCCACAATTCCAATCCCACCTTAAGACATCCAATGGAACCCTATATTTGGCATAAATCACTCTCCTCCACAAAGGTGATTCTTCCGAATCAAATCTCCATACTATTTAGCCAGAAGACATTGATTCTTGAATAGAACCCAACCAATGCCTAGACTGCCATCATTCTTGCTTTTACATAACAAGTCCCAATGCCTAGACTGCCATCATTCTTGCTTTTTTATTTCCCACCCCCCCTCTCCATCGCCCCTAAAAAAATTTCTTTGTAACCTTTTGATCTTTTGGGCTACACACACATGCATTTTGAAAACTGACATGTAATAAATCGGGATACTAGACATCACTATTTTTATTAGAACCAATCTACCACCCTTATTAAGGAACAACTTTTTCCAAGGCACAAGACGACTTTCCAATCGCCTAATCAGCTCAGACCATAAAATTTTGGAACAAGGATGACCTCCATGCGGCAGAACTAGATACGAAATAGGCAACGAGGCTTTGGCGCGCCTGAATATCCCAACCCAATTCACCACCAGACTCTCTCTTCTACCCACCTCCACAATACAAGATTTGTGGAAATTTATTTGCAAGCCTAACGCCAACTTGAAGTACCTAAGAATTGTCATAGCATTCCTAAGGTAATCCACCTTTGGTTGAAGGAAAAATATAGTGTCATCTACAAACTGGAGGTGTATATGTGAACCACTTCCCTTCCAAAAATCACCCCTTTCATCAAATCCACATCCACAACTTTCCTAATCAAAGCACTCAAACTCTAGACTGCCACATTAAAAAGGAAGGGGGATAAAGGGTCGCCTTGCCGAAGGCCCCTTTCCATCCCGCATTCTCTAGATGGTTTCCCATTAACTAAAACCGATAACTCTGGCGAAGAGATACAATTCCAAACCCATTACCTCCACTTCCAATCGAATCATATCTTTCAATGTATTATCCAAAAAGCCATGATCTAAGCTATTTTAAGCTTTTTCAAAATCTAGCTTCACCAAGAGACCCCCATCTTTTTTCTTTTTCCAAAGGTGAATAATTTCCTCAGCTATAATGAAACTATCCAGGATTCGGTGATTCCTAACAAAAGCCATTTGCGTTTCCCTTACCACCGAACCAATAATCCTCCTTAATCTATTAGCCAACACTTTTGCTAGGATTTTATATAAGGAGCCTACCAAGCTAATCGATCTATAGTCTTTCATTGATTCCGGTTTGACACACTTGGGAATATAAGCAATAAACGTTTTGTTTAGCTCTTTGACTATCGAACCATCCCGATAGAACTCTTCCATAATAAAGAATTATAGAGAGGAAAACTCTATTTTTTTCTTATTTTATTCTTCTCCACATAGGAGGGGTTATATAGAGGAAATTCAATTAGGAAAGAAATCAATCAAGGAAATCAATCTGCAATCCCTACAATTAGGCTAATTGTCAACTACACTAATCAAGCAATCAATCACACTAATCAAGCAATCAATTAGTCAACTATACAATAATTAATTGATTATATTCTAACAGAAACTAATCCCTAAACTTAAGGAATTAATTTCGGAATTCAACACCCCGCTCCCTCAAGCTGGGGAATAGATGTCAATCATTCCCAGCTTAGAAGTCAATTATTCAAACTTTATTCTTGGAAGAGCTTTCGTTAGAACATATGCTACTTGAAGGTGTGTAGGTGTGTAAATCAAGCTTAGTATTCTTGCTTCAGCCTTTTCTTTGATGAAATGACGATCTATCTTCTACATGCTTAGTTCTGTCATGATGGACATGATTTTTAGCAATACTTATTGCAGCCAAATTGTCACAAAACACCTTCATTGTTTCTTTTGTTGAAATCCTTAGCTCATCAAGTAACCTTTTTAGCTATAATCTTTCACATTATACTCCGAGTTAAAGCCTTATACTCTACCTCGGCACTACTCTTAGCCATAACAGACTGTTTCTTGCTACGCCAAGTCACCAAGTTTCCCCATACATAGGTGTAATAGCCGGTAGTTGATCTTCGATATGTAACAGATCCTACCCAATCCGCATCTGAGTAGATTTCAACTTCTTTGCTTGTTCCTTTTTGAAAGAATATTCCTTTACCATGATTCATCTTCAAGTATCTAAGAATCTGGTAAACTACTTCAAGATATTCTTCATTGGGCTTGTTCATAAATTGACTTATGATACTAACAGGAAAGCCTATGTCCCGCATTGTATGGGAGAGATAAATGAGCTTTCCTACAAGTCGTTGATATCTCCCAGTGTCAACCGGAGGACTGTCTTCTTTGAAACTGATTTTATAACTTGATTTCATTGGAGTGTCTGCAGGCTTACATCATAACATCCCGGTTTCTTTTAGTAAGTCCAAGATGTACTTGCGTTAGGAGACCACAATACCTTTCTTTGAACGAGCGACCTCCATGCCTAGGAAATATTTCAATGATCCTTAGATCTTTGATCTCAAATTCCTTTGCAAGAACTTCCTTTAAACAACCCATTTCTTTAGTGTAATCACTTGTCACAATAATATCGTCAACATAAATGATGAGAATAGCAACTTGCCCAGTAGGAGAACTTTTTGTGAACAGGGTATGATCGGCTTGTCTCTGAGAGTACCCATGCTTCTTGATTGCCTTTGTGAATTTGTCAAACCATGCTCTAGGAGATTGCTTGAGATCATACACAGACTTTCGAAGCTTACAGACCTTGTTAACATTGCTTCTTGCCTCAAAATCCGGTGGAATTTCCATGTACATTTCCTCTTCTAAGTCACTATTGAGGAATGCATTTTTCATGTCCAGTTGATGAAGATGCCTGTTTAGATTAGCTGCTAAGGACAACAAAACCCGAACAGTATTTAGCTTGGCAACATGAGCAAAAGTTTCTTAGTAATCGATGTCGTAGGTCTGTGTGAATCCTTTAGCAACAAGCCTTGCTTTGTAGCGACTTACACTCCCATCTGGATTATATTTGACAGTAAAAATCCACTTGCATCCTACTGGTCACTTCCCTTCTAGCAAATCTGAGAGTTCCCAAGTACCATTCTTTTTTAGAGCATTCATCTCTTCTTGTATGACAGCCTTCCATTTTGATTTTTCTAGAGCATCATGAATACCTCGTGGAATTTCTATATTGGATAGATTAGTAGCAAATGCCCGATATTCTGATGATAGACCATCATAGGAAACAAAATTGGAGATTGTATGTTGTGTACAAGATCTCACACCTTTCCTTAAAGCAATAGGAATATCAAGAATCATCATTAACAGAAATATCAGTCTGAGATGTGTTACCTGGAATATCTGGACTTGGACTTAGACTGGACTTGGACTTGGACTTGGACTTGGATCGGATTCATGGTTCTGCTCAGGAAGTGTGCGATCCTCTATCTCCTCTTGAGGCCTTTTCCTCCTTGAATAAACAATAAGCTCTTTGTCAACTGAAGGTTGTGTGCGGGCAGGAGTGGAGCTATTAGTGTTTGGCTTCAATTTCTTGACGGATGATTGACTCGGGTTCAAGTGGAAGGTTGGTTGACTCAGGTTCAAGTGAAGTGGAGGTGGTTAACTCAGTTTCATATGGAAGAATTTGGAGTGTCAAGAGTGTCAAGCCAAAAACTACATTCTTGTATGGCTGAGTTCTCCCCTTGAATGGAAGTTTTTGGGTAGTATGATTGATTCTCAAAGAAGGTGACATCCATAGAAGCGTAGAATTTCCTAGTGATAGGCAAGTAACACTTGCAACCTTTTTTAGTGGGAGAGTAACCAAGAAAGAGACATTTGATGGCCTTTGAATCAAGCTTGCTTTTATGATGTTGATGTATATGAACAAATGATGTACACCGAAGTACTTTTAATGGTAAGGATGAGATGATTTGAGTATCTAGGTAGGAATAGAGAATGGCTTGGTAGGGTGTTTGGAATTTGAGAACTCTTGATGGCATCCGGATTAATGAGATATGTGGCCGTGAGGACTGCCTCTCCCCAAAAATGCTTGGGAACGTTTATGGTGAACATAATGGATCTGGCCACTTCGAGGAGGTGTCTGTTTTTCCTTTCTGCCAACCCGTATTGTTGAGGTGTGTCAACACATGAACTTTGATAAACTATTTCTTGATCCATCAGATATTCGCCAAGTAAAGAATTGAAGTAATCTTTGGCATTATCCGTCCTAAACACCTTTATTTTTGTCTAGAATTGTGTTTGGATCATGCTGTTGAAATTTTTAAAGATAGTACCCGCCTCTGATTTTTCTTTCATCAAATATATCCAGTTTTTTACGAGTATGGTCATCAATGAATGAAATAAACCACCGAGCTCCTGAGATATTGTTGACTCTAGAGGGTCCCTATATATCACTGTGAATGATTGCAAATGGGTGAGATGTTTTGTACCCTTGGATTGGATAATTACTTCTCACATGTTTGGATAATTGGCACATTTCACATTGAAGAATCTCAGGTTTGATATTATCGAATAATATGTTGGGAACAACTTTTTTAAATACTAGAAATTGGGATGACCTAACCTATAGTGCCACAACATGATTACACTATTTGACAAGGCTGGAGGAATTGGAGATGACACACTACTTGCAGCTTGAACTTGTTCTTTACGATTATTAGGACTGTTAAGAAGATAGAGCCCCGCATATTCCTTTGCTTTGCCAATCGTCCTCCCTAATTCCAAGTCTTGAAATTCACACCGATTTGAGAAAAAATTAGCAACACAATTCAGGTCTTTGGTGAGTTTGCTAACGAACAACAAATTACAAGTTAAATTAGGCACCAAAAGCATGGATTTTAAAGTTAGGTCGTTGGTAATAGTAACTGATCCTATTTCTACCACTTTAGACAATGATCCATTAGCAATTCAAACCATTAAATTTCCAGAACTTGGGCTGTAAGTATTGAATAGTGTAGCATTACCAGTCATATGATCTGATGCGCCGGAGTTTACTATCCAAGGACCATGTCTCTTTATTTCGATGCTCAAAGCCATAGGAAAATTACCTGTTTGATCAACGGAATGGAATATGGAAGATGGAAAATTACTGACAGCAGATCCCGTTCTTTTGGTGTTCTCAGCTGGGATCGAAATGGAAGATGTTTTTTGGTGGCCGATCATCTTTTGAAGAAACTCGATCTGCTTTTTGCTAAAGAGTTTAGTTTCGAACGATGTCTTCTCCTTGCTGTTGGACATCATGACGGATTAAAACCCTTGGAGAAAGTTTTGCCCATTTAGTTTATGACCTGTAATGGGGAGATGAGAATTGTCTGTTGCTCCAAGGCTGTTTGGAATTGTGACTTCAAAGGTATGTTTTTCGGTAGCCATTCCGGTGGTTGGGCCGTATTTTGGCATAAGAGAGAAGATGGTATTAGGGTTGTAGAACCGGGGAAAGGAGACTAGGGTTTCGGTTCTACCGCTCTGATACCGTAAAGAATTATAGAGAGGAAAACTCTATAAAGAATATTTAGAGAGGAAAACTCTATTTTTTCTTATTTTATTCTTCTCCACATAGGAGGGGTTATATAGAGGAAATTCAATTAGGAAAGAAATCAATCAAGGATATCAATCTACAATCCCTACAATTAGGCTAATTGTCAACTACACTAATCAACCAATCAATTAGTCAACTATACAATAATTAATTGATTATATTCTAACAGAAACTAATCCCTAAACTTTAGAAATTAATTTCAGAATTCAACACATAAACTTCATGAAATCACCTTCGATTACGTCTCAATTATCCTTGATGAAATTTGGATTAAAACCATCCGGGCAAGGGGCTTAATTTCCATCACAACTCGACAAAGCATCCATAACCTCTTCCTTGCTAAACTTTTCTTCCAAAAAAGCATTGTCCAAAGCTAAGAGCTTCTTTAGAGGAAGGCTAGAGATTGTCGGACGCCTCCACCTAACATTCTTAAACTGCTTAACAAAAAAATCGGCCACCCCAGTCCTAACCTCTTCCGGATTCGATGTATTCACTCCCTCAAAGGATAATTCCTCGATTTAATTCTTCTAACATCTCCTACTAGCTACACAGTGAAAATACTTAGTATTCGTATCACCCTCTAACAACCATTTGACCCTCGATTTTTACCTCCAATCTTGTTCCTCCAGACGGAGAGCTTTCCAGAACTCAGCCAAGACTTTCAGTCTCTCCTGTCTCAAAGAATCCGACCACCCATCCCTAGCTGCAGATTTATCTATCTTGGCTAATTGGTCCTCTAGACCTTTGGGCGAAAAATGATAATATCCCTAAAAAAAAAATAGAATAAATTTCTTTTTTAAAAAAATAAAAAATAACTCCATTCCCACTCCCATTTAGATTTTGGGTGAAATTCACCTCATCCTCGTCATAATTATTTTTCGGAGGACTTTTACAATGGGGACGGGCCTTGGCGCCTCGCATAGATTTTTGACATCCTTAATTGTACTTGGAAATAAAAGAGTGTGGACCATGTGATATTAGAAAATTCTAACAAGGAAACATCTCAAAGAAAAATCAATGCAAATTGACGTTGAAGCTATGTAGCACGGATACGGATACGGATACGGATACGGATACGGGATACGGGATATGGATACGGCACGATACGGGGATACGGTAAATCTTCAAAAACTAGGATACGGATACGGCAGGATACGTCAATTAAAATAATATATATTTATATTTAAAAAATAATAATAATATATGAAAACATATTTGATAATTCATTCAAAATAAAAATATATTCAGAATCCAAATAAAACATGTCACATAACTACATAAGTCATAACAATGTAACATATTATAGGATCCAAATAAAACATGCCACATAAGTCGAACATATTACAAAATCCAAATACTACATAAAAAAACTCATAAAACATATTTTAAATTCCTAATTAACTTCATTATCATCATTCATATTGTTAAAGGATCTAAATAATTCGGTCTCTAACTCTGGTTCATCAAGAGAAAAGTTTACAATCTCAAGTATCCCGGTATTCTCCATGTCAATGGAATCAAAACTAAAATTTTCTTACAATTTCATTTTGACTCCTAAAATTTTGAAATTATAATTTGACCCCGTTTTATACTAAAATAGTTATAATATTGCCCCAGACGTATCCTCCAAGTATCCCCTAAGTATCCTCCAAGTATCCCCCAAGTATCCTCTAGTCAAACTTGTGAAAAAGTCAACGGATACGCCATTTGGCGTATCAGATACGTATCCTGGAGTATTCGGGAAGTATCTGAACTGGATACGAGTTCGATACGAGTTACCTCCACCAAATGGAGTATCCGTGCTTCCTAGCGTTGAAGACTACCAAATGAAATAAACCTTGAGTCTTCTTTGATTTGGACTTTTTGGAGCGGCCAACTCCTGTCCTTTTTTCTTACCCATAATTTTTTCGTGAGATTTTGAATATTTAATATAAATATTTTCCATAATTTATATAAACTTTTGAGTAAAATTGACTTCAATTTAAGATTATTTAAAAAAAAAAAAATTATACATCAATTCATCAATTTAATCTTAATTCAAAGGTTGAGATGAGTATAATAGTAAATGATCATCATAGACATTTGATGAAATAGTGATGATAGAATACCCACACATTCCTTCAAAAAAAAAAAAAAAAAAAAAAAAAGAATACCCACACAAAAAAAATTGTCTAAATTCATGCCCAAATGACGTGGTATGTGAGTTGTTAACAATATGTAAATCATGAGATGATATGTTAGTTACAAACATGGTTCTAGTAATTGGCCTAGATGGCCGCCTAAGCCTTAGGTGGACCCGGCTGCCATAAGGAAGGCCTAATCGTCTTTCCTATGCGTCCGACTAGGTGGCATGGGCCTCCACCCAATTTTTTATTTATATTTATTTTATATATTTTTTTTTTTTTCCAAAACGACGTCATTTTGGCTAATTCAACTTCACCACCTAGATGCCGTCTAGGCAGTTTAGGCGCCAGTCTACCGTATGACTGGCGCCTAGCGCCTACTATAACACAGGTTACAAATCACATGCTACAACAATTGAGCAAATATTTTGAAAAGTCTGACATCTCTGTTGATGAAATTAAACTATTTTGATATATGTAAATATGTAGATACATATGAATATCTGTATCCCAATTTCAAATCTTACTAAACTTCAAATCGAATATGAAAATTAATTAAAAAAATTATCAAATATAAAAACTTTAATCTAAAAAAAAAAGGAGAGATGCAATTCAAAATCGTATCATGCATGCCAAACATTACTATGAATAATATCTCATAATTACACATTTAAGATTTTTTATTTCATGATCTATTACAAATATTAATAATTAGAGGTTTCGTCTACACAACTTAAGACTTAAAAACCCAGTCTTATTTATCAGCATAATCTTGTTTTTTTTTTTTTTTAATTCATATAAGGAAACTGCATAATTAATTAATTAATTCCCATACTTGGCCTTGTAATCACTCCACAACTGATCAACACTCTTTCCCAGCAAATCCATGAAGAAGTTAACATTATAACCATCTCTCATCTTCTTATTAAGTTCTGCTACAAATCCATTTCTAAGACCATCGCAATAATCCAAAAACCTAGCCGTAACACTGTACCCTTCGTCCCATTTGGTTCCGTCCCCTGGTTGCGCCCACCCGTTGGCTGGATAATTAGCCTTCAACCTTACAAAATCAGCAATCCCTTCGGTCAAACCAATGGGAGCTTGACCTGCCCCGTTCCACTGCCACACATGCGTCATCTCGTGATAAACGATTCCGGTGAATTCTTGCTTTACATCGCCCATGTAACTGTTGAGATAACCAGCGTTTACTAGGATTTGGTTGTTACTTGTCGCTGCAGGGACGGACTGGCCGTTGGGCAACACGATATTTTCAACGATCAATAAGGGCACCTGAGTGATGTCCTTCCGGTCTGCGGCTGTGGCTTGCTGGAACAGGCCCCAGATTAGTTGTGTGGCGGCGTCCATTGTTTGTTGGGCATATCCGGCTCCAATCTGGTTGTTGAATATGATGCCTCCAGGTGCTGTCTCGGCCTGATTGGTGACCACATAATCGACTGCCTCGACATGGATGATCATGCCGTGTAGGGCTGATAGCGTTACTAGAGAAATCACCAGGATCATCAAAGCTGGGCGACCCATGCTTGAAACCTGAAACCTAAAACCTGAGTGATGCTTTATTGCTTTTTAGGGAGTGTGCGTTGTAACTGTGTTGTTGCTCCAATGCTCCATGCATATATAGATTTTTTAAAGGGGCAAGAAAAGTTTTTAGGACAATAAATTTTACATAGGAACCTTATCTTCACACATTGATCCACAAATTTTATGTGGATGATAATAATAAGAAATTTACTTTAAAAAATTGAAAATATTTTGGTTGTGAAACAAAAAAAAAAAAAAAACTATTTCTTCCAAAGTTTTTAATAGAAAAACATAAGACAATTAAAAATTAATCATTAAAAAAAAAATTAAATAAATAAAAACACCCGTGTGAAGTGTGGCTAAATGTGGTCTTACTTTTTTGCGATCGTTTTTAAATCAATTTTCATATCCCTGTATTCCCCAAAAAATTTTTTTTAGTATTGCAGATGTTAAAATATAATATAGAAAAAAAGTTTTTTTTTTCTAAAAATAAGTATAAAAAAAGAGTGATCACTTCATATTCAATAATGTTTCAAGCCTACATACCTAAAATGGTAAATGAATTGAGTTTTAATTTAATGAATTTTAGGGTGTTATTAAATTTTTACATTCAATCTAGGGACTTTGGATTGTATAAATGATAATTAATTAAATCAGTGAATGTTTTGTACAGAATTAAGATAATTTAACAATTGTTTCACAAAATAGATATATATATATATGATGATGATTAGGATGAAGACGTGGCTCCCCTTGATTACCATATCAAATTATTTTATTTAATTTTTCTCACTTTTTTTTGTTTAAATAAAAAAGAAAAAAGCCATAGTTTCACAAAGTATGCTAGAGGATCCAAAAAGTGACCCAAATTTTGACCCAACCTATTGGCAACATCACCTGTCTCTGGATTGTGCAAACCACATCAAGTTTCCTCCAATGAGGATGTACACCTTTTAAAGGAATGATTTGACTATCATGTTTATATGATGCTATCTCATGTGCACAGGACAAATGATGTGCGTCAGAACTACACATCCATAAGAAGAGGCATCTAAACCAATATAATCGGCTCGTTCGAATTCACCAAGTATCGTCTCCAGAATATTCCTCGATACAAATCCCTCAACTTCTGCAGTGTAAGCATTTAGAAAATTCGTATAACTTTAAGGTATACACATTTGAGAGACATCTTATTTAAGGTTTAACTATTTATGTTGTTATGGTCACTACACCAATATATTATTTAATTTAGAGGTAATTACCCTGGTGGTCGCTCATTGGTTGTGCACTATCAAAATTGGAGAATTCAGTTCAAAATAACCATAATAGACGAATTGTGTGATAGAAATAACCATCCGTAATGAAATTTACCTAAATGGCCACCCATTTTGATTAAATTAATTTTTTTTTAAAACATGCTTTTAAAAATATATATATATATATTGGAATTTATCTCCAACCGTCAATCACGTGATTGACGGTTAGAGATCAGATTCTTTTAATAAGGAAAAAAAAATTATATATATATATATAGGTTACTGGATTATATATACCGAGAAGTGATTATGGTTTTTTTTTTTAATTCTTTCTAAAAGCTGTTTGAAATAAGGAATATGTAAAAGAAAGAATTCTATGCCATATCAAATTAGGATAAATTTGGAAATGTAACTTCTTTGGGAAGATAGATTAGTAGATAGATTAAAAAGAGAATATTTTAATTGTAATCCAGTGATTTGAAATTAAGTTAAAAGTTAAAAGTCAGTCGGTTTACTTTACTTTTTTTTAGTTTTAGTTTTTTAGTATATTTTACGTGTTTACCACCTAAAAACAAAAACAAACAACTAATGAGTTAATTCAGACTCATTAAGTTTAAATGGAAAAAAACAAAGTTCACTAGTTGTGCATCTGGCATTACATGCAGAAAATATTGAGTTTTCATTCAACGTTTAAATCTTTAAAAAGGACCCTTTTATTACATATATATGATTTGTATTTAAAATTATTTTCTTAATTCTCTGAATACAATATATCAATCATCACTCATCAATTAATTTTCAACCTTTTATAACATCCACTCATTTTCAATATTTCATATTTCTCAAGTTAATTGATGTTAGACTGTTTAGTAATGGACCAGAAAAAAAATATCGATGGAATGACTTTCGAAAGTCGACAGAGAGATATTTCACTGAAAAATCAGTCTTCGAAGGCAACGAAATGTATATATATATATATATATATAATATATATATATATATATCCTTACTTGACTTGGGTTGTTCGGTCTACTCCTGTCCTTTTTCAAACCATTTAATCAATTTCGGTGGTGAATTGTCGCATTCAAAGATTTTATTTATTATTTTTATCTATATTTATGGGAAAATTGCACAGATTTCCTCTGAGTTTATACCTAATTATAGCTAGATGAATGGCTAACACAAAAGGGTACAATATTAACACCCATATAACTTATTAATATATTCATTTTTATAGTATATCTATTTCTAAAATTTAAAAAAATTATTATTATTAAAACACCTATCATAATGCTAATAGTACCCTAATTAAAATAAATATATTTATTTTAATACATATTATTTATAAACACTCTTAAATTATTATCACACCAATTTATAAAAAAAAAATTATATATTTTTGAAATCAAATCCTCTTTTATTGATGGTCCAATTTACTCTCGGAAATATCTCGAATGTAGGAGCCTTATAAAAAGGAATATGTGTAACCGTATATGGGGTCAAGAGATTTTCAATCTAGAATTCTCTTATTTATACAGCATAAAAAGAAAAAAGACTTGTTGATATCTACAGTTATCGTTAAAAAAAATAAAATTTGTTATCGATAGAGTTTATAACTATACATAAAAGAAAGACAAAACATATGATAATCATGTGATGATGAGAAAGTTTGATACTTGAAATAAAATTTGAGTTTAATTAGGGTTTATCAAAGTTTTATTTATTTATTATTAAAGTAAGTTTTTTTTTATAAAAAAATATAGTTGAAGATATATTTGTAATTAAGAGTGTATATAATATTTGATTTATTTTTAATTAAAGTAATTTACGCTTATTGATAAATTTCTATTAGGATATTTTTATAATAATTTTTTTAATAAAATATTGATGTATTAATAAGTTTTATGGGCATTAATATTAGTGAAATTGCCAAACTAACCATCTAATTATGGGATTTTCTTTTTTTAACCACATGCACTTTTAATTGTTTTTTACCATGTTTTTGAGAAATTACTCAAAAGCCCTCATATAAAAACCCCTAAATCAGCTCTCTCTCTCTCTTTCTTTTCTTTTTCTTTCTCTCTCCTCTGCTCTCTCTCACGATCAGCCTCTCTCTCTCCCCGGTTTGCCTCTCTCTCTCCCTGATCTGCCACACACTCTCCCCGATCTGCCTCTCGCCGGCGTCGCCGAGCTTCGGCGAGCTTCTGGGCGTCGCGGCAGCCCCTCACGCGCAGCTGGATCGCCGTTTCGTTGCTTCAGCGGTTCGCTGCAGCTTTGTCGACGACGGGATGGCGACGGGCTGGCGACGGGATGATGATGGCGACGGGATCGTTCGCTGTTCACCGACGGGATGACGATGGCCTCCATGGATCTGCAAAAAAAAAAAAAAAAAAAAAAAAAAAAAAACCTAAACCTGAGGAAGAAGAAGAGGAAGAAGAAGGGGAAAATTTTATTTTAGTCCAGATTTCAAGTTTGAATATTTCTATTTTAGGCATGATTTCAAGTTTGGATATTTCATTTAGGCATGATTTCAAGTTTGTGTATTTCAATTTAGTCGTGATTTCAAGTTTGCTTCGGGGTTTAACAAACACTATTTTCAGGGTACTCTGGTAATTTATGGTACTAAACTGAATTTTTTTTAAAAAGTGGTTATTAACAATTATAATTTCTAAAGTGGTTAAAACAAAATATGATAAGTTAGATGGCTACTTATGGTTTTCTCTCTTAATATTAACACCCAATATAAAATTGTACAAATTTTCCTCTATGTCAGATGATTTTCTGCACACGTAACTTTTGGTCGGCTTTTGTTATAAAATTACTAAAATTTGTGGGCCCTGTGATATTAGAAAATTCAACACGGAAAAATCTCGGAGAAAAATCAATGCATCAATTCATGGACATTTGATGAATAAGTGACTTCAATTCATGCCCAATTGAAGAGTTCAGTTATATTATATGCATCAATTCGTATAGACTTTTGAGTAAAATTGACTTCAATTTAAGATTTAAAAAAAAAAAAAAACATCAATTCATCAATTTAATCTTAATTCAAAGTTGAGAAGAGTATAATAATAAATGATCATCATGGACATTTGATGAAATAGTGATGCTACAATACCCCCAAATTTTTTTGTATCCAAATTCATACCTAAATGACGTGGTATGTGAGTTGTTAACAATATGTAAATCATGAAATGATATGCTAATTACAAACATGGGGCTAGTAATTGGCCTAGGCGGTCACCTAAGCCTTAGGCGAACCTGGCTGCCGCAAGGAAGGCCTAATCGTCTTTCCTAGGTGTCCGACTAGGCGGCCTGGAAATATATAAAGAGCATTTATGGGGTGAGTTAAGTTTAGAAGATAAAAAAAAAAAAAAGGTAATTTTGGAAATATATCAAATACGTTTTTGAATTTTCAAAACCGGAGTATTATTAGATCATTAGTGGGTTGCTAATAGCACCACTCATTTTCCTCGATATCAGATGATTTTGGGCACACACAACCTTTGGTATAAAATTACTAAAATGCCTCATTACCTATGGCGGAAGAGGATCTACTTTGTGGAGGAGCTTATTGCTTCAAGTGGAGGAGCGATCTACTCTACCCTTCTGTGATTTATTTTTATTAATCAGTGATGAAGGAGATCAAATCTCATCAATCCATCGATAAAGGAGATCTAATCTCCATCTTCCATTTTTTTTTAATTAGCATTTCCATAATAAATCATTATGTTAACCATTAAAAGTTAACATGCATCCGACTAGGCGGCCTGGGCCTCCGCCTGGCAAATTTATATATATATATATATATTTTTCCAAACGGAGACCTTTTGATATTTAGGAAGCACAGCAAATTAAAGCTAGTATTTCCTTATTTATGATAATCGAATTTCAATTATTGTTCAAACTTGAAATTCATCGAATTATTATTTTTTTTAAAATCGAAAGAGATTGTTACACTTTGTTTTTTCTTTTCATTATTACATCTATAATCCACTTTTAGTAAAATGGTTGGACATTTCTTCTTCACATCAGTGATAAGAATTCAAGTCCAACATTTGTCAATAAACTCCTCACCTGATGATGTTACGATTTTTAAAATAAAATAAAATATGTAATAGAAGAAAAAAGATGTGAAAGAAAGAAGCCGGCACGCAATGGCGTTGATTTTGACTTGGCAGTTGGGAGTATCATTGACTCCGACTTTTCAACCTACGCGTAAACTTTGTTAATTTCTTTGGCGTTTAATCTATTGAAAATCTATCTGCTGCTTCCAAATTCATACTAATGGACTTTGTTTTCCATGAGAATTGAGAAGACAGAGATTAGTCAAACACAAACACAATTCATACAAGGCAAGCAAGTGGTTGTAACTTGTAAAGGATAATATTCAATTGGCAGACATTTTGACTCATCGCATACATAGTTACATCCAGAAGTTGATTCCAAATTAAGGATGTACCGGTGATATATACTGTGATAGTCTTTGAAACTTCAACAAAAAATATATATATATTTAAAAAAAAAAACTCAGATTGGAGTACCGAGTTTTTTTTTTTTTTTTTTTTCCATCAAATAACATTAAAATGATTCTTAAGATGGAGGTCCATCATTGAGTCACCATCTCGATTCGGTCGATCTCCATCGCGGCCTGAAACCATGGAGATCGTTTCAAAAAAAAATTTATTTTCTTTTTTATTTATATAATTTTTTTTTTAATTATCTATTAACTGTTTTTTTTTTTTTTTAATAATTTTCTATTATCCATTAATTTTTTTATGTTTTAAAATTGTAACTGTTTTTTAATAATTTTCTATTAACCATTAATTTTTGTTAATTTTTTTTTTTAAGATCTTCCTAAATCTATGTATCTTTAAAAAAACAAAATGTGTTAATTTAATTTTATAAACCATTTAAATATTATTTAATTTTAAATATATTTTTTTCTTATTTTTTTTTTTATGTAGAGCAAGGGCAAAACAAACATTGTATATTTTTCGTGATTAATTAACGTGGTCAACAGTTAGTCAACTGGTCAAGGGGAATTCACTGTTATTATGATTTTTTGCGGGTTTTAGTACAATTTCACATATAATTAGGGTAAGTTTGTGTAATTTGCCCTAATTTTTAATATTGTATTATTATTTTTGAATGAATTAATCTTTTATTATTATTATCATCATCCTAAGTTAATAATATTTCATAATTATTTAATTTACTCTATTTAAATTAGGGTGGCTCTATTGCCAACCACAAAATATCTTCAAACACCCATATTAAAAAATTAAAATTATTAATTTTACTCCCTATACCATTTAAAATACCAAAACTACCCTTTAACTATATATATTTTTTTATTTTTAAACTTTTTTTTTTCTCATTACACCTATTTCTCTTCATTTCCTTCCACCAACACCCGAAAAAAAAAAAAAAAAAAAAAAAAAAAAAAAAACCTACGTACAGTTTCTTCATTTCCTTTAACAAATATTATAGAATTTAATTAGATAAATATATATATATATCGTATTTAAATAAAGAGGAAATGGTAGGAAATGGTAGGAAATGGCAATCTTTTCATGTTGAATTTTGAGAGCATCATTATATTAATAACTTAAGTTTAAATGACACAAAAGGACTAAAATAATTCTATCTCCTTCTTTTATTACATTTGTGTCATTTTTAGGGTTTTTTTTTTTTTTTTTTCAAAGTCTTCCATCAATGGAGATGAAAGACCTCCAATGGAGGTTTCAATGAAAAAGATGACCCAAAAAATGGAAAATTTCATTTTTACCCAAAAAGTCTCGGAAATTGTAAAAAGTCTCAAAAACAACTAAAAAGTCTTGAAAACTACTAGAAAAGTCTTGAAAATTAGAAAATAAGTCTCGGAAATACACAATAAGTCTTGAAAACACCAAAAAATATCTCATAAACACAAAAAAGTGTGAGATTTATTTTTGTGATTTTTTTTTAAAGGAAGAAGAAACTTTAATAAAGGCCAGCAAATGAGGGAAGAACAAAAGAGAGCCAAAACCAACAAACCTAATACAAAACAAGCACATCCAAAACAGAAGACAACTAGACAATAATACAGAACCAGAGGAAACCAAAGACACAAAAACCAGCGTCCAGACACAACCAAAAACCAAGGCTCACTCAAACATCACTCCAAGACAACACATCTTCACCGACCTTTGAACCTTTTTTGGCCAAACTGTCTGCGTAACAATTGGAGGCTTTGGCGCAAAACACAACAAAGGCTTGACTAAAATTACCCAAATTGCTGCAGATGTCGAGGATGTTATGTGCATGCTTGATACTACCTACACCACTGTTGTTCACCCACTCCACGACCGTCTTTGAATCACTAATGACAATAAGGTTCTTATTAGCCAACTCAGGTCTAGACCCAAAGAGATCACAAGCAAGCTCTTGCAATGGCTAGAATTTCAACCACATTGGCATCTTGAATCCCAACTGACTCAGAAAAAAACACACAACACTTTTCCTTGATGGTCCCATAACACCCCACCAATCCTTGCAGAACCCGGATTTTCCCATGTCGAGCCATCGACGTTAAACTTAAGAGTGTTTAACAGAGGAGGGATCCATTCTTCCAACCTTAAAGACTTCTTCTTCGAAACTTTAGTGCAACACCCATCAATGTTCAACAAAATATGCGTTATTGGATCCGTCAATCCTTCACCCAAGTTTTTAAACCACCAGACCACTCTAAATCTCACAATGTCCTCTATTTGAATGAAATCCAAAACTCCATCCTTGAAAACCTTTTAATTTCTAACTTCCCAAATATACCACACTACCGCAAAAAATAAAGAGCTCCATGCTCTTTTGATTTTATCCGGGGATAGAGACCGAACCAACATCTCCACCACTCAACCACTGACGAAGAAGAATAATAGGATGTCCCCCACTAGAACATACAGCTCTTCCACAGTCTCCACGACCATTTACAAAGTAAGAAGAGATTATCTATGGATTCCAAATAGTCCTAGCAGAAAAGGCAGTGCAAGATAGAGCCAACCTGCAAACCGAACCTGGTAAAAACGTCACTAACTAAAACCCTCCCATGTAAGAGCTGCCAAACAAAAAGTTCAATCTTAGGAGGGCAAATGCCTTACCACACACCTTTATGATTCGAAACCTCCCCTGATTGACCACCTTCCAAACGTCTCCAAAAAGACTTAACAGTAAACACTCCATTAGAGCCATGGATCCAACTAATTGAGTCCTAAATGGAGTCCTTAATAATAAGATTCGCCAAACAATCTATGAAACAATTCCATTGCTAAATTTCCCAAGTAAACAAAGGTCTCCTTAGGATTATCTCCCACTTCCACTATATTCCTTCTCTTTTCCTAAATTTCTAATGCAACCCGATTTATACACAACAAGAATGTAAATTCTAGAAAAAGCCTCTTTCAAGGGAGAACCTTCCACAAACACATTTGACCATAGTCTGGCTCTATCCCCTCTCCCCACTACCACTTTCAGCCTATCTTTCATAATTTTTTGTGCCATATTGAACATTGGAGAAATAAGTTGCCTACCATTTTTGTGAACCCAGAGCTACTAGCCCCACAATTCCAATCCCACCTTAAGACATCCAATGGAACCCTATATTTGGCATAAATCACTCTCCTCCACAAAGGTGATTCTTCCGAATCAAATCTCCATACTATTTAGCCAGAAGACATTGATTCTTGAATAGAACCCAACCAATGCCTAGACTGCCATCATTCTTGCTTTTACATAACAAGTCCCAATGCCTAGACTGCCATCATTCTTGCTTTTTTATTTCCCACCCCCCCCCCTCTCCATCGCCCCTAAAAAAATTTCTTTGTAACCTTTTGATCTTTTGGGCTACACACACATGCATTTTGAAAACTGACATGTAATAAATCGGGATACTAGACATCACTATTTTTATTAGAACCAATCTACCACCCTTATTAAGGAACAACTTTTTCCAAGGCACAAGACGACTTTCCAATCGCCTAATCAGCTCAGACCATAAAATTTTGGAACAAGGATGACCTCCATGCGGCAGAACTAGATACGAAATAGGCAACGAGGCTTTGGCGCGCCTGAATATCCCAACCCAATTCACCACCAGACTCTCTCTTCTACCCACCTCCACAATACAAGATTTGTGGAAATTTATTTGCAAGCCTAACGCCAACTTGAAGTACCTAAGAATTGTCATAGCATTCCTAAGGTAATCCACCTTTGGTTGAAGGAAAAATATAGTGTCATCTACAAACTGGAGGTGTATATGTGAACCACTTCCCTTCCAAAAATCACCCCTTTCATCAAATCCACATCCACAACTTTCCTAATCAAAGCACTCAAACTCTAGACTGCCACATTAAAAAGGAAGGGGGATAAAGGGTCGCCTTGCCGAAGGCCCCTTTCCATCCCGCATTCTCTAGATGGTTTCCCATTAACTAAAACCGATAACTCTGGCGAAGAGATACAATTCCAAACCCATTACCTCCACTTCCAATCGAATCCCATATCTTTCAATGTATTATCCAAAAAGCCATGATCTAAGCTATTTTAAGCTTTTTCAAAATCTAGCTTCACCAAGAGACCCCCATCTTTTTTCTTTTTCCAAAGGTGAATAATTTCCTCAGCTATAATGAAACTATCCAGGATTCGGTGATTCCTAACAAAAGCCATTTGCGTTTCCCTTACCACCGAACCAATAATCCTCCTTAATCTATTAGCCAACACTTTTGCTAGGATTTTATATAAGGAGCCTACCAAGCTAATCGATCTATAGTCTTTCATTGATTCCGGTTTGACACACTTGGGAATATAAGCAATAAACGTTTTGTTTAGCTCTTTGACTATCGAACCATCCCGATAGAACTCTTCCATAATAAAATTATAGAGAGGAAAACTCTATTTTTTTCTTATTTTATTCTTCTCCACATAGGAGGGGTTATATAGAGGAAATTCAATTAGGAAAGAAATCAATCAAGGAAATCAATCTGCAATCCCTACAATTAGGCTAATTGTCAACTACACTAATCAAGCAATCAATCACACTAATCAAGCAATCAATTAGTCAACTATACAATAATTAATTGATTATATTCTAACAGAAACTAATCCCTAAACTTAAGGAATTAATTTCGGAATTCAACACCCCGCTCCCTCAAGCTGGGGAATAGATGTCAATCATTCCCAGCTTAGAAGTCAATTATTCAAACTTTATTCTTGGAAGAGCTTTCGTTAGAACATATGCTACTTGAAGGTGTGTAGGTGTGTAAATCAAGCTTAGTATTCTTGCTTCAGCCTTTTCTTTGATGAAATGACGATCTATCTCTACATGCTTAGTTCTGTCATGATGGACATGATTTTTAGTAATACTTATTGCAGCCAAATTGTCACAAAACACCTTCATTGTTTCTTTTGTTGAAATCCTTAGCTCATCAAGTAACCTTTTTAGCTATAATCTTTCACATATACTCCGAGTTAAAGCCTTATACTCTACCTCGGCACTACTCTTAGCCATAACAGACTGTTTCTTGCTACGCCAAGTCACAAAGTTTCCCCATACATAGGTGTAATAGCCGGTAGTTGATCTTCGATATGTAACAGATCCTACCCAATCCGCATCTGAGTAGATTTCAACTTCTTTGCTTGTTCCTTTTTGAAAGAATATTCCTTTACCATGATTCATCTTCAAGTATCTAAGAATCTGGTAAACTACTTCAAGATATTCTTCATTGGGCTTGTTCATAAATTGACTTATGATACTAACAGGAAAGCCTATGTCCCGCATTGTATGGGAGAGATAAATGAGCTTTCCTACAAGTCGTTGATATCTCCCAGTGTCAACCGGAGGACTGTCTTCTTTGAAACTGATTTTATAACTTGATTTCATTGGAGTGTCTGCAGGCTTACATCATAACATCCCGGTTTCTTTTAGTAAGTCCAAGATGTACTTGCGTTAGGAGACCACAATACCTTTCTTTGAACGAGCGACCTCCATGCCTAGGAAATATTTCAATGATCTTAGATCTTTGATCTCAAATTCCTTTGCAAGAACTTCCTTTAAACAACCCATTTCTTTAGTGTAATCACTTGTCACAATAATATCGTCAACATAAATGATGAGAATAGCAACTTGCCCAGTAGGAGAACTTTTTGTGAATAGGGTATGATCGGCTTGTCCCTGAGAGTACCCATGCTTCTTGATTGCCTTTGTGAATTTATCAAAACATGCTCTAGGAGATTGCTTGAGATCATACACAGACTTTCGAAGCTTACAGACCTTGTTAACATTGTTTCTTGCCTCAAAATCCGGTGGAATTTCCATGTACATTTCCTCTTCTAAGTCACTATTGAGGAATGCATTTTTCATGTCCAGTTGATGAAGATGCCTGTTTAGATTAGCTGCTAAGGACAACAAAACCCGAACAGTATTTAGCTTGGCAACATGAGCAAAAGTTTCTTAGTAATCGATGTCGTAGGTCTGTGTGAATCCTTTAGCAACAAGCCTTGCTTTGTAGCGACTTACACTCCCATCTGGATTATATTTGACAGTAAAAATCCACTTGCATCCTACTGGTCACTTCCCTTCTAGCAAATCTGAGAGTTCCCAAGTACCATTCTTTTTTAGAGCATTCATCTCTTCTTGTATGACAGCCTTCCATTTTGATTTTTCTAGAGCATCATGAATACCTCGTGGAATTTCTATATTGGATAGATTAGTAGCAAATGCCCGATATTCTGATGATAGACCATCATAGGAAACAAAATTGGAGATTGTATGTTGTGTACAAGATCTCACACCTTTCCTTAAAGCAATAATAATATCAAGAACATCATTAACAGAAATATCAGTCTGAGATGTGTTACCTGGAATATCTGGACTTAGACTTGGACTTGGATCGGATTCATGGTTCTGCTCAGGAAGTGTGCGATCCTCTATCTCCTCTTGAGGCCTTTTCCTCCTTGAATAAACAATAAGCTCTTTGTCAACTGAAGGTTGTGTGCGGGCAAGAGTGGATCTATTAGTGTTTGGCTCAATTTCTTGACGGATGATTGACTCGGGTTCAAGTAGAAGGATGGTTGACTCAGGTTCAAGTGAAGTGGAGGTGGTTAACTCAGTTTCATATGGAAGAATTGGAGTGTCAAGAGTGTCAAGCCAAAAACTACATTCTTGTATGGTTGAGTTCTCCCCTTGAATGGAAGTTTTTGGGTAGTATGATTGATTCTCAAAGAAAGTGACATCCATAGAAATGTAGAATTTCCTAATGATAGGCAAGTAACACTTGCAACCTTTTTTAGTGGGAGAGTAACCAAGAAAGAGACATTTGATGGCCTTTGAATCAAGCTTGCTTTTATGATGTTGATGTATATGAACAAATGATGTACACCGAAGTACTTTTAATGGTAAGGATGAGATGATTTGAGTATCTAGGTAGGAATAGAGAATGGCTTGGTAGGGTGTTTGGAATTTGAGAACTCTTGATGGCATCCGATTAATGAGATATATGGCCGTGAGGACTGCCTCTCCCCAAAAATGCTTGGGAACGTTTATGGTGAACATAATGGATCTGGCCACTTCGAGGAGGTGTCTGTTTTTCCTTTCTGCCAACCCGTATTGTTGAGGTGTGTCAACACATGAACTTTGATAAACTATTTCTTGATCCATCAGATATTCGCCAAGTAAAGAATTGAAGTAATCTTTGGCATTATCCGTCCTAAACACCTTTATTTTTGTCTAGAATTGTGTTTGGATCATGCTGTTGAAATTTTTAAAGATAGTACCCGCCTCTGATTTTTCTTTCATCAAATATATCCAGTTTATACGAGTATGGTCATCAATGAATGAAATAAACCACCGAGCTCCTGAGATATTGTTGACTCTAGAGGGTCCCTATATATCACTGTGAATGATTGCAAATGGGTGAGATGTTTTGTACCCTTGGATTGGATAATTACTTCTCACATGTTTGGATAATTGGCACATTTCACATTGAAGAATCTCAGGTTTGATATTATCGAATAATATATGTTGGGAACAACTTTTTTAAATACTAGAAATTGGGATGACCTAACCTATAGTGCCACAACATGATTACACTATTTGACAAGGCTGGAGGAATTGGAGATGACACACTACTTGCAGCTTGAACTTGTTCTTTACGATTATTAGGACTGTTAAGAAGATAGAGCCCCGCATATTCCTTTGCTTTGCCAATCGTCCTCCCTAATTCCAAGTCTTGAAATTCACACCGATTTGAGAAAAAATTAGCAACACAATTCAGGTCTTTGGTGAGTTTGCTAACGAACAACAAATTACAAGTTAAATTAGGCACCAAAAGCATGGATTTTAAAGTTAGGTCGTTGGTAATAGTAACTGATCCTATTTCTACCACTTTAGACAATGATCCATTAGCAATTCAAACCATTAAATTTCCAGAACTTGGGCTGTAAGTATTGAATAGTGTAGCATTACCAGTCATATGATCTGATGCGCCGGAGTTTACTATCCAAGGACCATGTCTCTTTATTTCGATGCTCAAAGCCATAGGAAAATTACATGTTTGATCAACGGAATGGAAGATGGAAGATGGAAGATGGAAAATTACTGACAGCAGATCCCGTTCTTTTGGTGTTCTCAGCTGGGATCGAAATGGAAGATGTTTTTTGGTGGCCGATCATCTTTTGAAGAAACTCGATCTGCTTTTTGCTAAAGAGTTTAGTTTCGAACGATGTCTTCTCCTTGCTGTTGGACATCATGACGGATTAAAACCCTTGGAGAAAGTTTTGCCCATTTAGTTTATGACCTGTAATGGGGAGATGAGAATTGTCTGTTGCTCCAAGGCTGTTTGGAATTGTGACTTCAAAGGTATGTTTTTCGGTAGCCATTCCGGTGGTTGGGCCGTATTTTGGAATAAGAGAGAAGATGGTATTAGGGTTGTAGAACCGGGGAAAGGAGACTAGGGTTTCGGTTCTACCGCTCTGATACCGTAAAGAATTATAGAGAGGAAAACTCTATAAAGAATATTTAGAGAGGAAAACTCTATTTTTTCTTATTTTATTCTTCTCCACATAGGAGGGGTTATATAGAGGAAATTCAATTAGGAAAGAAATCAATCAAGGATATCAATCTACAATCCCTACAATTAGGCTAATTGTCAACTACACTAATCAACCAATCAATTAGTCAACTATACAATAATTAATTGATTATATTCTAACAAAAACTAATCCCTAAACTTTAGAAATTAATTTCAGAATTCAACACATAAACTTCATGAAATCACCTTCGATTACGTCTCAATTATCCTTGATGAAATTTAGATTAAAACCATCCGGGCAAGGGGCTTAATTTCCATCACAACTCGACAAAGCATCCATAACCTCTTCCTTGCTAAATTTTCTTCCAAAAAAGCATTGTCCAAAGCTGAGAGCTTCTTTAAAGGAAGGCTAGAGATTGTCGGACGCCTCCACCTAACATTCTTAAACTGCTTAACAAAAAAATCGGCCACCCCAGTCCTAACCTCTTCCGGATCCGATGTATTCACTCCCTTAAAGGATAATTCCTCGATTTAATTCTTCTAACATCTCCCACTAGCTACACAGTGAAAATACTTAGTATTCGTATTGCCCTCTAACAACCATTTGACCCTCGATTTTTACCTCCAATCTTGTTCCTCCAGACGGAGAGCTTTCCAGAACTCAGCCAAGACTTTCAGTCTCTCCTGTCTCAAAGAATCCGACCACCCATCCCTAGCTGCAGATTTATCTATCTTGGCTAATTGGTCCTCTAGACCTTTGGGCGAAAAATGATAATATCCCTAAAAAAAAAATAGAATAAATTTCTTTTTAAAAAAAATAAAAAATAACTCCATTCCCACTCCCATTTAGATTTTGGGTGAAATTCACCTCATCCTCGTCATAATTATTTTTCAGAGGACTTTTACAATGGGGACCAGCCTCGGCGCCTTGCATAGATTTTTGACATCCTTAATTGTACTTGGAAATAAAAGAGTGTGGACCATGTGATATTAGAAAATTCTAACAAGGAAACATCTCGAAGAAAAATCAATGCAAATTGACGTTGAAGCTATGTAGCACGGATACGGATACGGATGGATACGGGATACGGGATATGGATACGGCACGATACGGGGATACGGTAAATCTTCAAAAACTAGGATACTGATACAGCAGGATACGTCAATTAAAATAATATATATTTATATTTAAAAAATAATAATATATGAAAACATATTTGATAATTCATTCAAAATAAAAATATATTCAGAATCCAAATAAAACATGTCACATAACTACATAAGTCATAACAATGTAACATATTATAGGATCCAAATAAAACATGCCACATAAGTCGAACATATTACAAAATCCAAATACTACATAAAAAAACTCATAAAACATATTTTAAATTCCTAATTAACTTCATTATCATCATTCATATTGTTAAAGGATCTAAATAATTCGGTCTCTAACTCTGGTTCATCAAGAGAAAGGTTTACAATCTCAAGTATCCCGGTATTCTCCATGTCAATGGAATCAAAACTAAAATTTTCTTACAATTTCATTTTGACTCCTAAAATTTTGAAATTATAATTTGACCCCGTTTTATACTAAAATAGTTATAATATTGCCCCAGACGTATCCTCCAAGTATCCCCTAAGTATCCTCCAAGTATCCCTCAAGTATCCTTTAGTCAAACTTGTGAAAAAGTCAACGGATACGCCATTTGGCGTATTGGATACGTATCCTGGAATATTTGGGAAGTATCTGAACTGGATACGAGTTCGATACGAGTTACCTCCACCAAATGGAGTATCCGTGCTTCCTAGCGTTGAAAACTACCAAATGAAATAAACCTTGAGTCTTCTTTGATTTGGACTTTTTGGAGCGGCCAACTCCTGTCCTTTTTTCTTACCCATAATTTTTTCGTGAGATTTTGAATATTTAATATAAATATTTTCCATAATTTATATAAACTTTTGAGTAAAATTGACTTCAATTTAAGATTATTTAAAAAAAAAAAAAATTATACATCAATTCATCAATTTAATCTTAATTCAAAGGTTGAGAAGAGTATAATAGTAAATGATCATCATAGACATTTGATGAAATAGTGATGATAGAATACCCACACATTCCTTCAAAAAAAAAAAAAAAAAAAAAAAAATACCCACACAAAAAAAATTGTCTAAATTCATGCCCAAATGACGTGGTATGTGAGTTGTTAACAATATGTAAATCATGAGATGATGTGTTAGTTACAAACATGGTTCTAGTAATTGGCCTAGATGGCCGCCTAAGCCTTAGGTGGACCCGGCTGCCATAAGGAAGGCCTAATCGTCTTTCCTAGGCGTCCGACTAGGTGGTATGGGCCTCCGCCCAATTTTTTATTTTTATTTATTTTATATATATTTTTTTTTTCCAAAACGACGCCATTTTGGCTAATTCAGCTTCACCACCTAGATGCCGTCTAGACAATTTAGGCGCCAGTCTACCGTATGACTGGCGCCTAGCGCCTACTAGAACACAGGTTACAAATCACATGCTACGACAATTGAGCAAATATTTTGAAAAGTCTGACATCACTGTTGATGAAATTAAACTATTTTGATATATGTAAATATGTAGATACATATGAATATCTGTATCCCAATTTCAAATCTTACTAAACTTCAAATCGAATATGAAAATTAATTAAAAAAATTATCAAATATGAAAACTTTAATCTAAAAAAAAAAAAAGCAATTCAAAATCGTATCAGAGCCAAACATTACTATGAATAATATCTCAATTCATTTAAATTTTTTATCGATCTATTAATAATTAGAGGTTTCGTCTACACAACTTAAGACTTAAAAACCCAGTCTTATTTATCAGCATAATCTTGTTTTTTTTTTTTTTTTATTCATATAAGGAAACTGCATAATTAATTAATTAATTCCCATACTTGGCCTTGTAATCACTCCACAACTGATCAACACTCTTTCCCAGCAAATCCATGAAGAAGTTAACATTATAACCATCTCTCATCTTCTTATTAAGTTCTGCTACAAATCCATTTCTAAGACCATCACAATAATCCAAAAACCTAGCCGTAACACTGTACCCTTCGTCCCATTTGGTTCCATCCCCTGGTTGCGCCCACCCGTTGGCAGGATAATTAGCCTTCAACCTAACAAAATCAGCAATCCCTTCGGTCAGTTCAGTGGGAGCTTGACCTGCCCCGTTCCACTGCCACACATGTGTCATCTCGTGATAAACGATTCCGGTGAATTCTTGCTTTACATCGCCCATGTAACTGTTGAGATAACCAGCGTTTACTTGGATTTGGTTGTTACTTCTCGCTGCAGGGACAGACTGGCCGTTGATCACGACATTTTCAACGATCAATAAGGACACCTGAGTGATGTCCTTCCGGTCTGCGGCTGTGGCTTGCTGGAACAGGCCCCAGATTAGTTGTGTGGCGGCGTCCATTGTTTGTTGGGCATATCCGGCTCCAATCTGGTTGTTGAATATGATGCCTCCAGGTGCTGTCTCGGCCTGATTGGTGACCACATAATCGACTGCCTCGACATGGATGATCATGCCGTGTAGGGCTGATAGCGTTACTAGAGAAATCACCAGGATCATCAAAGCTGGGCGACCCATGCTTGAAACCTGAAACCTAAAACCTGAGTGATGCTTTATTGCTTTTTAGGGAGTGTGCGTTGTAACTGTGTTGTTGCTCCAATGCTCCATGCATATATAGATTTTTTAAAGGGGCAAGAAAAGTTTTTAGGACAATAAATTTTACATAGGAACCTTATCTTCACACATTGATCCACAAATTTTATGTGGATGATAATAATAAGAAATTTACTTTAAAAAATTGAAAATATTTTGGTTGTGAAAACTATTTCTTCCAAAGTTTTTAAGATAAAACATAAGACAAGTTAAAAATAATAATTAAAAAAAAAATTAAAATAAATAAAAACACCCTTTGGAAGTGTGGCTAAAATGTTCTTAACTTTTTTGAGATCGTTTTTAAATCAATTTTCATATCCCTGTATTCAAATTATTGCAGATGTTAAAATATATATATAGAAATAAAAAGTTTTTTTTTTCTAAAAATAAGTATAAAAAAAGTGGATCACTTCATATTTCAATAAATTTTAAACATACATAACTAAAATGGTAAAGGAATTGAGTTTATTTAATGAATTTTAGGGTGTTATGAAATTTTACATTCAAATCTAGGTAATTTGGATTGTATAAATTATAATTAATTAAAATCAAGTGAATGTTTTGTAGCAGAATTAAGATAATTTTACAAATTGTTTCACAAAATATATATATATATATGATGATGATGATGATGATGATATACGTGGCTCCCCTTGATTACCATATCAAATATATTTTATTTTATTTTTCTCAATTTTTTATGTTAATAAAAAAGGAAAAAAGCACATATTTTCAAAAGAGTAATGCTAGAGGATCCAAAAAAGTGACCCAAATTTTAGACCCAAACCTATGTGGCAACATCACACACAACATGGGCCCACGTCACTTTTCTCAAAGATCCAATGTGATGTTGCCACATAGGTTTGGGTCCAAAATTTGGGTCACTTTTTTGGGTCCTCTAACATTACTCTTTTCAAAATGGGTTAGGCTAAATCAACTTAAATTTGTGACTTCAACATCTCAATATATGTGCTTTTGATCCAATAATTATAAATGCATTCAAATCTGAACCACTAAATTAAGAGCACAAGAGTAATTGAGATATTCAAGTCAAAATTTTAAGTCACAAATTTAAGTTGATTTAGCTTGACCCCTCCAAAATAGTAGTCGTAATCCGGTTAGGTCTCGGCAGACCCTGAAGTCATGATCACCCATTGAAAATTAAAGTTTGAAACAGAGACCAAAAAAAAAACATAAAAGAAAAATCAGTGCAACAAACAGTTTTAATTTGAGGCTAATAATGAAGTCTAGCTTGACTTGTGAGTCAATATATAAACAGATTTTGCGAGAGTTATGTTATTTGAAAATTCAAACCATACCAAAGTTGGCTTGACTGCATTTGATCTTTTGATTAATGATGGATATATGTTCAAATCTAACACTCTGTAAATATATGAATGAAATATTAATCCAGATTTGTATGAAATTTATTCTAGATTTATTTGTTTATTATTTCTTCAATTAGTATATATTTGTTTCGGCCCCAATGTTTCATAACCTATAGTCTTAATTAATGATCACAAATAATTGATTATGAGCAAATGAGTGTGTTCATCAATGCAAATTAAAGATAGCTATTGAAAGAGCTTCCAGAAGCAAGGAAAGTTGTACAATCATATGCATGGTTATGTATTGGTCTTCCTTACGAGAGATATTTTATTGCAATTTTATGAAATTTAATTGCTTTTATTTTTTATTTTTTTTGAAGGTATCTATCTATCCACCTATCTAGACCAGTTATTTTTTCAAAGTTTTTTTGTTATTGGTAGGATTCGAGCCGCTGACTTGAGAATTATTTGTCCAAGCCCCAAGTTCCTCCATCTACCAGCTGAGATACGCTCCTGGAGTAGACCTGGCAAAATTTACACGACCCATTAACACGACCTAAATCCATTCGAAAATAGCGGTTGGTGGGTCAAGTTTATCGGATCGGGTTGTTCATGGGTTAACCCATTAAGACACGAAATATAATGGGTCGGTTTTGGGTTCATCCTTAAAAAAAACCGTTAATTCGATAACCCATTAATATAAAGATTTTTTTTTAATGTGTTTATGAAAGTTATTAAAAAAAATCTTTGTATAGTCACATTATGGAATTTATATAAAAAAAATCTCTATAATTATGGTTAGAATATATTTTACTAATTAATTTTTTAAAAATTTCTAATTTTTTTCTTTTTTTGAAAAAGGAAAAATTTCTAAATCAATTATTTCACAATATTATAACCCTAACCCTAACCCTAAAACTCTAAAAGTAACTAGTGAACTTGATTGCATGAGTTTAATCAAGGTTCAGTACTATTTATTTTCAACTTCTTAATAAATCTCAAATATAATATTTTGTAACGGGCTGGGTCGGGTTACCCATTAATTTAACAAATGGTTTCGGGTTTATATATTTCAACCCATTAAGCTAATGGGTCGGGTTCGAGTGGAGCAATTTTAACACGATCCAAACACGAAACGACACGAATTCGCAATAACACGACCCATTGCCAGGTTTACCTTGGAGGTTTGAATTTAATTGGTTAGACTTTGCTGAAGAGAACATAGCATTTTGATACAAGTTTATTATATATCCATTTTAGTTCTTTTTAAAACATTTTATAATGGGTATTTAGCCTTAAATAGATCCCAAAATTCCTAAAGATTGAAAATCCAAAATTGAGCTTCAACTCCTTAACTTTTCTATGGGGACGGATGATTGTCCGCCTGACACCTGTAAATCTGTAATGACTATTTTTGATCGATATGACTGCCCGATAGGACAGAAAATTTATCATTTCCCACTATAAATGGAGGTCTCGACTAGATGAAATTGATCCATTGGTACGTCTCCTTTTATACCTACACCAGTACACCTCCTCTTTAAACCCGAAATTAAAAATAAAACAGGAAGGGAGGTTTTTAGGGGTTTGGTGAGACTTGGGCTTGACCTAGCTATCGGCCCAGTTTCTTAAAGCGTTAATAATTTGGTGAGTTAAAGAGTAGCCCAAAGCCCATCCACTGAAGCCGATTTAACTATCCTCCTTTTTAACTTTGGAGAAAACCCACCTTGTGACTTGTGAGATCATAACAAGTCAATCCCCTTTCGAGAGGCCAGCAGATTCCTAAAAGTAGATTTAGCCCACATATATTCAACCTTCTCACACACCAAAATAAAGCATGTTCAGAGCTTCCAGACATCTCTTTCACAGCGTTCTACAATTAGTTCTTCATTTAATTAAGTGATTAGCCCAGGAGGGATTACGAATATCAATGGGTCAACGGGGATGGAGATAGATTCTTCGCCCTCGCCCTCACCCCCGCCTCATTTAAAGGAAATGCGGATACAAGTTGGGATATATAGCATTATTCTAAATTCTAAAAATAATAATTAGTTTTATTTTTAAATTTGAATAAGTTGATAAATGTTTGATTTAATATAAAATTAGATGTGATTTATTCTATCTAATCACTTGTTAGTTTTAGATTGGTTGTTATCTTTAGTTCTTTACACATTCTTATATAATTAAAATAAAAACATGTTAAACCTCAAGGGGTTGGCCTAGTGGTAAGGGTGAGCATGTGATGTGTCGTTAGATGTACGGTCACAAGTTCGATTCCCCCTAATGTCAAATTCTTGAGGCTAGACAACAAATGAGGTAATTTCTTTGTGAGTTTGCTATGCCCAGCGTGGAAGACGCCCTGGACCGATCGAAAGGATTAGTTGAGGTGCATAAAAGTTGGCCCGAATACCCTTGTAAAACAAAAATAAATAAAGACATGTTACCAATAATATTGAAGGAATGAGTCTGTTACAAAAATTATGTGTTAGTTTATAGACATATTTTGGAGATTTTGGTTTCCCTCCAATCAAGCCAATTTTTTTTTTTTAATAAAGTCAATTTATATTTTTGGTGCTAGCTAGGGATGGGTGTTTCCCCATGGGGCCCTATCCCCCACGGGCCCCCATGGGGTTTTAGAGGCAAATTTTGCCTCCAAATGGATTTTGGGGGTGGGGGTGGGGGTGGGGGGGGGGCAAACTTTGCCCTCAAATAGATTTTGGGGGAGGTGGTGGGGGTACCCACCCCAAAACCTAAAACCCCATTTCCCCCCAAAAAATATATATATATATTTATTTTTTTTTTTTTATCTTTAGTTTATATACTAGTGCTATGATGCCTAACCCGGATCAAGGAAATGATTTGGATGGTTTAATTTTTTTTATTTGGATTATTTTTTATTTATCTTTAAATGATTGATTTGATAATTAATGAAAATACGAGGGTTTAAGATATGGAGAAATTTCAATCATAAACTGATTTTGAACTTCACACAGCAATTCTTAAAACATATTTGATCAAACACAAGCTTAATTAATTCCGAAGCTAATTGTTTTTTTTTTTTTTCAGTATAACTAATAATGATTATTTTTAAAGTCATAAATACTCACAATATTATTATTTAATTTCAACTATTAAATTATTGTGATTAATATACATTATATTAAAAGATTGTCGCCATTTTTAAAATTCATTGTTAGGTGATTTTATCCGCCAAATGAACCCAAAATCTCATAAATAATTACCACATCAAATATGAACAACTATTAGGACAAAGTAATGTTATAAACTATTATATTAAAAGAGTAATGCTATATTGCCCAAATTAGGTGTCCAAATGATGTGGCAACACTGTAGACCATTTATTTAAATTATATTATATTTGCATAATTTAAATTAATGAACTAGAGTGTTGCCACATCATTTATGCACCAAATATAGGCATCATTCGGGTACTAAATTTGGACAATGTAGCATTACTCTTTTAATATATATTTTGAGTAGATTTGGACACCAAATTTACATGATTAAAAATAGGATTAAAAAAAAAAGAATTTTATCATTATTATTATTATTTTAATTTGATAAAAGAGGATGATTTTGATTTTTGAGTCTTTGACTATTGAAATGTTATCAATTTGACAGACACAAATCGGGATCTTCATTCTTCTCCATATGTAAACAAGCTATAAATAAATGTCGAAATATTGAAGCTATATATATAAGACTGGTGTGTCGGTCGTCCAACTCGGTGGGCTGCAAATGGTTGCAAAGAAAATACATGCAAAATCTCTTCTTTTTTCTTAATTTGCTTAATTTTGTAACTAAAACTGTTTCAATTTTGAAATATTGTTATTTTAGATAAATTTCTTCTTGTGGAAATAACACTCTTTTTTTATTGAATCGAGTAACACTATTTTAATAAGTTAAGTTAAATAACACCAATAAACAAAAATACACTAACCTTCTTCTTTTATTACTATTTTTACCCTTCAAAAACCTC
This sequence comes from Acer yangbiense, assembly GCA_008009225.1. NCBI lineage: Eukaryota > Viridiplantae > Streptophyta > Magnoliopsida > Sapindales > Sapindaceae > Acer > Acer yangbiense. The sequence continues at coordinate 43,125,156 of CM017764.1, read as the reverse complement.
CATCTTCATTATGGAGATGGAACCTCCGATGGAGGTTAAAAGAAGATGAACAAAAAAAGATTTATATGTTGTAACACATGTGTGGCTTTCCACCAAACATTTTCTTCATTGGCTTCTTAGACACACCAACACACGTGGAGAAGAAACAACCATTCACTTCTAGCTTAATGCCTAAGTCTTTGGTGTGAAATTACAATAAGCCCCCCTTTGATTGTTTTCCTATATATATGGCATTCTATTGTAAATATTTGGTTGTTGAATCAATGAGAATATCAATACAAGAGAAAAAGCTCTCCTTCTCATACTCTCTCATATCTCGTCTCTCTTTCTCTCATTTTATTTATTTGTTATCTCATGTTGTTATTTACTTCCTCTTATTACCTTTGTTGTTAGTTCATCTATTACTTTACATGTTCTTCCATCTATTATTCTTCATTAATTTATAACACGTTATCAGCACGATGCTGTTATTTCCAGAACCTGAAGTTCTGAATTTGTTACTACTAGAACCTGAAGTTTCTAGATTTATTACCAGAACCTGAAGCTTCTGAATTTATTATTACTAGAACCTGAAGTTCCTAGATTTATTACCAAAACCTGAAGCTTCTGAATTTATTATTACTAGAACCTGAAGCTTCCAGATTTTTATTTATTAATACCAGAACCTGCAGTTCTGAATTTACTTTCCTGCATTTTATTTTTACGTACTTTTACGCTATTTACTTTCCTGCATTTATTTATTTATATGCTTTTATGAGATTGGCTATGCCAACCTATCAGAACCTACAGTTCTGGATTTACTTTTTCCGTATTTATTACGTATTTTATTTTATAATTTTTATTTAAACAGTTTGGTCACCCATCCAGAACCTGAAGTTTATGGATTTATTTATCATTACCGGAACCTGAAGCTTCTGGATTTATTTACTTACAAATATTCCTTTATATATCTGAAGGTTTAAATTCCTCAGATTTTTGTTAGACCAGAAGTTCTGACTCCGATTATGATTTTCGGATAACCAGAAGTTGTAATAATATCAAAGCTTGCAAGTTTAAAATTTGCTGCACTAGAAGTGTCTGGGGACAATTACATGTCCTAGGTTATTGATGTCAGATTACTCTTAAAATCAGAAGGCATGTATTACGCTATTGAAAATGGGGCCGAGGCATATGAACAAGACAAATCTACTACCATGGTTATTATCCGTCACCATCTGCATGAGGATCTGAAAGCCTAATACCTAACTGTCACAGAACCAGAAATTCTATGGCAAGAACTAAAAGATCGATTTGATAACCAACCCGATATTACATTACCAAATGACAGGTATCAGTGGCAACATTTATGTTTTCAAGACTTAAATCAGTCTCTGAGTATAATTTTGCTTTATTCAAAATGACTACACAGTTGAAATTGTGTGGTCAGGATGTAATCCGAAATCATCAATAAAAGCAAACGGTAATTTTTCTCCCCTTTTCACTTTATCTCATACTGTTTTTTTCTCGTTCTTTTTCATCTTATTTTTGTTATATTATCTGTTGTATTATCTGTTATTTTAATTTTATGCAATTTATGTATCTGAGTATACGAACTAACCAGAACCTGAAGTTTCTGGATTTGTATAAATTATGTGTTGAGCCTAACTAGGTCAATCGTTAAGTTTCTAGAATTTAAGCCAAGTTCGGCTTGACCGACTAACCAGAATCTGAAGTTTCTGGATTTATCATTATAATATTTAAGTTGGCACGGTTTTACAAACCGACCAGAATCTGAAGTTCTAAAATTTTAAATTTCAGTAAAAATATGGAACTTTGGATTCATTACTATGTACATGAATGTCATACTTGGGACCTGAAATTCCAAAATTCGAATTCTATATAGAACCTGAAGTTCTATTTTTGAAAACGAAGTATTGAATCTGAACTTGAAGTTCTCAAGTTTTGAACATGAAGTTCTAATCAGACTTGAAGCTCTGAATTCAATTTAAATTGTGATATTAAAACTTTTATGTCAAAGTTTATTAGAACCAGAAATTCTAAATTAGATCAAGTTACGATTCTTTCATCTAGAAAGTCAATTTGTAATTTCTATTTAAAACCTGAAGTTTTCTGAATTTTATGAACCCGCGGTTCATGGTCGAGTTGGAAGTTCGAAAAATCAATATGATTCATGATTTTGTTTTATGAAGTGATATATTTTCATATCTATATATTTATACTTTTGATCACTTTGTTTAATATGCACTTTATTTTTCTTTATTAATATATATGTTTTTAAACGGTAAATTAGATGATATTGAAAAGCAAGATACAAAAGATATATGTCTAGCCGATAGTGCAACGACACATACGATTTTACGGAATCAGAAATACTTTCTGAATTTAACCCTGCTTAAGGCAAATGTTAATACAATATCAGGTCCAGTAGATCTGATAGAAGGCTCCGGTAGAGCCATGATATTGTTACCAAATAATACTAAATTATTTTCAATGATGCTTTATATTCAAGTAGATCCAGAAGAAATTTGCTTAGTTTCAAAGATATATGGTGTAATGGATATCACCTAGAAACAATAAATGATGAGAATATTGAGTATCTGTGCATTACTTCTCATGACTCAGGCCAGAAACTCGTTGTGGAAAAGCTACGTGCTTTATCATCTGGATTATATTATACTCTTATAAGAGGTGTATAAGTTTATACAGTTATGAACAAGAAGTTCTCAGATCCAAAAATATTTATGCTTTGGTATGACCATCTTGGTCACCCAGGATCTATAATGATGTGTAGAATCATTAAAAATTCTCATGGACATCTATTAAAGAACCAGAAGATTTTTTTTATCCCATGAAAATTTATGTACTGCATGTTCACAAGAGAAATTAGTAATAAAACCATCACATTCTAAGGTTGGTTTTGAATCCCCGTCATTTCTACAAAGAATTGAAGGGGACATATGTGGACCTATTCATCCACCAAGTGGACCGTTCCACAATTTTATGGTTCTAGTTGATGCGTCCATCAGATGGTCACACATTTGCTTATTACCAACACGCAATGTTGATTTTACAAGATTACTTACATAGATTATCAGGCTTCGGGCACATTTTCTCGATCATCCGATTAAGTCAATACGCCTTGATAATGCTGATGAATTTACTTCCAAGAAATTTGATGAATATTGCAGATCAGTTGGGATTAATATTGAACATCCAGTTCCACATGTTCATATTCAGAATGGATTAGCAAAGTCACTTATCAAGCATCTCCAGATAATTGTGAGAACTTTATTATTTCAATACAATTACCAATTTCTATATGGAGACATTTTATTCATCTCTACCATTCTAAGATTTATGATGATTTTGATTAATCTTTTATTAGATCATCTATGCTTCTGACAGTTTATCCTTTTGCACATGGCATGCGTATTATTATATTGATTAATTTCAAAATGGAAAGTTTCTCCAAAAAGAATAAATGAAAAGTCACTCTTATACAAAATAGAGATACCAGTTCGATTCTCTATATATATAAATGTGTCTCATTTCAATCTTCGTATCACTCAAATACGAATGATAATTGAGCATCAGATAAATATTAATCAGTTACTTGATATATTAAAAGTGACAAAATTTTATAAGTTGCTATCTCATAAACCTCGGCCAGGTGATTGTTCCTGAAGAACGATCTGAATAAAATACAACAAATAAATCATCTGATGCATATCATAAGTTTGTAAACCTTTTATTTCGAAATGTATTGTTCCCAGAAGAGGAAAATAAATTATCAGGATCCTAATGTAAACAAGACTCGAGTTATGAATAAATCCACTTTCTCTAAATCAACTCTATAAGAGTTAGATATATCTAAAGAGACACAAAGTCCCTGAAGTGACTAAATCCATTGAAATGGAAGAAATCTCAACAAAGATTCAAATATATTGAAATTGAGAAAATTTCTATAAATCATATGAGAGAAATGTGGAATCATAAAGAAACAATCATTGATAATGTATTTTTATACACAATAGCGCTACTGAAATTATAAATGATAATTATGATATTCATAATATCAATGATTGTATACAAAAGGCATGATTGGCCTAAATGAAAAGAAGCAATTCAAAAAGAATTGATTTCATAAGCCAAACATAAAATATTTAGACCAATAGTTCTCCAGAAACCTGAAGATGTCAAACTAGTTAGATACTAGAAGGTCTTTATACGGAAACGTAATGAGAAAAACGAGATCGTAAGATATGAGGCACGACTCGTAGTACAAGGTTTCTCACAAAAACTTAGTATTCAATAGTAATGAATACGATTACGTTCCGAATTTTTAATAAATTTGGCTACCTTTAAAAGGCTTGAAATACGTCTTCTAAGCATAGTAATTATTTATCTATATGATTCACTCAATGCAGATATTTATAATCCCGGAAAGATTTAAAATGTCAGAAGAATGTAAACCGAGATCTCGTAATCTGTATTTGATGAACCTACAAAAATCTTTATACAGATTAAAAACAATCTAGACGGATGTGGTGTAACCGTCTCAGTAAATATCTGATAAAATAAGGGTATAATAATTATATTATACACCCATGTGTTCTTCATAAAGAAATCGGAATTTGGATTTGCTATTATAGCAGTTTATGTTGATGATATGAATTTAATTGGAACTCCTGAAGAGCTCCTGAAAACTGCTGAATATTTGAAAAGGGAATTTGAAATGAAAGACCTAGGGAAGACAAAATATTGTCTCAGCCTGGAGATTGAGCATAAATCAGACGGAATACTTATCCATCAATTAACATATATTGAAAAGATCCTGAAAAGATCCTGAAAAGATTTAATATGGACAATGTTCATCCATTAAGTACCCCCATGATTGTTAGAAATCTTGATCCTAAGAAAGATCTATTCCGGCCACTTGAAGATGGTGAAAAGATACTTGGTCCTGAAGTACCATATCTTAATGCAATTGGTGATTTATTATATCTGGCTCAATGTACTAGACCAGATATCTCATTTTCAATGAATTTGCTTGCTAGATTCAGTTCAACACCAACTCGGAGACATTGAAATGGGATTAAACATCTTTTTCGTTATCTTCGTGGAACGAAAGATTTAGGATTATATTATTCAAAATCTAACAACTTTTCAGGTTTAATTGGTAATGCTGATGCCGGGTATTTATCTGATCCCTATAAAATCCGTTCACAAACGGGATATGTTTTTACATATAATGGCACAGCAATCTCCTGGCGCTCCACAAAGCAAACTCTTGTTGCTGCATCCCTTAATCATTCTGAGATCCTTACACTTCATGAAACAAGCCGAGAATGCGTGTGGCTAAGGTCAGTTATTTATCATATTCAAAATACATGTGGATTTTCATTATCTACAGAACTGCCTACACCGATATTTGAAGATAATGCGGCTTGTATAGCTCAAGTTAGAGGGGGCTATATCAAAGGAGATAGAATCAAACATATTTCTCCTAAATTCTTCTATACTCGTGAACTTCAATAGAGCCGACAAGTTGATGTTAAACAAATACAGTTTACAGATAATCTGGCAGATCTGTTTACCAAATCATTGCCTACATCAACTTTTGAGAAACTGGTATATGGAATTGCCATGTGTCGGCTTTATAAATTACAGGATTGATGTTAAAGTTTTGTTCAGGGGGAGCGTTCAATCAGGGGGAGCAAAATTTTGAATTGATATATGTGTACTGTACTCTTTTTCCTTCTACCGAATTTTATCCCACTGGGTTTTACCAAAAAGGTTTTAATGAGGCAGTTCTGAACACATCTACATCACCTGATCCAGAAGATAATTGTATATATTTTTGCTAAGGTTTTTGTAAGGATTCCCGTTTTGTTGATTGGCTTATTTCGTGATCAAACCACATGTTGGGGTTTTGAATGTAAGGGTAGTCTAAGTGTTTAATGATTGAAGATCAAAGGCCCTTCCATGACCTCAAGATTCAAGCACGCCAAAGGTATAATCTCTTGTGCTTGTTTTTCTTTGAAGAGATTTAGTAGCACACACACACTTAGCATTCTTGCTATAATTGCATACTTGCTTATTTTTATGTGCATCTCTTCACATGTCACTTTACACACTAGCACATTGGTTGATATATCTTGTTGTGTGTATATGTGCCTTATAATTCGTTTCCCGACATTGTTCGGAAACGTCCGCGCTTGCACTAATGAGTGCTTGGTTTCGCGCGAAGACCGCCTATGGAGAATGCCCTTGGCTTCTCCTTGGTTTTCACCATTGTTGGTGATCGGCGGTTATGATCGGCGGCCTGGCCGCCGAATGAAACCGCCGTTTCAGTCCAGATTGGTCTGAAGCAATTATGCGGTCAAGATCGGCGGTCACGACCGCCGTTCGAAACCGCCGTTCATACCTGATCGATTTTAATCCCTCGGGTTTGATTCGGCGGTTGGATCGGCGGTCACGAAACCGCCGTTAATGCTCTGTTCTTCACGAGCTCAATTCGGCGGTCATCATCGGCGGCCTGGCCGCCGATTGAAACCGCCGAACGGTGCGTTTCAGGGGCAAAAGTGTCTTTTCACATGCCCAATTCTTGATGTCTATAAATATCTTATTTTCTCAATCTCTGATCAAGTTTCTTGAGTCATTAGAACCCTAAACTTTCAAGAGAGATTTTTGAGAAAAAATCAAATCAAGAACTCAACTTTAAACACTCAAATCAAATCCCTTTTGCATCAAATTTCATATTTGATCTTCTATGCCTTCATAGAATTGATCCATGCATGGTTTTGAATCATCACATCTTATTTGGTATGTTCTTCACTAATTTCATATTACTTTAGTGTTTTTCATATTAATACATCTCTTTAATTACTTGTATGCTTTTGATTATATGCTAGATACAAGTTAGAGATTATTTGTGATGAAAATGATTGAGTGTTGATTGTGATAGCTAATTAGGTTTTTGCTTAATCTTGATTAGCTAAGCTATTTGACATGTCATTTAGCAATTGATATCTAGGGTTGATTAAATTGATTATATCATCATCCTAGATAAGCATCTAAGGTTACCTAGCCTTGTTTGTTATTTGAATATTCATATATATTCACATAGGTTGTTTCTCTTCATTGAGAAGTAAGTCTTGAGGCTAAGAGTGCTTAGGCCTCAAGCAAATTGGAATAGGGTTGCTAATAAAGGCCCGCTGGGTAGAAGTGAGGGGTTACAGACCGGAGTGTTAGACGAGGTCTACATAGGTTGTAAACTTCATTTCAATTAGTGATTTCGAGTTCCGAGTGTGGCGCACTATACAGCCCGTGGTTTTTCCCAGTGGTTGGGTTTCCACGTATATATCAAGTGTTATTTAAATTCCGCATCTTATTACACTTGTATGTATTTTTGACTAGTAGGGGCATTTTCGTAAAATTGACTTGCATGCAAAAATTGGGTAATATTTAATAAAATCTATTCACCCCCCTTCTAGCTTTATATAGAACACGCCTCTAATTTGTTTCAATTGGTATCAGAGCGGGTTCCTAGACATACATAGGTGATCCTAGCTCATTTTTGGTGTGTTGTGCATTTGTGTGATTCTTTTATCATTCATACATTTTGCATTCATTTCATCCATTCACTATATACTATGAGTGGAATCGGTGGTCCAAATGAGGGTGCTTCGAGCGTAAGGCCACCCCTCCTCACCGGCATAAATTACTCCCAATGGAAAGGTAAGATGGAGGCATATGTGTGTCAAATCCATGATAGGGCATGGATGGCCATTGAAGATGGATATTCGCCTCCTATGATAACTCCCACGGGTGGAGGAGAAGAAGTGCTCAAGCCTAAGGCACAGTGGACACAACCCGAGTTTGAGTTGTCCAAGTGGAATCAAAAGGCGTGGCACGCCCTTATATGTGCAGTGGACGAAAATCAGTACAAACTGATTCAGAACACTAAGATAGCCAAGGAGGCATGGGACATCTTAGAGGTTGCACACGAGGGAACCGAAGTAGTGAAGGACTCCAAACTTCAAGTCCTCCAAACTCAATTTGAGACACTTAGGATGGAGGAGAATGAGTGCTTCAACGACTTCGAGATTAGGTTGATGGACATTGTCAACCAAAGTCATCAACTTGGTGACCCTTACTCGGATAGAAGGATCAAGCAAAAGATAATGAGATCGCTTCCCGAGAGGTTTGAGTCTAAGGTGACGGCTTTAGAAGAAAATAGTGATTTTAAGGACATGAAGCCGAGCGAGGTAATAGGTAGACTTCTCGCCTACGAGTCTAGGAAGGGTCCTAGCTCCACTCCTTCAAAGAAGCAAAAAGGGATTGCTTTGAGAGCTTCCAAGGTTGAGAAGGAGGACAAGGATGACTCGGATGAAGACATGGCACTTTTAATGAGAAAATTCAAGAAGTTTGTAAAATTCGAGAAAAAGGGTCATACATCCAAAGGGCAAGAATTGAAGAAAAGGGTTCCTTTCAAGAAGGTTGAGCATAGGCAAGAGAATAGCGAAAGGAAAGGGATCCAATGCTATGAGTGTGGTGGCATAGGTCATATCTCACTAGATTGTGGGAATTTGAAGAACAAGAGAGAAAAAATGATGGCCGCCATTTGGAGTGAAAGTGATGACTCCGAAGAGGGAGATAAGTCATCAAGTGATGATGAGCTTATCAATAACTTCAAGGCATTGGGTGCCACTTGTGAAGAAAATGAAGTTGTTGGTAAGAATTCCGTTGCTAGTGATCCCATAGAAGAGAAAGTCGAAGAAGTAGCTCTAGAGGAGATAGTTGTTGCTTCACATTGGGATATGGCACTTATTGACTCAAGAGATCAAGGTGAAGGTCTTGATGAGGATATTGGATCCATAGGAGAGGAGGAGAGTCTAGAAGATGACACTAGTGGAGATGACTCCTTATCTAACTCTACAAATGGAAATGTAGAGAATATGGATATGCATGACTTTATAGTCAATGTTGAAAGCTCCATGAAGGAGAAAGATAGATTTCTAAGGATTTTAGAGGAAGAAAATCTAGAGCTTACAACATACAATGACCTCCTAAAGAAGCAAGTGGAGAAAATGGATCTTACGGACAACTTTGAAAGTTTTGAAAGCTCTAAGTTAAAGAATGAAAAAGAGATTCAAAGGTTAAAGGAAGAACTACTTAGGCTTTCAACACAAGTTGATCACTTGAATGATGAAGTGATAAGATCCATGGTGGAAGAAGACAAGCTAAAAGATGAGCTAGCTTTGTCTAAGAGGAATGAAGAGGGTTTGAAGAGAGAGCTTGTTAAAGCCAAAGAGTCATTGACTAGAATGACCACAAGCACCAAGAAACTTGACAACATACTTGGTGTAGGAAAAAGCCCTTGTGACAAAAGAGGTCTTGGATTCGAAGTGAGCAAGGATTGCTCTATTCCTAAGAAGACCGTCTTTGTAAAGAGTTTGGGTAAGATAGAAGCGTCACCGGTGCAAACTCCTAGGAAGAAGTTAGAACTAGGACAATGTTCGAAAAATGCACAAGTGAAGGTGGTGAAAACGAGACAACCCCAAGCTCAACGGATTAGAGCCTCTCGAGTCATCTCTCCTCAACAAATGACTCACTATGAAAAGAGGCAAAACATGCTACCTAATCCAAGGAGGCAACCCATTCCGGTTCAACCAAATAGAAGACATGAACCGACTCAACACCAAAGGAGACATCAAATGCATGATGAGTCTCCAATGACTTCACAAGAACATGGTATGAATTCTTACTTTGTACCAACTTGTCATTATTGTGGTGTTTATGGGCATATTAGACCTAAGTGCTTTAAGTACATTAAGCATTGTAGGATTAATAGCATGATAGAGAAAAAGAGGCTAAGAAAAGCCCACTTGCATGAGCCTAGGAAATCCCTTGTCAATAATCCTAGGTTAGTGAATGACATGCAACCTTTGACCACTAAGAAGAAAAATGTCATATCTATGTGGATAAGGAAAAATGAACCCGCTTGCTACGAGACTAACAAGTCTCAAATAGGTTCAACTAAGTCCAATGGACTTGGTAGGTCCATAGGACCTCATGCCCTTCATTAATGAAGGATGATACTAACCCCATATGGGGAACTCAAGCAAAGAGAGTTATTTTTGCATTCTTGTCACTTGCAAAAAATTTGAAAAATCTTATGCTTCTTGGTTGATTGCTTGAGTAAGCTTGGTTGCACATATGTATATATGTTTTCAATTCAATAAGTGTGAACCTTGCTTGTTTACAATCCATGTCATATTTATGTTCAAACATGCATTTTGGACTAGGAGATGTATGTAGGAAGTATGATTTGAATGACCTATGATTATCTCCATGACATGCTGATTCTTTAATAACATGCTAATGTCTTATGAAAAGCATGAAATTCATGTACATGCTCAAATGAAAAAACATGAATTGATAATTGCGTTCTTAAATGCAAAAACTTGTGTGAAAAAAGGCTTATGAGACTCAAATGAAAAAGGATCTTGTATCCATTCAAGGATTTTACAATCCAAATGTCTCTCTTTCTTTATTGGTTGAACATGTCTACTATCATACGGGTTTCATTCCCGGAAAAATCAAATAGGGTGCAAAGTTGCTCATGACATGTTTAGCTTATAAAGTTGGATATAGTTGTTCTTAAATTGAAATCAATGAAATTTCTATATCCTTGCTTCTCTCATGACAATGGTGAAATTGGTTTGAATTCCTATTAGAAACCTTTGTCATTTGCTTTGCCAAATACCATGGTATTTTGGACTTGAATGTTATATGTCTTGTATGCAAAGCATTTTGTTTCACACATTTTATCTAATAAATCTCCTCGTTTCTCTCCGATTAATTGAGATTGCATAAAGTGACTTATATTGATTATGCATATACTAGAATGCTACTATCTCTCTTTGCCTTGAGTGACCCGGTTGGGGACTACTCCTTTGTCTACATCATGACAAAAAGGGGGAGTAGAATGTGGTAAGGGGAGGTGCAAATTGTTGTAGCAATTGGTGCACATTGGGGAGAATATACATTGAGGGGGAGTAACCCTTTGAGGGGGAGCATTGCATTCATCATATATTGCATGATGTTGTGTTTAATTTCTTAGAAATGCAAATGCTTGTTTATGTCCTCACTTGATTCATCTCACTTGTACTTGTTTTGGAAAGTTTAGAAACCTTGTTTCAGGGAATGATTGTTCTATAAGAGATTGAAGACTTCAAGTTTTATTTTTATATATCTCTTTGTAATGTAGAAAATCTTCATTAACCCATAGGTTTATTTTTGTTGTGAGGAATCAATGTGAGTGGTGGTTTTGTCACGAAATAGCCAAAGGGGGAGATTGTAAGGATTCCCGTTTTGTTGATTGGCTTATTTCGTGATCAAACCACATGTTGGGGTTTTGAATGTAAGGGTAGTCTAAGTGTTTAATGATTGAAGATCAAAGGCCCTTCCATGACCTCAAGATTCAAGCACGCCAAAGGTATAATCTCTTGTGCTTGTTTTTCTTTGAAGAGATTTAGTAGCACACACACACTTAGCATTCTTGCTATGATTGCATACTTGCTTATTTTTATGTGCATCTCTTCACATGTCACTTTACACACTAGCACATTGGTTGATATATCTTGTTGTGTGTATATGTGCCTTATAATTCGTTTCCCGACATTGTTCGGAAACGTCCGCGCTTGCACTAATGAGTGCTTGGTTTCGCGCGAAGACCGCCTATGGAGAATGCCCTTGGCTTCTCCTTGGTTTTCACCATTGTTGGTGATCGGCGGTTATGATCGGCGGCCTGGCCGCCGAATGAAACCGCCGTTTCAGTCCAGATTGGTCTGAAGCAATTATGCGGTCAAGATCGGCGGTCACGACCGCCGTTCGAAACCGCCGTTCATACCTGATCGATTTTAATCCCTCGGGTTTGATTCGGCGGTTGAATCGGCGGTCACGAAACCGCCGAATGAAACCGCCGTTAATGCTCTGTTCTTCACGAGCTCAATTCGGCGGTCATAATCGGCGGCCTGGCCGCCGATTGAAACCGCCGAACGGTGCGTTTCAGGGGCAAAAGTGTCTTTTCACATGCCCAATTCTTGATGTCTATAAATATCTTATTTTCTCAATCTCTGATCAAGTTTCTTGAGTCATTAGAACCCTAAACTTTCAAGAGAGATTTTTGAGAAAAAATCAAATCAAGAACTCAACTTTAAACACTCAAATCAAATCCCTTTTGCATCAAATTTCATATTTGATCTTCTATGCCTTCATAGAATTGATCCATGCATGGTTTTGAATCATCACATCTTATTTGGTATGTTCTTCACTAATTTCATATTACTTTAGTGTTTTTCATATTAATACATCTCTTTAATTACTTGTATGCTTTTGATTATATGCTAGATACAAGTTAGAGATTATTTGTGATGAAAATGATTGAGTGTTGATTGTGATAGCTAATTAGGTTTTTGCTTAATCTTGATTAGCTAAGCTATTTGACATGTCATTTAGCAATTGATATCTAGGGTTGATTAAATTGATTATATCATCATCCTAGATAAGCATCTAAGGTTACCTAGCCTTGTTTGTTATTTGAATATTCATATATATTCACATAGGTTGTTTCTCTTCATTGAGAAGTAAGTCTTGAGGCTAAGAGTGCTTAGGCCTCAAGCAAATTGGAATAGGGTTGCTAATAAAGGCCCGCTGGGTAGAAGTGAGGGGTTACAGACCGGAGTGTTAGACGAGGTCTACATAGGTTGTAAACTTCATTTCAATTAGTGATTTCGAGTTCCGAGTGTGGCGCACTATACAGCCCGTGGTTTTTCCCAGTGGTTGGGTTTCCACGTATATATCAAGTGTTATTTAAATTCCGCATCTTATTACACTTGTATGTATTTTTGACTAGTAGGGGCATTTTCGTAAAATTGAATTGCATGCGAAAATTGGGTAATATTTAATAAAATCTATTCACCCCCCCTCTAGCTTTATATAGAACACGCCTCTAATTTGTTTCAGTTTTTGTTCCACTGAGTTTTTCCTAGCAAATTAAAATACAAAGGGTGGAAATCCAAGGGGGAGTGTTGTAACACATGTGTGGCTTTCCACCAAACATTTTCTTCATTGGCTTTTTAGACACACCAACACACGTGGAGAAGAAACAACCATTCACTTCTAGCTTAATGCCTAAGTCTTTGGTGTGAAATTACAATAAGCCCCCCTTTGATTGTTTTCCTATATGGCATTCTATTGTAAATATTTGGTTGTTGAATCAATGAGAATATCAATACAAGAGAAAAAGCTCTCCTTCTCATACTCTCTCATATCTCGTCTCTCTTTCTCTCATTTTATTTATTTGTTATCTCATGTTGTTATTTACTTCCTCTTATTACCTTTGTTGTTAGTTCATCTATTACTTTACATGTTCTTCCATCTATTATTCTTCATTAATTTATAACATTATAAAATTTTATTTTTGTCCAACAAGTCTTGGAAATTGTAAAAATATCCAATAAGTCTTGAAAATTACAAAATAAGTCTCGAAAACACTAAACTAAGTCTCAAAAATACCAAAATAAGTTTCTAAAACACGAAAATAAGTCTAAAAAAAAATTATAACAAAAAAAGATAATGATCACATGTCGCAAATTTCGAAACTAACTTATATATATAGTCTCGTTCTCATGTGAAAGTCCTGATATAACTTCATGAGGATATTGAATGTGAGCCACTAATTTTGACAAGTGCACACACATTTGAGTCAAAACATGTAAAACTAATGGCTCACATTCAACATCCTCATGAAGTTATATCAGGACGTCCTCATTTGAAAAAATATATATATACATATATATATTGAGTCTCTCATAAGGGATCCATTATTTTAATTTCGGTAAAGACCACCATAAAATCATATCGATTTAAATGAATTTTGATCTGTATTTTTTTGTGGATGATAAGTTTATTGAAATCTATCTATGAATAAAATTTGAGAATTTTTCAAGTACTAAAATTATTTTTCTTGAATTTCCTATATTTCATCCATTTTTCCAATACCTTCATATTAAAATAATTGGGATAAATAGTTATAGTACTTAAAAAAATTTCAAATTTTATTCATAGTGGTTCCTACCGAAATTAAAATAAGGGATCCCTTATGAGATATTCTATATATATATATATATATATACAGTCTTTCTATTGTCAGTTCGTTCTAACAATAAATATATCAGGGCGAAGAATGTGGACCATAGATTATGGAAAAGTTTTGACAAGTGCATACACTTTGAGTCAAAGTATGTAAATCTAGTAGTCTAAATTCTTCATCCTGATATATTTATTGTCAAGACGAACTAATAATATAAAATATGTATATATATATATATATATATATATATAGTCTTTCTATTATCAATTCGAGCTGACAATAAATATATCAGAATGAAGAATGTGGACCACAGATTGTAGAGAAGTTTTGACAAGTGCATACACTTTGAGTCAAAGTATGTAAATCTAGTGGTCCACATTCTCCGTCGTGATATATTTATTGTCAGTTCGAACTGATAATAGAAAATGTATATATATATATACTTAAAAGAGTTAAAAGTGTATCATTACAAATTGAGGTTAAGACATTAAATTTTCACAAGAAACTTAGTCAAGAATATTTCTAGTAAAAGCTAGCTTAGTTATGAGATCTCTTAGTACGGTTGTAGAAAGGATCTTTGGATCAAATTTGCACACACGTATTGGAAGAATATATATATATATATAATATTAAACAACTCAAAAAATTAGCTCAAAAAAGCATCCTCCTACATAATTTGAATCGGTTAGTATTATTCTTTATTTATATTTAAATACTATTATCATAATGATATAATTGTATATTTTATCGCATGATGATCCGGAAATGTGCTTTTATATTATGCTAGAAAGTAGAAACCAAAAAATTGGGGTTGGTTTCAAAAACCACGAAGATGGTTTCTGTTGCACTGATGAGGTACTTAATTCTCAGGACAGACATTCATTTGATAACATTACAAATTAAAAGAGAGATTTTCCTGATTGTATTAACTAGAGAATTATTATACATTAATGATGTACGTATTGATAGAATGAACCGTTTACACAAACTAATGAATCATGTAATTGTATTTGTTTACATAATACTAACCGAAGAAAGAAAGAAGAAGAGAAAAAAAAAAAAAAAAAGAAAAAAAAAAGCTGCATGTTTTTCATACATGCATGCACTTTTCAACTTCAATAAAATTTCTCCACACAGATTGTTTGCTGCTTGTTGCTACCGCTCTGCTTTCTTGTGTAAAGAATTGAAGACTAAAAGTATCATGAAATTACCCTTCAACGACAAGTAAAGAATTTGCAAATACACCAAAATACATATATAGATCCCACCGGCAGGCTATCGATTGATCAGTGACCGCGACCACGGTTGCTTGGCCCGGAATAAGCTTTGTTTATATTCAAACCCTTTATTATTAAAGGAATGTCGGAGGATTGATGATCATGATGATCTTTCAGATGTCTCAAGCCCTCAGCATGCATCGAATAAGAAAGCAAAACGAAGAAGACGAAGATGAAGATAGCATTCAAAGCTAACACAAGAGAACCAGACCTCCTCATCTTTGTGATGATTTTCTCCTTCTTTCTTGCTATTAGCTTTAGCTTTGAAGTCTTTGGTAGTTGTTTTTGCAGTGAAAGGAAAGAGTCTGTTGTATATGTATATATATACAAACAAACAGGGTAGTAGATGTGTTGTTTGACTTGTGAATTGTGATGTGATACCTTTATGGGCGAGTTGGCGAGGGAGGAAAATCTCAATTCTGTGTGGTTGATAGGTTTGAATTTTTTGGAGTTGAAAACTGTATAGCCAATAAAATAATAAACGAGGTGTTTTATTTAAAAATATTTTACTAGTGCAAAACGTAAACGCCACATGTCAAACGCCTCTTACCTAGGTGGCTACGATCTCCATTGGATCCTCTTCTTACCACATATAATCTCATGACACTTGAAAAAAAAAATTGTCCAAAAAGTCTCGAATTTGCAAAAATCCCAATAAGACTCGGATTTACAAACATATAAGTCTTGAAAATATTAAAAAAAAAAATCTCAAATTTTCAAACATGCATAATGAGTCTCGGAAATA
The DNA here is from genome assembly GCA_008009225.1 of Acer yangbiense. Taxonomy (NCBI): domain Eukaryota; kingdom Viridiplantae; phylum Streptophyta; class Magnoliopsida; order Sapindales; family Sapindaceae; genus Acer; species Acer yangbiense. The sequence goes on along the minus strand of CM017764.1, from coordinate 43,108,973 downwards.
CTAAAATAAGTTTCGGATTTTAAAATTAAGTCTTGGATTCAAGAAAATAAGTCTCTGATTTCAAAATTTCACAATTTTTTTTGTTCCCTCTTCTCGTTGATTCTTTTTTTCATCTCAAACTCTTACAAAAGAGATAAAATCACAATTCCTCTACAACTTTCTTGAGAGATTCTTCCTTTCCTGAGAAAAATTGAAGGAAAAAGTTGTGTTTCTTGAGAGAATGAGAAAGAAGAAGAAAAAGTGATGTTAAGGGTATTTTTATCGGTTACTATACTTTGGTGCTATTTCCACAAAAATTATTAACTCAGTGCTAGTCCCATAAAAAGGCCTTAAAAGGTGTTATTTACCCCTATTAACTCATGAAAAAAAAAAACGTAATTGCCACGGTTTGACTATCGAAATGGTGGGGTTTTGTTCGGACAAAAAATTCTTTGTTTTGGTTGTTTAATATCCAACTTTTAAAAGTTGAGTGTGTGTCTCTCTCTTTTGTCACAGTTTTGTTGTCTGCTTTATTGACCTAACTCAAAACTCAATTAGGAGATTGTCTCTATTCCCCGACTTAACCTACTCTTAAACAGTCTCTTCATATTGTTCCCATTATAAGACCCTCAATTAGTTAGCTCCGGGTCTCTTTCATTAATTCAACTATTTTGCTTTTAGATTATGTTAACGTGTAACTTTTGGATGCTCATAATTAATAGACCAAGTGAAATATTTATAAGACATCTATATATATATATATATATATATATATATATATATATTACATAGGAATGATTGCTTCTAATTAAATTTTAAAGAGTTGTTTAATCCTCTTTGGATAGATATCATTATGATTATTGACGTGTTGCTTGTATCACCCAAAAAAAAAAAAAACAAAAAAAAATATATAATCAAAAATTAAGGGACTAAAATGAAAGGATTTAAGATTCAAATGTATGTCTTTTGCTAGGAGATAAGTGTTTTCTATATAGCATGGATATCTCATATAATTGATAATCTAAACCGCATAGCATGATTTGAGTGAACCATGTGTACGACCAACATAAAGTATCTTTCCTTGTCTAATTAATTAAGTTAATAATTAAACTTTAATCAATCTAATAATATTAAACTAACAACAAATAAACGGTTTTCATCCTTTCAAAAATAAAAATAAGTATATCAACTTCTCTTCTGAATAGTCTTAGCGTTTGTTATCTAAGATTTACATAGATATATATTTTATTCAAAAGAGGCCAAACTTTCTACAAATCTCTTGTAAGATAACTAAAATTAAACAAATGACCTTAATAAGATTGGATTTTGCCGTTTTTTAATTTGGAAATATAGAGCTTTTGACCTTAATTAGCCACGGTCAAAGAAATAAACTATATAATAAAACAATATATATATATACATTCAAGCATGAAGAATGAAAATGAGTGATTTGATCAATGTTAAATAATTATTGAGAATCAGAACCCAGATCACCAAACTTCAAATTTACTTCAGCTATAAGTAAAGTTGTTTGAATTTGGATCTTCTGTTGATTTGATCTTTTTTCTGACCTCTCCTAATCTTATAACACATAAGTATTGCAATGAATAGGTGGTTAAGATGTGATTGATTTTCACAACCACTTTATCAACAACTAATCACATGCTTTAAAAAGGTCAGGAAAAATATCAGATTAGCAGAGGATCCAAATCCTATGTATTTTCCCTATTATTTATGTGATAGAGATTTGAATCCCTACGGTTACCTATTAAATCCAAAGTATAGGCATACCCCTTTCTTGTAGTGAAAGTTACAATTTGAATCGTGTTTGTAATTTATATCGGTTTATCTCCGCAAATTTCGACAAATGCTTAACTCAATTGGTGTTCGATTTAAAAGATATAGAAAAAAATTATTAAAAAAAAATTGAAAGTTTCAACTTTCAACCAAACCAAAAGGAGGTTGGCTATCAGCCTATTAAGATTCAAAACATTCCAGTCACGTGAGATGGCCATCACACGGTCAATAACACGTGTAGGGTCAAATTCATATATAGAGAAGGAACTGGGGTTGAATTGAATGAGTCCATTCTTCATTTCAGATGTCAAGCCGAATGCGGCGGATTATTGATTAAGACGTCAGACACAAGTGTGTGCTTTGTGTTTTTTGTTTTCAAAAAACCAGAAATCTCTCACCACCCAATAGATGCCCCTCTTAAGTCTTAAACATTTGCCTTTCAAAATCGAAAAAATTAACAACAAAGGCTCATATTTATTCTATCATTAATGTACAATGTTCTTAAAAAATAAACATAAATTTGTTCATTTAATTTTTCAATCCTTAAAACACAACACAATCTATTAATAATCAAACGAGATGAGGTTGATTCGTTGATAAACCACTCACACCTGCATCATGAGATTGCGTGTTCGAGTCTCTTTCGTTAATTCAACTATTTTACTTTTAGATAATGTCATCGTGCAACTTTAGGATGCTCATAATTAATAGACCAAGTGAATTATTTATACGTCTTCTATATATTACTTACGAATGATCGATTCTAATTAAATTTTAAAAGCTGTTTAATACTCTTTGGATAGATATCATTATGATTGTTGGCTTGTTGCTTGCATCACCCAAAATATATATATATACAGTCTTTCTATTATCAGTTCCTTATATGTGAACCATTGGATTTAAAAGATGCTTTGACAAGTGCATGCAGCAAAGTCAAAATATTTAAATCCAATGACCCACATGCAAAGAACTGATATATCTTTCGTCAGTTCGAACTGACAATAGAAAAATTATATATATACATATAGTAATTTTCCAATGAGGATTTCTTACAATGCACACTTTAAACACCTTTGATGAAATTGCATAAAATATATTGAATCTTGATTTAATTTTTTGTTTGGATGGTGAAAACATTGAAATACATTTATGGAAAAAAATTTAAAAAAATTCGGGTGGAATAACTAATTTTTTCCAAGTTTTTTGAAGATAAAACATTTAAAAATAGGGAAATATAAGAAAAAATAGTTCTCAAATCCAAAAAATCAAATCAAGATTCAATATTTTTCATATAATTTCATCAAAATTGGAAATTCTCTCTCTCTCTCTCTCTCTCTCTCTCTCTCTCTCTCTATATATATATATATATATATATATATATATATACAATCTTTCTATTATCAGTTCGAACTAACAAAAGTTATATCAGTTCCTTGTATGTGGGCCACTGGATTTAAATACTTTGATTGACAAGTGCATACAGTCAAGTCAAAGTATTTAAATCCAGTAGCCCACATGCAAGGAACTGATATAACTTTTGTCAGTTCGAACTGATAATAGAATTTCTGTATATATAAAAACAAAAATTAAGGGACTAAAATGAAAGGATTTAAGATTCAAATATATGTCTTTCGTTAGGAGAAAAGTGTTTTTTATATAGCATGGATATCTCATATAATTAATATAAGAGGAATTGAGGAAATCTAAACTATATAGCATGATTTGAATGAACCGTGCGTACGAGTGTACGACCTACATAAATTATCTTCTCTTGGTTAAGTAATTAAGATATACTCTAATTAATTAGGGCTAATTGCACAAACATCCCCTAAGGTTTAACATAATTACACACATATGGTAATTTTAGATATATTAACACGAACATCCCCTGACCTTTGAAAAATATTGCACGAACATCCCCTACCGTTAATTTTTTGCCATTAGCACTTAACTGCTGGGGTAATATGGTCATTTTCACTACAATTAAAACAAATTTAAAAACAATTATTATTTTAAAAGTATTTTAATTAAAAATAAATAAAGGAAGAGATTTCTTCAGATATCTCCACCACTTCATCTTTTGATGATTTGGAGTTCTCAGATCGATATGTCTCACCAGACCAGACCAGATCGATGACATGGAGTCAGAGATGGAGCAGCTCCATCTTTTAAATAGACTAGAGACGGAGACCCACTCCATCTCTGGTTGTCAGATCTCGACACGCTCCTCTCCGCCGATCGACGCTGACGAATCTGATGCTGATGAAGTGAAGGCCTTGAGAGGCTTGCAAGACACCGCCCAGTGACGAACTACAAACATCCATGCCGACTTGACTCTTGACTCAATTGAGTTGTTGAGTTTCGAAAGATCGAGTTTGGTGGTTTATAAAAGAGAGTTTTATTTGGCTTTGAATGGATCGTCAAGAATGAGAGTTTGTGTGTTTATAGAGAGTTTGTGTAGTGTTAGAATGAAAGGAAGAGACTGGGTAACACGCATAGCATATTGAATCAGACTCCAGGTTATGGAGGATGATTTTTAGGGCCCATAGTGAGTCCACATCAGATGTTGATTGGAATATCAGAATAGGAGAGTCAGATGAAGCCATGGTCGATTCGCAAAGTTACGTGTAGAAGCTCTCTACCCTCTGCTCCATCTCTGGTTTAATTTGTTTTTTGTTTTTTGTTTTTTTGTTTTTTTGTGTGTGTGGATTAATGAAGATGGTTGAGTGATGTTTGATGATTTGGAGGTGTAATATTTGCTTTTTTCCATATAGGTAAGCAAGATGAAGAATTTTTTGTTTGATGATAGGAGATTGTGTTGTTTGAAGATTTGAATATGGTGCTTTTTTTTTTTAACAGAAAACACAAGATATAATTCCCGATTTTGTGTCCAAGTCCAAGCAATTTTTATCCATCTTTATCACAGGAATGTAGAACAACAAAGGATCCATGGATATTGACATCACACAAAGCATAAGAGAAATCCAATTTTTGAAAGGTCCTCGTGGATCAAGGATTTTCTTCACATAATTTTTCATACGATTTGTTAATTGTATATCTCAATCATCTCTGATATCAGATGTACCAATTTCCACTAAATTGATCACATCCTGATACTTGACATGCATATATGATCTGTACCCATTACAAAAATCTAAAAATAAATAAATTAATAGATAAACGCCTTAACTAACGGACCATACTAACTGTTGTTTGATGTTCTTTTTTTTTTCAGAGAGAGAAGGAAGATAAAGAGATGTTGTTATTTGTTTTTATTAATTTTTCAATTTAAAAAAAATAAAGATTAGGGGCATTTTAGTCAATTCCGTCTTTTGACTGTTGACCGTTAGTAGTTAACCATATAAAGTTAACGGTAGGGGTTGTTAGTGCAATATTTCTTATACGTCAGGGGATGTTTGTGTCAATATATCAAAAACTTCCATATGTGTGTAATTATATCAAACCTTAAGGGATGTTTGTGCAATTACCCCAATTAATTATAGCCCGTATGCCAATTGAGTTGATTTTAATAATTAAACTTTAATCAATATAATAATCAAGTTTAATATTATTATATCAAGGGTCAGTTTTCATCTGCTGTTCAATTAATCATAAACTCATTGCTCTCATCCCTAAAGTTAGCCCGCTCAATATGTCCCAATTTAGACCCATTAGTCTTTGCGTTTGTTATCTAAGATTTACATAGATATATCCTATATATATAAAAGGCGCTATATTGTTCAAAAGACTTAGGAATTTTTACCCGATCGTGTGAGTCCTAATCAAGTTGCTTATTGTGCCCGGAAGACAAATTCAAGATAACATAGTGGTGGCTCAGGAGGTCCTTCACAAGTATAGAATTATGAAAGGAAAGAAAGGCCTTTTTATTTTGGAAGATAGATCTTGCCAAAGCCTATGCAAGTTGTCTAATGGAACTTCATTAGAAATGTTCTTATCTTTTTTTCAAAGAGACATTTAAGTTTTTATCCTTTCCTTTATTACGTGTGCTATGGTTGAATATGATTGATTCCTGGATGAATATGATCCCTGATTTTTTTTTTACTGGAGTTGTATTTGATCAATCACAATAGGATTGATGGAAGTGAGTGAAGAATCCTGGATCCGCAGAGACCTTATCTTAAAGCTTAAACTTCAAATTCAACATCATTAAATTGTAATCAAAAAGACTTAAAATTCAAATTCAACATCTGCGACCAAAGTTATTGTAATCAAATATTCTTCTACTGCATAGAAGATACCAGAATAGGAAACAAATTGTTAGAAATCTGTGGTTCTCCTCTAACATAAGAGATGTACCAAAAAAAAAGGTAAGTATAAACTAAGTGTGCTAATTACATGGATCTAGATTGAAAATTCACTAACGAAAAAAAAAGAACTTGAAATCCATATATAGTTGAAAAAAAAATCTAGAATCCAGCAAAAGACATGGATCTAACCAAAAAAAAAAAAAAAGTGATAATAACATGGATCTCAACTTATCAAAGGCTTTAATAACATGCAACAAAACCTGAAGAGAAAATTTGATAGGTTGCTAAAAAAAGATAAGAAATAGGAATTTCTTTCATATCTAAAATCAGAGAAAAAAAAATTAAACTTCCGAAATCCTAATTAATTTTTTTAAAAACATAAAACACCAATCTTTGAAATCAAAATTTTGAACAAACTAAGATAGAAATCTGAAAAATCTAAAAACTAGATCTGAAGAAGAGAAGAGGGAGTATGATTTAGTCTTAAACCCACATGCAACCACCACAAAATAATTTAAAAAACACATAACCGATTTTGGAAATTCAAATTGGAAAAAAAAAAAATTATAATCAAAAACTGATGAAATCTGAAGAAGAGAAGAACTTGGAACCATGGATTTGAGTGTGGTTTTGGTAAGAAGATAGAAAGATATCAGAGGATTTGGGTGGTTTGGGTTTAGGATTTGATGAAAGATAAGAGATATAAAATATTATTGCTATTTCAGAGACGAAATGAGTCAGAACTGTTGAACTCTACTTGTGAATGGTATCGGTATTCATATATTCAAGATTTTATGTGGGCTTGGGCTTGCTTGGCTAATTGCATTCGAATTGGACTTGATAGGACTTACATTTGGGCCGGGGCTTGGACCAATTTCTCTTTTCTGGGTTGGATATACACAAATGGGACTGATTGGGCGTGTTGCCTTGGATTTAGATTCATTTGGACTCTCAAGGAGTTAACATTTCTTTGGATTGGGGTATTACAAGATGGGTCCAATTTATCTGTCAAGAAGGCTGGCATTGAAAAAAAAGAAAAAGTCAAGAGATAAGCATATTTCTAGGGATTGCAAGGTGTCATATCAGCTTCGTTTTTGTCATCAACCATCTTGAATTTTTTTCAAAGAGTGCATATCAATAATTCAAGTTTCCATTGTATCTATTTAAACTCTAATTTCTATTGAAACATTAGAAGTACTAACATTTTTTGATTGTAAATATATTATAAATAGATTTGTATTCATATATATATATATATATATAATATAATATATGCATGTATATCATATGTAAAGTTTAATATTATAAATTTGACACGTGCCTCTCCCACTAGTATTTTATTTAAAAGAGGCCAAACTTTCCTACAAATCTCAGGTAAGATAACTAAAATTAAATAAACTTATTTTGCCGTTTTTTAAGATGGAAATATAGAGCTTTTGACCTTAACTGGCCACGGTCAAAGAAATAAACTATATAATAAAACTATATATATATATATAGTTTTTCTATTATCAGTTCGAACTGACAAAAGTTATATCAGTTCCTTGTATGTGGGCCACTGGATTTAAATACTTTGACTGACAAGTGCATACAGCCAAGTCAAAGTATTTAAATCCAGTGGCCCACATGCAAGGAACTGATATAACTTTTGTCAGTTCAAACTGATAATAGAATTTCTGTATATATATATATACACACACACACTCACTCTTGTGGTTGATTCTTGGTGGTTTTCCGCTCCTTCCTTCTGTTCTTCGCTGGTGGGCAATGACTGCATGGATCGAGAGTTTTTTCGTTTTTCTTGATGTTATTGTTTTCTTGTGTGGCCTGTGCGCCAGTTTTCTTGTTGGGGATTTGTTCCCAGTGTTTTTGTGGCTGGTTTGGCCTATACTACACTTTGTTCTCTTTTTTTATTATTTATATAGGTATGGATACTGGCAAGTGGTTTTTCAGCATATGATCTCTTATAATGTTTTTTTCCCCTTATGTCAGTCCAATTTTAGTAATATATATATACATTCAAGCATGAAGAATGAATATGGGTGATTTGATCAATGTTAAATAATTATTGAGAATCAGAACCCAGATCACCAAACTTCAAATTTACTTCCACTATAAGTAAAGTGGTAACGTATTTTCCATTTTATTTACACTACAAGAAAAACTGTCTTTGTTGACAGTTTTTGAAAACTGTTAAGAAAAAACTATCAACAAAGACAGTTTTTCTTGACAGTTTTTTTTTTAAAATTTTTTATTTATCTTTAATAATTTTTTAAAACTTTTACTTCATATTTTCAACACCAAACAAAATCCCGATATGGATTTATTGTACAGTAAGATATCGGTTTTTGGGCAAACCGATATTGGATAAGTAAAATTTTAAATTTAATAAATTTACTTTTAAATCATTCACTTTTAAAAAATTCAAAAAAATAATTAAATTGTAAGATGCATGTTGAGAAATATCTTCCATATAGTGAGAATTGTATTCCAAATCATGCTTATTACAATTGATGTCACGAGTCTCCTATAGGCCATGTTTGGTTGTTACAATTGATGAATGGAATAGAGAGAAAGCCATTCCATTCGTTTGGTTTGTTAAAATGTAATGGAATGGAGATTCCACCATTTTGGTGGAATGGGCATTCCATCCAAAAACCAATGGAATGCCCTTCCATTCCAAAATAAAATTTATATTCCATAAATACCTTTATATGCCCCAACTCCATTCCAAAAATACGCTCCTTTCCAAAAATAATATATTATTATATATATTATATTATTATATGTATTATATATATTATATATATTATATATATTATATATTTATATTATATAAATATATTATTATATATATTGTATAATATATATATATATACATTGTAAATTATATATGTTATATATATTTATATTTATATATATATATATATATATGTATTATATATTATATATTCTATATATGTAATATATTATTATATTAAATAATATATAATTATATATATAATATACTTTTATATTTTATTATTATTATCCATAATATATCATGTTATTATAAATGTTTTTATAATTAGGGGTATTTTGATCAAAATACAGTTAACTCCATTCTATTCCGTTGTTAACCAAACAAAATAATACTGATTCAGAAACTAGTTCTAAAGTTCTAACTAAACAAGAAAACTTAGTTTTACTGTCAAGGAAACCTTTCTTTACAGTTTTTAACTGTCAAGAATTATATTATTTTCTTGCAATTTGAATCGTGTTTTGTAATTTATATCGATTTATCCCCGCAATTTTCGACAAATGCTTAACTCGATTGGTGTTCAATTTAAAAGAAATAGAAAGAAAAAAAAAATTGAAAGTTTCAACTTTCAACCAAACCAAAAGGAGGTTGGCTATCAGCTATCAAGATTCAAAACATTCCAGTCACGTGAGATGGCCATCACACGAGTCAATAACACGTGTAGGGTCAAATTCACATATAGAGAAGGAACTGGGGTTGAATTGAATGAGTCCATTCTTCATTTCAGATGTCAAGCCGAATGCGGCGGATTATTGATTCAGACTTCAGACACAAGTGTGTGCTTTGTGTTTTTTGCTTTCATAATACCAAAAAGAATTTAGATCCTCTACTGATCTGATCTTTTTTCTGAACTCATATAATCTCATAACACATAAGCATTACAATGAATAGGTGGTTAGATGTGATTGATTTTCACAACCACTTTATTATCCACCAATCACATGCTTTAAAAAAATCAGGAAAAAGATCAGATCAATAAAGGATCCAAATCCTACCAGAAATCTCTCACCGGTCACCACCCAATAGATGCTCCTCTTAAGTCTTAAACATTTGCCTTTCAAAATCGGAAAAATTAACAACAAAGACTCATATTTATTCTTTCATTAATGTACAATGTTTTTAAAAAAGAAATCTAAATTTGTTCATTTAATTTTTCAATCCTTAAAACACAACACAATCTATTCTTTCATTAATGAGAAGAGGTTGATTCGGTGATAAACCACTCACACCTGCACCATGAAGTTACGGGTTCGAGTCCCCCCCTTCCAAAAAAACTACGAATTTATGTAATAGTGTAATACTTCAAAAAAAAAATATATTAATAATCAAACAAATTCAATAATTTCAATTTGACCCATGATTATTCATTAATTTAACATGCTTGGCTACATTCAAAATTCATCACAATTGACAAATATTTCATAAGATTCAATAAACGACTTTGAAACACATCAAAAAAAATTCTATAAAAAAATGTTTTTGACAATTGCTAAGTACACAGTCTGATTATATAAATTTCGTCGACATTTTCTTCATTTAAAGAAAAAATTAATCTAAATATAAATAGCCAGAAATAAATGTAAATTTAAATCGGCCTCCTATGAAGTCAAACTTTAGAAGAAGTCATTTTTAGATAAATAAATAAATTTAACAATTTGGCAACTGGTTCGGATAGCAGTTCACATATTAGCAACATGCCAACATGTTTCATTTAAAAAACTTAAAAAATGGAAAATAGTTCACAACCACATGGTCTGACTCGACCAAGGAACAATGAGAATTCACATCTGGAGAAGATCTTGGGTGCATCAAATTAGACATGGCTCCGGTTTGGTTCAGTTCCGGTTCCCGGTTCTAAACCACCGGTTTCACAGTTCCGGTTCGGTTCTGACGGTTCCATCCAGTTCGTTTTTTTTTTAATTTCTAATAAAAATAAAATTATTAGACATGTAAATGCACTTTATTGGCTAACCCGAAATTAAAATAAAATAAACATATGATAAACTAAAAAAAGAAATTAAAATAAAACTAAAAAATGTAAAATTGGCCTTGCACTTAATTTTTACCACAGTTAAGTTACCTACGTATCCTCTTAGGATTTAGAGGAATCAAATGCCATGTAGTTCTCTTACCTTTTATTGCCGGTTTGGTGATGTGAGGTGGGATTTTAACTAATCACTGTCATCTGTTCCAGTACGTAGTAGGGGTATGGTCATCATCGAAGAAATCGTAGGATGCTTCTTGATCGATTTCTTGTTGTCTGTTTTGCGCCTTGGTCCAATCATCAACACAAGCTTGCATCTAAATTGATTCCGGACTCAAAAGCAAACGTCTTGCGTCCAGAATATTTCCACCGACACTAAACTCTTGTTCTACAGCCACAGTAGAAACTAGTGTTGCAAGTAGGGGTGGCAAAAATCCCTGACCCGCCCCAAACCCGCCCCGTCTCAGTCCATTTGGGGCGGGTTTGGGGCAATGAAAACGGGTAACGGGGCAGGTTTGGGGCAGATTTTTTGACCCGGCCGGGTTACCAGGTCGGGTATGGGGCGGCCCCTTTTGCCCCGACCCACCCCGTTTGACCCGAAATATAAATAAACATTTAAAATATATATATATTATCCATCATGCAGCAGTTACCATATATGACTCAATTGAATTGAATAATTAAGAAAATGTAATCAAAATACTTGAAATAGAATAATAATCAAAAGGTTGTTTGAAATTGAAATTAAAATTAAAATTTACAATTTAGCATGGGAGCCTTACAGGATAATAATGCTATGGTGTTGCTTAGCAAATCTAACATTGATAACCTAGAAGGATCGAATTGCGGTACCAAAAATGTTTGAATGAATCTCTTCAAATATGTAAATTACCAAACATGACTTCAAATCTTCAATGGAATGCACATAGATTGAAAATTCAACATAAATTGATTGCTTATTAAGATGTTTGATATAAGAGAGAGAAATAGTGAAATCAGGGGAGAGGTGTACATAAAAAAAAAGTCATCCAAGCACTTTTCGAGCAGCTAGTCCAGATGACAACCAATTTGAGTATCTATGAAAAAATTATCATTAGGCAATCAAACATAAATAGATATACTGCCAATTTAAATTCATTAGGCTCCCATGCTAAATTGTAAATTTACTGCCAATTTTTTTTTAATGAAACGGGTCAAACGGGGTGGGGTTTGGGGCACCCCTGCCCTAAACTGGGCGGGTTTGGGGCGGAAATTTTTGACCCGGCCAGGTCATGGGTCGGGTTTGGGGCAACCTTTAAAAACCGGGTTACGGGGTTTGGGGCAGCCTTGACCCGTCCCGACCCGCCCCGTTACCACCCCTAGTTGCAAGAATTTGTTTGGCTATAATAGCTAAGATTAGAAAGTACATTTCATGCTTATTCCACCATTGTAGGAACTCAAATTTTTTAAAATCACAGTCTCCCATAAACTCAAAAGAGGTACTTAGATAAGTTTCAACCTTAGAATATGAGGTCGAGCTTGATGAAAAAGAACCTTATAATTTTTTATTTTTTAGGATAACAGTTGATAACCTAACCCATTAATCCGGAGGATGTTGGGGTATGAGATACATTTTGAGTTTGTGTAACATCTATGTTCAGTGATGGACCATAAACTCTAAGATATTCATCATATAACTCTAAGATATTCATCATATAACTCATAAAATAATGTCTTAATTCTAGAACAAGAACTAGTAACATCATAATCTATTTATAAACAATTATAATAAAGAGATAAATATTCAGACAAATTTTCTAATCTACAATGTGGATCAAAACACGTTGCAATCAAATAAATAGTTGGAAACTCCTTATAATAGTCTAACTATTTTTTTTTTCATAGCATTAATGCAATCCAGTAGTTGTATATCGGATGCACACTCAAAAAATACACCAACAATATTAACACTCTCAATAATAAATACATTCGTAGTAGGATAATAAATACCAGATAAATTGTTAGTAGCATTATTAAAGACTTTTAACAAACCACAAATTTTTGTACAAACATCCCAACTGTGTGCATAAAGATTAATCTCACTAACATTATATTGAATAAAAGTAACTAATAAATCCTTATAATCATAACTTTCAACAATCAATTTATAAATAGAATTCCAACGTGTTGGAACATCATAAGGAAATCTAATGGCACGCCTACCATGTTGTTTACAAAATTTTGCCCATACTTTCATTGCAGAAGAATGTTTCCACAAATAATGGAGAGCGTCTTTAATAGGTTTAATAAAAACTTGAAGAATTTCTAATTCTTTTTGAACACATAAATTTAAAACAAGGATGCACATCTTTGATGAAAAAATTTACCACCAAAATAAGGTTTGCATAAATCAATTAAAGAATGAATAGTTGCGGTATTGTTTTAAACATTATCAAAACCAATTGCAAAAATTTTGCTTTCAATTCTATACTCTTCAAAAATAATTTTAAGATGTCTAAAAATATTAGCAGCAGTATGTGCATCATCAAAAACTCTAAATTCAAGAATTTTTTTTTAGATAGTCCATGCATTATCCATATAATGGCAAGTGACACTCAAGTATGAATGCATTTGCCAATGGTCACACCATATGTCAGCACATACGGAAACACGACCTTTAAAATTTTCAAAAAAAATTTGCTACTTCCTTTTTTCTTTTTAATAAATGTTATTAAGTGTACGTGTAAGAGTGGTTCTAAGAACACGACATGCAGCAGGATTTAATGCTTGTTGACAATAATTAACAAAACAAACATTTTCACCAAAACTAAACGACAAGTGTTCTACTGCAACCATTCTAACTAATTCTTCTATATTTTTTTAATCACTATATTTAAATAATTGAAGGTTAGGGGTAGCATACCTGGAAATTTGAGCTTGTGAACTCGATCTGGCATGTTCGTCTGGATGGTTGTTTGTTATATGCTTCTGAAATGTGCCATATCCTCCAGATTTGCTCCACAAAAATTCTTTTTTGCAGTAATTGCAAATCGCTATAGTGATTCCATCTACATTCATAACTTTCTTCATATAAGGTACGAAGAGATTAGATTTTGGCTGCTTCTCTAACTTCTTTTTCGTAGGTGGTACAAAATCTGGAGGGAATCGAGCATATTTTCTGATTGGCTTGTGAAATGAGGGGTGGCATCAGGTTCGGAAATTATTAGAGGGGGATGAGGAGAGTTTAGGAATTCAACATAGGCTTGGTATTGTAAGAACTCATGATAGACGACGGCATCATAACCAACATTGTCCATCATAGCCCGCATAAGACCCTTAACTTTGCTGGAATGACTTGAACAATCTCCACTTCCATTTGCCATTTGAAAAATTGAATTGTAAAAATTCTTTAAAAAAATGTGAAAAAATGGATGGAAATAAACTTGAAAATATTGTTGGAAATGAATTTTAATTGAGTAAAAGTAAATGTAATTGCAAATAAAATAAATTTAAATTATTTAGTAATTGAGAGAGAATTGGAGATTTCGGCTCACCTCAACGGCTCCAACGGTTACTTTTAAAAAATAATAATAATAATAAATATTTCTGGTGCTGGAACCGACGGTTCCAAAACCAGAACTGAACTGCCAATTCGGGTCAGGTTTTGGCAACCAAGGAACCGGAACCTCCCTGGTTCTAGTTCTAGTTCTAGTTCACGGTCTGGTTCCAGTCCGGTTCTATAGCTTCCAGTTCCAGTTTGGTCGGTTCGGTTCCACGGTTGGAACCGAACCGGGGTCATACCTACATCAAATGCACCATACGTACCCGTTGAGTTGTTGCCACAAAAAAATTTGCCGTGTGGCAAGATCACAGTGGGGATGCATGGTGCATCCTGCTACATTCTAACTTTTACCCTTCTCGGTGAGCCACCACAGACAGCCTGCTACTCCGATCTCATATGTGGAAAAAAAGTAACCAATTTATGTACAAATGCCAAAATTATGTATCATTTTATTGAACTGGTGTCGGTTTAATTCTCTAGTGTGTCAAAAAAATTATCATAAGTCATATCTATCAAATCATCTCAACAGATAATTATAGTCGATGTAAACACTATGGTAGTAAAATGTGTAAACAATACAAAAGGTTTGAAGATGGCTCATACCACTATCTAAAGGCATGTAAACATCTGAATCAATCTCATACTTCCCTTCAGAAAGCAAGAAACTGGAAGCCTATTTTGCTCAGGTATCCCAGAAGAAACCAAATTTGTGGGTGGAAGTACATTGTTTTCACTGACTACCACAGCCTGTGGGATGTTACTGACTTACTTCATCGAGATAAAATAGTGACCCGCACCAACCGAGGGATTCAAATCTCCAGTTTTTGCCATCGAAAAGAGAGGATGAGCACTTTCAGTCTCTTCAAAATAAATTACCAAGTAGACATTTCAACGCGATTGCCTATTGATGATCTAAGTGAGTGTAAGCATCGAGTGCCTAGCTTCAACATGGAATCCGTTTAGTATCAAGTGCCATGTCTTTGACCCTGTTCACCTAGGTCAATATAAGTTTCCATATTAATTCCTGCACCCAATCCAGAGTCTAGCCTGAAATTTCAGTCAAACCCCTCAAATATCAGCACCAAAATATTCAGTGCAAGTTGAGGATGAGAGAAAGAATGACAGTCGATAAAGACATTAGATTGAGAAAAGATAGCTTCAATTGATAGATAGGCATTTCAACACCAATGCAAGCACCAAAATAGCTCATTTATATAATCTTAACTCTTAAGAGATTCTCTTCTTTTTTAAATATATATTAATAACTTCTTTAAAAGACTCTGGACATAAAATTAACCAGATACCAATATAAGATAAGATCCTGCAAACCTGTTTTTAGTACCTTGACAAGAAATTCACCTCCCATGCAATCTTTGACAATATAAACCATTTCAGTCCAAAACTTGGACAGGTTAAGAACTCTTGTCGATTGTTTCTTCCTGAAAAGCCAAAACAAATAACTGAAACCTTTGCTAAGTGAACTTTACAATACAACCAAGTAACAGAAACCTTTACCAGACTGAAAAGCACAGGTAGAGAAAAAAGTCACAAATATACAGAGTGGAGTGAGCTTCTACTGTGTTGAATATTTGAACAGTAGATACCTAAGCAAGAAAATAAATCAGAAATCATTATATGACCGGCCAGGCTCCATGACAAAATATATGTTACTCCATAAACAACAAATCTGATCGAAAACCAATTCAGTTGCAAGAAACATGTGGTAATACCAATATAAGATTATATATGATTGATTCAGCTAAAATACTAAAATAGTCAGAAAATATGAGTAACGATGCATGCTGCATTGCTGCATGATTAAGAAGTAAATGATAAATATTAAGGGAAAAAGCATCAAGATTCATATAATATCTAGGTGTGGTCACTTAGAAAATTTTGTGAGATTCCTCTACCCAAACACATATATTTGGAATGATAAAACCCAATGTTTTAAAAAATGTTTTTAGTATCTAGACGTTTTCCTCTACTAAGGCCAGGCGTAAGCCTCAAGGCGTAACGAGGCATAAGCCTCACTAGGGATAGTTAAAATACATTAAAATATATATATATATATATATATAAAGCATATAAATTTCATAAATCAATCAATAATCACATAATCACATTAAGAATCATTAACAACCTATTTTATCCTATAAATATCAAGTTACAAAGCTAAATGTAAGGTTTAGAACTTTACAAACAATCAATAACATGGAATAATTCATAAAATATTTAGCATACAGTCATCATACTAACAACAAAGATGTTCAAATTAATTTTTAGGCCATAGTTATTCTCAACTCAAACAAAACCAACTTCATAACATTATCAATGCAACTTCATGTTAGGTTGTGAAGATTGGATTAGTTTAGTTGTACTACGCTGACGCACTCGGGGGTTGCGCTACGTTCAATTTTCTGCACTACACTGGCCATTACATTGAAATCCAAATAAAAAACATCCAAATTGAGGTGTACGCCTCATTAAGCCTCATTGAGGCGTAGTTATGAGGTGTAAGCCTCAATAACGAGTAGTGAGGCGTAAACGATTTTTATGAAAAACGTATTGAGGCGCGCCTCAATCCGTTTTTTAAAACATGGATAAAACCCCAATGTAACCAAAAAAGAGTAGTTTGACTGAAGTCAAGATGTAAAACCAAATGCAAGTGGTTAACGGCCGGTTATTTACACCGGAAAGTATGGTTTAATCGGTAAACCCATACATCAATCCTTACAAACATAAGCAATATGATCCATCATATTCAATCTTACCAAGACTGGAAAGCGCTTGAGACCCAAGTTTGAGATAGCAGACATTTAAAGATAAATCTTCCTTGCATGGCGTCCACTTTGGATGGAGAAATCAGTGTGAGTATCTTTAAACTCCCATGTAAGTGGCACTACTACATTAGTTATAACTGTATGCTTCCTCCATAGTTTTGACAAACAGATGTCTATAAGATAAAGTTCATAAAAGAATGAGTCAGACATCAAAAATTCAAAACCTTGAAAGATCAACTCATAAAATCGGCTCCATCAACCAAATAAGAAAAAAAAAAAAAAAAGAAATCCCAAGTGGAATTAGAAATCCAATCACAGAAAAATGCAAAGATAAGTCTTAAAACCAGTAATTTTGAGAGAAGCTTCAAAAACTTAACTGGCACTAAAACAATGTGAATGAAGTGCCGGTGCCATTGAGCACAGGACAGAACAATATAATTGCACATGAGATTATGAGAATAATAAAGGATTAATGATGTGTAAAAGAGATATTCTAAAGGAACAAACTGTATTTTATCCAAAATATCAGAATCATTTGTAAACCACTCATCATGAACTCCGGTACATAAATCTTTATATTTTGCATTACAAGTGAAACTGCTGAAGCATAGTCAATTTTTAATACAACCTTTTGCAGAAAATACCCATAGTTAATGGAAGTAAAGCAAATGGAACAAAACATAAGATGCCCAAAGAAAAACAGAAATAGATACTTTAAGCAGAGAATAAAACTACTAACCTGAAGGAAAGGTAGGACAATATTGTATACTTGTACAAAAAATTCTGACTTCATCATAATCCTGATACATTAATGCTAGACATAAGATACAGTCAACATCACAATAACTATAGGTAATATAACATATCATCCATAAACATGAAATGAAACAACCCTTACATCATTACCATGTAGATGTAATTCAAGAGAGTAAGTCCATATATATCATAACAGACGACCGGTCAACAAATTTATTACGGTTCGATATAAGATACAGGCAACATCACATTAACCAACTAAATGGCATATAACATATCATCCATAAACATGAAATGAAACAACCCTTGCAACATTACCATGCATATGTCATTCAAGAGGGTAAGTCCATATTTATCAATTATCATAACAGAAGACCAGTCAAATTCAACTATGCCAATAGTACAGAGACAAAGAAGGATAGCAATAACTTTGGTAGCCATTTGCTCAAATTGATGGTATTGCATCTGAAGAACAAGAAGCGATAAAATTCCAACCTAATGAACAAAGAAGAAAATGTCTGTGGCATAATGAGCAAATTCACCAATGTCTTGAGATATCAAACAATAATAATTCTAAGATAAACTCTATCAATTAAATCTACATAACAGCAACTACTTCCTTCACATTTTATTCAAGATACACGCTTTAAAAAGGAGTAAACTGTAGACAAGATCCAGAATAATATCAATCTAAATAAAGCTATAACCTTCTGAAGATGTTCTACAGAACTCTAAGATTGTTATCAAAAGACAGAAGTGCACATTCCTTCAACTTATTATTATTCCTAAAAATGATGAGGTGGTTCTTTGTTAATTATTATAATTTCACAATAACATGTGAATGCAGGATAGTTATGTGCCAACATTATAGAGGTGGGGAGATGGTTAACAATCATCCCACAAATGAGTTTGAACCATAATGCATACCGCCAATCCAAGTAATGAAAAGCATTAATCTCAGACAGCTTGAACAAAATGTTTATGCAACAATTTCTTTCAAGTTAACACAGGATTGACAATGGAAACTTGTTATCATGAGTCTGTGTATAATAGCTACAGTGGGATACATGATTCAACCTAGATACAAATCAATATATTCTATCAACCTAAAATTTAGCAATCCTACTCAAAAAGAACCAATACCATCTAAAAGCTTGGTGCTAAGGTTAGCATCTTCACTAGCTAAACTCACATGATAGTTGCTAAACTTCATGGCACTTGGTTTAGTCCAATAAGTAAAGTGAAAATTCAACGAAGAAGCAAAATTTTGAGAGAGAGAGAGAGAGAGAGAGAGAGAGAGAGAGACAGAGAGAATCTTAAACTAGCTTTGCACAAATACCTTCTCAGTAGACGGAAACATACATAGATCTCTTCGAAATCAACCTCTATCTTTAGATTAATATACTGCTTGAGAAGCTCACTTAAGTTATAAATAGCTTCATCCCAACCTTCAGAACTTGCATATTGAGGATTTAGAGGTGCAGAAACAGTATGTTGCAGTATTTGAGATAAATTCCCAGTTGACCCTAACTTGTAAAACATCTCGGCAAGAATTTTTAATATGAAAACATTGCTGGCTTTGAACTTATCAACCCACTGTGGAGGATTCCCAACCCAAAGATTATTGTTCCTAACAGCATCAATTGATGTGGTTAAATTCTCATCAGTCTTGATACCTACTGATTCATGCAGATTTTCTGAAGCGACTGAGGCAACATTAGAATAGAACCTTCTGTGTGCTGGAAGCAGCTCAAGTATATCAGCTCGTAATTCATCTGGCAACTGTTGCAACACTGAGGTATCTATTTGACTGAGAGAAGAAGGCATTAAATCAAGACCCAAAGTGGGAATGGCCTCATTGTAGAATTCTGCTCTTGAAACATGCTGTGGTTTCATTTCTTCAATGATATGCTGCTCAACCTTGTAAAAAACATAAAAATTTGGAAAACCATAAGTTACACGTGTGGTAATGTAAAATACTTTGGATAAAGACAGTAATATACAAAAATAATATATTAAGTGATGGATTATTAAATGAATATGTTCTGCACTTAGCCAACTACTTGATTCAGGTAATGCTCTCCAAGTTCCAATATTGTGCCTCTTGCCCTCTTCTGAGGAGATTATTACCAGTCCTTGTACTCCTTGAGAGCTATCATTAATTTTGCACTCTATTATCATAATCAAGAACCTATTTGATATTTTATAACGTGTCACGGTGATACAAATTTGTAACCCATCTATGGAGACAAGATATTCTAACAAAAAAGCCCTGTAACCTGTTGAAATATTGTTCAACCAACTAATGAAATGTATTGTGAAAACATATTGTGGGAGCAGCATAGCACTTAAGAAGCAAAGGTGAAACAATAATATGGATGAAGAAAGAATTTTACCTTTATTCCTTCTGGTACTCTGCTAAAAGGGACCACATCAGAAAGGACAGATCCGTCTCCCTTGTTCTTAGCACCTTAATGAAAAAAAAAAAACATGACATAAGGAACTAGTAAATATTAATCAAAACTACAGAATTACTTGTCTAGAATCCAGATAACAAAAGATCACCATCGTGTTCATGCAGAGAATTGCAGAATGAACTGCTGGCACCTTCACCTTTCTTTTTAGCAATAAAATCAGTTAACTTCCCATCATAAACTTCATTCAATTCTGAAAAGAGTTCTGGAGGAAGATTTTCTAGCACTCCCATATCAAGATGGCATAAAGGTGGCAGAGCCGAAACCTGGTTCAAACATTCTTGACCTTTGGACAGATTATGGTCCATTTGAACAGAATGCTCATTTGCATCAGTGGACAAATGACCAAGAGTTCCACCAGTTTGCCCCACAGAATCTGTCAACAGAATCATTAACAGAAAATGGAAAATTTCAGTTCGTCCTTACCTAAATAAACAAATATAAAGAATAGCAAACGTGAACATGACTGAAAAAATGCAAATAATTAAATAACATAATTGTGTAGTAGGGTCATCTCTAAGTGTGGCCTTCTTTTCCCTAAAGCTGGAGAAAACTCCTAATGCGCCATTTTGAAGTCTGATATATTCTTTACACTCATTTGATCTTAAACCTAATTTAAATCTACATTGATTATAGCATGTTAAGGGCTTTCCGCTTTCAGAAGCGAAAAATTTAAACAAAAAACTTCCCATTAAATAACCAAACTCTCAAAGCAAATATATAATTTCAGTCCCAAGTCAATACATGATGGTATTGCATGGAGAAGCAGTACGCATCCCAAATAGCCCATGCTTTCAATAAAGCAAAAAATTCATGTGCCCAGCATAATTCTAATCCACATTAATTGTATTGTAAATAAATCGACCAGCCAGGCACAACTTAAGTAGAACTATCTTCATATCAGCTTGATACAATCATAAAAAGGCAACACAAGGTTTTCTACTAAGAGCTTGATTAAAGAAGAGTTGGTCTCTTTCCCTGGTGCTGCTGGAAATGTTATGCAAATTATTTGTAACTATGCATAGGACGTTTGCTTTTTCTCCTTTTAGTTTCTTTTTCCGGTGAAGGGTTAGAATTTCTCCAATGCTTTAACAATAAATATCAAGAATTATAAAAAATAAAATAAAATAAAATAACTCATAAGAGAACAGCTTCCCAACTCAAATGGATCAAGTAGGATTGGCATTTACCCAACCAAGACAACCCAACCCAGTCGGGCATTTATTAGATAAAGAAAAACAACTACATCTTCAAATAAACAATTCCCCATTCAGGATCTCATATATGAGCCATCCACTGATTTCTTGTTGTCTCAACTAGAGGAAGGAAAATTAGAACATACTGATAAAAACTATGATACAACATCATAGTCAATCTCTCCGGTCATCGTCAAATATAAAAAGACAAGGTTTAGTTTGTAAAGCATTACGCAGATAATCAGCAGTTTAACACTTTAACACCAAGACCATAGAAAGTTGTCAAGTGCATACAATTATCAAAATATTAATCCATATTACCTATATCAGCCCTCACTTTGCTCATACTACTGATAGTACATCGCTCTTCTGTACCAGCTGAGGCAGATGTGAGCCATGATTTCAAAGTATTTCTTTCAGCCCCTTCAAGCCAACAAAGTAAAAAAAGCAATTTAACATTAAGAAATGGATTTTAAAAATAATAATCAGTGAAGAATTAAGAGGTGTGTACAAGTGTAAAACATCTAAGCTGGCAATAGATACAGATAAGGCTTTAAGGCAACTCAATGAAACATAGGGGAGTAGATAGAATACTGCTGCTGCGGAGTATAATCCAGAACAATACAGCACATACCTATTTTACAAATGTCAACACTTTCAAGTTTAGAAACTTGCAATCCCATACCCCGTATGTCCTTAACATCTGTGTAAAGTCAATCAAAATATTAACCAAAAGTTATAACATAAATAACATCAAAAAACTTAGCAA
The DNA here is from genome assembly GCA_008009225.1 of Acer yangbiense. NCBI lineage: Eukaryota > Viridiplantae > Streptophyta > Magnoliopsida > Sapindales > Sapindaceae > Acer > Acer yangbiense. Next base: position 43,086,626 of record CM017764.1, on the reverse strand, counting down.
GTGTAACCCTGATAAACAGGACTGGAAGCACATTATGCCAATATCATGGGAAACATAATGAAACAGAAGGCAGTCTACAACGCCCATAAATTAAAAAATTTAACAATTGATTTAATTAACTCAAAAACTAGAACATCAGAAAGATCTAAAAAATTGAAAGTCTAAGATGATCTGAAACACAGTCCAAACCAGTCATCCTAAACATGCATCAGAAACAAGGCATGATCATACACAATTTTAAACAGAAGAAATTCTATATTCAGGAACATATCTTTAACATTACAACAGGTAACATAAATAGAATTTTCCAATGATACAAAATAAGAGAAATTCTATATTCGGGATAGGTTAACTAACCTAAATGGAATGACCCAAAGAGCTGCTTTGTTATCCTTTGGAGCACTTCGACATCATCAGTGGCAACTGGAACCTATAGTAATACTTAAGATCTTAATACTTTGAACACCCAAGTATATAAGTAAACAGACTAAGAGTGTGAACTATGTTTGGTGCACATCTACCGTCATTGAGTGGCTCAGGTTATCACAATGTCCATGGCCCATATACTTGGCAGGCTCGTCAGAATCTTTTCTTCTCTTTTTTATCTAGAAGTATCATAAAAAAAATAAAAATAAAAAATAAAAACATTCTTCAAATGTAGTTCACATCACAACCCTATAATATCTTTCAACTTCTTGACTCTAGGAATTATGGAGACATGACAAGACAATAGGAACCCAAAATCACTTGAGTAAATAAATGGAGTGGAAAAGGCAGTACCTTAAGAGTAAATGTGCGCCCTTGCACTCCACTTCCCTGCAAGCGTAATGAAACCTCCTTGCAAAGGTTTAAGAGAAAATATTGGGTCTGCAATAATCAATTGTGTCAATCTCTTTCAAAAAAAAAAGAGGGGGGGTGGGATGTTGGGTGAATATGAGAATAAGCTTCTATGAGGCATCAGAATACCAACATCTTGCAAATCCCTGAACCTGACGCCCCAATTTACTTCAGCGCCAATAGACTTGCTTTCCTGCAGATGAAATCAACTGTCAGCAAGCAATGTCCAATGATATAAAATAACATAAGAAAGGAAGACTGGTGCAAAGAAGACGTTAAATTTGAATAGGAAGACTTGTTGGACCATTTAATTAAAAAAGCAACTTTAAAGTGATAAAAAGCTAGCATAAAATTAAAAAAATAAAACAAAGGATTAACAAGCATCAACTATGATTACTGAAGTACATTCTTTCCCAAACCTGAATCAACCCAACCAGCCGATTATCTACTCCTCTACTATAATTCCACAGCATCTCACCAGTTTTCGTTCCATAATCCTTTTGAAGAGACTCCTGAAGATGTCAAAAAAGATGTACACACTTAAAATACTGAGACACTTCCTAATGTTAACAGCTAAATTTTCTCAAAATCATTTCTCTACTAATTGATTGATCCCAATTATAATGCATATCAAATAAACCTCAACCAGTACTTTCTGCATCAACAACCAGTATTGCTGAGCAGGCTATTTCAAAAATGCAAACTAAGATATAATGCCTAAGCAATATTCCATGAGAAGATTCCAAAAACCATGATAGCCAAAAAGAAAGAAAAAATGGTTCCGTGACTTGCAAATATCATTAACAAAATTTATATGTTTGTTCATGCCAAAAAGCCAAACAAGTCATCAACCACATTCCACACCATGACCGGCAAGCTTTTATCAAGTGTGAACAAATATCATCTTGAAGACATGTATCCCAATAAAATAAATAGGCAGACCTAGTATGAAACCTTTGTTTTCTCAGATTCTACTATCATATCAAACCAAAGGTGGAAGCAAGCTTTACTGTCAAAGGAAAAGGGAGTGCAGAGTTTCTTAAAATAAGACTTTGGAAGATAAGTAAGACAATGGGTCCTCCATTATCAGTCGTTTCTCTCTTAGGCACCTCAATTGTTTGGACAGTCCATTTAATTTAACTTTCTTCAGTTTTTAATAATTGATTCCTCCAAAAATATAAACAAACAAACTTAACAAAAATTACAATCGAATTTCGGTTCCAATCGCCACATCATCAAGAAAGGCATTTTCTCTGCAATATTCTAATAGCCATCCTTTTTTCTTACTGCTTATTTAATTTTTCACAAAATTATTCTAATTCTGAACTATTTATACCTAAATTATTTATAGATAATTAATTCACGAAATCTACTGATTCTTCTATTTCTATTTGTTTGTTTCTGTGACCAAAGCAGGTAATCAACTGAAAGTAGAAGAGAAATAATTATCAAAAAAGAAAAGGATTTGAAATATATCCCATTGGTCAAGTTATCGTGTGCTCAAGCTTACCAGAATTCTACTTATCTAAACTTTTCAAAACATTTTTTTACAGTTAAAAACATTAACAACCATTTCAACAGTGACAGGAAGTAAATCAAGTCTCAAATGAAATATAAGATTACCTTGGTAATCATACGTAACTGGCCACATGTCCAAACATTTTGCTTCTTCAACTTCTCCTCTAAAACATGACCTATTCCTGGAAGTGCCTTGATTGGAAGTTGATGTAGATACCCATCCACCTGCAAAAGCCAAACACTTTAGTCCACCAGATGACATTCACAGATTATTCCCTAACTTGAATTAATATAAATTTGCTTCCATAGTATGGCATGGTATATCTTTATAAGAACATAAGCAATTACATTGTCTGTGGGTAAAGCATAAATCATGGCATTATGAGAGAATAGGATCTCCATAGAGTATCCCTAAACTCTCCTGATTAATCTTAAAACTCGTATAAATTTAGAGGAAGGGGTGGTTCCGATTTGATACCAGGAATACAACCATGTCCATTATCCAATATCAGCAACTCAATGGATTAAGAAGGAAACCTTAAATTAAGGATAATTTGGAAAGAACATTCAAGGCATATATACACCATACGCAAATGAAGCTGTCGGATTATGTGTTCTATTTGTTATCTTATCACTAGGTTAGTTTTTCAAATAACAGAGATATGAGTAGGTTGTTACTCAAACTTATCTCTTAGGTAGTCTTTTATCTTAGCTAGGAAGTTTAGTAGTAGAGTCCTAGTTCTGAGGAACCTCTTCCTCACATCTATAAGATATGCTTTGTAATCACTCAATGTGATAAGAATTGAATGAATGAATAATCAAAATTATTCTCAAATACTTCTTCATGGTATCAGAGCTGATGATCTGAAACCTAACCTCCGGCTTACCTAAAGATCTCAGATCGGGATGACCAACACTTCCTCAACTGCTTCTTCTTCCTCTAATTCGGAACCAACCATATCAAACAATAATGGTGGTTCCAATAATCCTCATCTCCCTCATATGCCCATTACTGGTCATAAACTAAATGGACACAATTACCTTCAATGGTCTCAATCTGTGTCGATGTTCATCTGTGGAAAGGGGAGAGATGACTACATCACCAGAGTTGCCAATTGTCCGGCAAAGGAAGACTCAACATACAAACAATGGAAATCTGAGAATAGTATGGTGATGTCATGGCTAATAAATTCCATGATCAACGACATAGGAGAGAACTTTCTACTATATGAAACAGCAAAGGAGATATGGGATGCAGCCAAACAAACATATTCCAACAGTGACAACACTGCAGAACTGTTTGGAATAGAGAGCACTCTCCATGATCTACGTCAAGGAGAGCTGACAGTCACCCAGTTCTTCAATATGCTTTACTCGGAATTGGCAGCAACTTGATATGTTTGAGAAGCACAAATGGGGTTGTTCCGCAGATGGGGTCTTGTACAAGGAGATTGTGGAGCAGAAGAGAATCTTCAAGTTTTTACTCGGATTGAATCACAATCTTGATGAAGTACGAGGTCGGATTCTGGGAACAAAACCCCTACTCAATATCCGAGAAGTATTCTCTGAGGTTCGTAGAGAAGAGAGTCGGAAAAAGGTTATGATGGGCCCTATGGTGAAGGCTGAAAACAGTCCTATTGGAGCAGCAATAGATGGTTCTGCACTTGCTGTTCGAGGGACACAAAACAACTTCAATGATGCGTGGCCTAGAAGGGGAAGGCCATGGTGTGATCACTGCCGGAGGCCAGGACACACCAAAGAAACATGCTGGAAGATCCATGGCAAACTAGCAGACCAGAAACCTACCCGACCCACCTATGACAGAGAAAGTCGTGGAAACATGGTTTTAAGCAATGAAGGTGCCTCCTCTGTCGAATCAAGCCCATTCAGAGAACAGATGGAATTGTTGCAAAAGCTTTTCACTCAATCATCATCACAAGTAATGATTGGCACCGTATCCTTGGCACAAAAAGGTAACTTCCTAAAAGCCCTAAATGTTAAAAGAGAGCAGTATAATCCATGGATTATTGACTCAGGTGCCTCAGATCATATGACGGGAGATGCTAAAATTTTCAAAACCTATAGTACATGTCACGGTAATCTTTCAGTTAGAATTGCTGATGGCTCACTATCAAAGGTTGCAGGCACAGGTTCTATTGAGATTTCTAAAGATCTCACACTTCAATCAGTACTATTGGTTCCAAATCTTGATTGCAACCTATTATCTGTTAGTGAACTCACCCAGGAACTAAATTGTATAACTAAATTTTTCCCGACTCATTGTGTATTTCAGGACTTGGATTCGGGGAAGATGATTGGCAATGCTGAGATGTGTTCGGGACTCTACCTCCTCAAGGTTGAAAACTGCCCTGAAAGACAATCTCAAACAGCACAGGCTGTTTCTCTAAAAAGTCAGTCTAGTTCACCTCCTAGGACAAATAATGATAGTGAAATTATGTTATGGCACTATCGATTAGGTCACCCTAATTTTGTGTATCTTCAAAAACTATTTCCAGCATTATTTGATAATAAAAATTCCAAGCACTTTCAGTGTGAAGTTTGTCGGTTATCTAAACACACACGTCAAGTATACCCAAATAAAGTATACAAAACATCCCATCCTTTTTCCATGATTCACAGTGATGTCTGGGGACCATCTAGGGTTAATAACATCACTGGTGCTAGATGGTTTGTTTCCTTTATTGACAACCACACTAGACTCACTTGGATCTTCCTAATGAAAGAAAAATCTGAAGTGGGTCAGATTTTCAAAAATTTAAATAGGATGATCCAAAACCAGTTTCAAACAAAAATCCAAATTTTGGGAACCGACAATGGCAGGGAATATTTTAATTCTATTTTTGGGGGTTATCTATTAAGTGAGGGGATTATTCATCAGAGTTCATGTGTTGAGACTCCTCAACAAAATGGAGTCTCAGAAAGAAAGAACAGACATCTTTTAGAAGTAGCTAGATCCCTAATGTTTTCGACCAACGTCCCTAAACAATATTGGGGTGAGGCTGTCCTTACAGCAGCCTACCTAATCAATAGATTACCATCTAGGATTCTTAGTTTTCAAACACCATGTCAAGTACTACTCAAATCCTTTCCTAATACACGAATCATTACACATTTTTCTACTAAGGTATTTGGGTGCTCCGCATTTGTACATGTGAATCAACAAAATCGGAGCAAACTAGACCCTCGATCTGTCAAGTGTATATTTGTTGGATATTCTCCAACACAAAAGGGGTATAAATGTTATTTTCCAGCAACAAAAAAAATTCTTCATCTCTTTGGATATAACATTTATTGAAAATCAATCATATTACCCAAAAACTAATATTCAGGGAGGGATTGAAAGTCAGGAATCTCAGTTTTGGGAAACACTTACCACCGAGTTCTTCATGTCTCCTAGTCCTAGTCCAACTAAAACTCTAGAGTCCCATTCCCACATGTCTCCTAGTCATAGTCCAACTAAAACTCTAGAGTCCCATTCCCAAATATTACTTGACAGCAACAGTCCTGAGTCAGTTAGCCATCAAAGCCAGCAAAATGAAACCCTAAACACTGTCCCCAAATCTTCACAACCTAGGGTGCAAAAAGAATTAATTGTCTATCCCAGGAAGAAATCCAATCAAACAGGAAAAGACAACCAAACACATCCAAGGCAGACCCAAGAACCAGAACCGAATCCATTAGTCCAAGAGACTGATCTAAACACAGAAGCTGCAAGTCAAAACATCTCAGGTAACATTGATTCTAATCCTTCTCATGCTGAAATAGAATTTCCTGATATTCATCAACCTATAGCACTAAGGAAGGGAGTAAGAGAATGCAGAGATCGACCTCTTTACCCTATGTGCAATTTCATTTCATATGAGGGATTGTCTCCAAGTTTTCGGACCTTTGCTCTCAATATCTCTAGCACACAAATTCCAAACAACATCCAAGAAGCACTCAAGGTATCTGAATGGAGGCTGCTGTGTGGGAAGAAGTGAGAGCCTTAGAGAAAAATGGTACTTGGGAGATGTCAGAATTGCCAAAGGGGAAAAATCCAGTAGGTTGCAAATGGATTTTCACCGTGAAGCATAAAGCAGATGGAAGTGTGGAGAGATTCAAAGCCCGGCTGGTTGCTAAGGGATTTACACAGTCCTATGGGATTGATTACGAGGAGACGTTTGCTCCGGTGGCAAAACTCAATACCATTCGTGTCCTATTGTCATTGGCAGCCAATTTAGATTGGCCACTCCACCAGTTAGACGTCAAGAACGCATTCCTAAATGGCGATCTAGAAGAGGAGGTGTACATGGAAGTGCCACCAGGTCTGGAAACATACTCAAAGACAAATCTAGTATGCAAACTCAAGAAATCACTGTATGGTCTCAAACAGTCCCCACGGGCTTGGTTTGAGAGGTTCACAAAGGCAGTAAAAAGGTATGGGTACTCACAATGCCAAACTGACCACACTTTGTTTGTCAAACATGAAACTGCAGGAAAAATGGCAATTCTTATTGTCTATGTAGACGATATTATTCTCACCGGAAACTATGACGAGGAAATACAAAGGCTGAAAGTTTTCTTAGCAAAAGAATTCGAAATCAAAGACCTAGGAAACCTCAAATACTTCCTAGGCATGGAAGTGGCTCGGTCAAAGAAGGGCATTGCTGTCTCACAGCGAAAATACATCTTAGATCTTCTAAGAGAGACCAAGATGTTGGAATGCAAACATGTGGAGACTCCTATGGACCACACAATCAAACTTGGAACAATTGAAGGAAGTGCACCTGTGGACAAAGGCAGGTACCAACGTCTTGTGGGAAAGCTCATTTACCTTTCACACACACAACCAGACATTGGTTTCCCGGTAAGTAAAGTAAGTCAGTTTATGAATAAACCAACTGAAGAACACCAAGATGCAGTGTTCAGGATCCTAAGGTACCTAAAGATGACACCAGGGAAGGGCCTATACTTCAAAAGGTGTACAAACAGAGATGTAGAGATCTTCTCAGATGCTGACTGGGTTGGTTCAGCAACTGATCGAAGATCAACTTCAGGGTACTGTACCTATGTGTGGGGGAATTTGGTCACTTGGCGAAGCAAAAAGCAGTCAGTGGTCTCAAGAAGTAGTGCTGAAGCCGAGTTTAAGGCCATGGCACATGGGATTTATGAAGGTATATGGCTGAGGAGATTATTAACGGAACTGAAAGTCCCTATGGAAGGGGCTATGAGAATGTTTTGCGATAACCAAGCTGCTATAAGCATAGCAAAGAATCCTGTACATCATGACAGGACCAAACATGTTGAGATAGACCGACATTTTATCAAAGAGAAGCTAGAGGAAGGAAGTGTAAAACTGATCTATACACCTACTGCTCTCCAGACTGCCGACATTCTCACCAAGGCTCTTCCTAGAGCTAATTTTGAAGACATGAGCACCAAGCTGGGAATGATAAACATTTACAACCCAGCTTGAGGGGGGGTGTCGGATTATGTGTTCTATTTGTTATCTTATCACTAGGTTAGTTTTTCAAATAACAGAGATATGAGTAGGTTGTTACTCAAACTTATCTCTTAGGTAGTCTTTTATCTTAGCTAGGAAGTTTAGTAGTAGAGTCCTAGTTCTGAGAACCTCTTCCTCACATCTATAAGATATGCTTTGTAATCACTCAATGTGATAAGAATTGAATGAATGAATAATCAGAATTATTCTCAAATACTTCTTCAGAAGCATATCTATCAACCTCTTCAAATATTTTCATTCCTAACATTCCATCCCAACAAAAGAAAAGATAATAAATAAGTCCAAGAAAATAAACTGATTTCGGTACTGTGAGATATCTTGAATCAATGCTTCAATGGAACATCATGATCTTCATCAATATTTTCATTAAAAATAAAAAGACTCCATTGAAAGTCCACAGAAAGCAAGTTAAAGTGAAATTTACAAAATGAACATTCAGCTCAGTGAGATAACAAGCATCAAGCCCATCTATGCTAAAAAAAATTTTAAGGATCTTCAAGTGGAAATCAACTGACAAATAAAATGTTCTCATGTAGGGCATGACTATTGAATGCAATTTAATGGTCAAAATAGCATCCTTCAGCTATAAATTCACTTATGAATCCCTTGACATTTAGAAAAAAGGGACAAAAAGAGAGGAGAGAGAGAGAGAGAGAGATTATGGACAACATACTACTATGTCTGGTAATACTCTACTCAACAAACTACAAGTTAAATGTGATAAAAATTTAAAAACTAACAGTCTTCCCAGAACTTTATCTAATATTAAATCCGAAGTGTTGTAGCAATAATGTATAGAAAAAAAATATAAATATACATAAACTATCAGAATTCAATATAAAAATGAAGCCTCCAATAGCTTCCATATATGTTCATAAAGAAAAAGGAAAGCAATGAAAACTAAGGAGCAACATTGCATTAAGCTGTTAAGATCCATGACATGCAAATTTAAAAGCTATATTAAAAAAAAATTATAAAAAAAAAATACAGCATTCTCTAGACATACCTCCTCTGGAGGGATGTAACATTGACCATCTGGTTTAGCTGATCTAGTGGCAAGGCGAGCCATTAGCATATTACCAGCTATCCCAGCACTCGCAGTGCATGCCGTTGTTTCAAAAATCTCTTTTCTTATTTTTGAAGCTAGAAGCTGGGGATCTTCCCCTTCTAAGTCCTTGACATCTAAAAATGCTTCATCACAGCTAACTGCCTGTATTCAACAAAGCTTCAACATGGCAAGAAAACAATAGGGGGGATAAAAGGAATTCAAGAATATATCTCCATGAGCAGACCTGAACTTTCTTGCAGTGCTTATGAAGGATGTTATACAACTGATCAGCCACCTGCAAAAGATCATAAAGTTTCAGTAAACCCACTCAATAGGCGAAGTGATGCATCATTCCTCCTACACAATTTAAATTGAATGTTTAAATTCATAAATTACCTCCTCGTAAGCGTCGAAGTTATATGGTAAAATGACAAGGTGGGGGCAAAGAGCCTTGGCATCTCTAACAAACATTCCAGCCCTAACACCTAATAATTAAGAATAATTATCACTTGTATCAGCAACAGAAATCATCCATCAAAAGTGATAAGTAAACTGAAACATAAATGACTTGGAATAAAACCAACCATAAGCTCGAGCAGGATAGTTTGCAGATGAAATCTCAGCAGTTCCTTTTGGATTGTCTGAATGACATACAGCTACAGCCTTATCCTGTAATTCGGGATGGCTCCTGATGATAACTGAGACAAAGAAACAGTCCTGGAGCAGTATAATGGAGTCAATGTTCAACTATAAATCCTGAGAAGGAAAATGTCAAACATCCATCTAAACCGTGCAGGAAAGAAGGAAACATATATGGATTCTAGTTTCAAATCAATCACAATTGATGAAGTTCACAAATCACAACCACAGCAACAGGCAAAAGAAAGATGTCTATAGAAGTCATGTTCAAAAGCACATGATAAAAAGATTACCATATCAACATGGATGATGGCAGTCCTTAGAGCATCTGAAGAAACTTTCAGGCTGGAACCTGTGCCCTGTAACCCACTATAGCTGGGAAAACGTTTGCGATACCTATTTCTCCAGGTTCCTATGAAGTGCAGCCTTGAACTCTGTAGAAACCAAAGTTCACTTAGGAATTAGGATATAAACAAACAGGACACTGTGGACAAATTTAAATGAAAAACATGTGGTATGGAAAATTCATTAAGAAAACAGAGTGAGTCATAAAGTAGAAGGATCACACCTGGAAGATTAAAATTAACAGCATATACAATTAAGATCACACAGAAGAACACAGTTCAAATTATAAGCAATATAAACTAGCATAAACAACAAATTTGGGAGAAAACATCAATAGTGCCAGGTATTAACTTAATCAGTCATATTCAAATGATAGCTTTATAAAATTTGGGATTAATAATAATTGCAATCCTTTGTGTTAAACTGCAGTTCTTTTTTTGTTTTGTAGAGCACATAGTTATTAAGTAATTTTTTTATAATTTATATCCTTTGAATGTATTCTGGTTTTACTCAAAATATGGGAACTTTTGGTCTATTAAAAAGGATAGAAGTAGTGCAGAGACAAGTTGAAAACCGTTTGATATAGGAAGAAAAAACGTTGGAAAGTCATTGTACTTGGTGCCAGAACAGAAAAAAAGGGTTTAAATTTTGCAAAAAGGACAAAAATGTGAATGTGATTGGTAACGGATTAAATTTAAATGCAGGTTTTGAGGTGAAGTTGAACCAGTGGCAGACTTTATTACGAAAAGGATCATTGTGTAGATGCCATATTGTTTATAAAAAAAAGCTTGTATTCTAGCTGTCAATGTTGACCAAATGCCTTCACAATCAAACATTATTTCCTCATTCTCCTCTTTACAAAGTAAAAAAAATAAAAATAAAAATAAAATAAAAAAATTCCTTAGCATAAATTAAAAATAAGAAGTATAGAGCTCTATAACCGTCAAAATAAATGAATTTGCATCACAATAAATCTGAAGGTAGATCTTTATCCTGTAATCCTGTCATAACAAAACAGGATTGATAAATACTCCTAAACAATCATTTCCCACAATCCATTAACAGAATATTCTTGAAGTTCCCACGCATACCTATCTTTTTAAAGAAAACAAAAATGACCGGTTCTCAATTTGTGTGTCATCCTTGTGCAGGGCCACCGGCCATGCTAATCTTTTATTTATCGTTCCAATTTTATCAGATGTCTCCAAAGAGACCCCATGAATAACTAATTGTAGGAAATTCATCTAAATGCTCAAAAGAAATCCATGAAGCACGCACAATAATTGTAGGAAAACAAAGACAATATAGCAATAAAAGCTAGAACATGACATCATTTCCGAAACACTACCTTGAAATAGTTTTCCACAAAATTAGGATCCCCGAGAGTTGAATGAGGATTTTTAGAAGGCCCAACAACTGTTGAACTTCTTGATTCAGAAATGTTATCATTGAAGCAGTGACTGCTAACTGAAGCAGAGCGTAGAGGGAGAGAAGACTCAAGTTCATTTTTTACACTGCTTTTATTTTCTGTATGAGAACTACTTGGTTCTGCCATGTTTACTTCACAAGATTTTCGACAACCACTTGGCTGCTCGATCATATTTTCATCATTGTTATCTTCCAGCAGGTCTTGAGTTTCTCTCCTTATCCGCCTTTTGTGTACCACAGACTCATCTAGTTCAGATGAATCAGCATTTTTTGATGTGCCGTCATTAAAAGATGAGTCCTCGATTTCAGGCATTGCCTGACATATTGCAGGGATTGAAGTGTCCTCAGAGATTCGGCTGCTTCTCACAGCAAAAAAGTCTGACAACTTTGGTTGATTATTAGCAAGTTGATCAAGTTGGTACGGAACCCCTGGCATGGGCAAAAAAGAACATTGAAAGCAATTAAAAAGGAGAAAATCAATAGTTCCCATCAATAAGTTAATTTGTTAAACCCTTTTTCTATTTGAAATATTAGTCATGTCAGGCACTTTTTTTTTCTGAAATCTCCCACTTTTCTCTATTCATCAGGCTCTAGATTGAGATTATACCGAACTATATAACCATGGTAGTCAAAAAATCCATGAGACACTTTGAGAACACACACGCATAGATGAGCCCAATAAGATTTGAACACTTGACATCTTAGTTGAAGAGACCTTTTACAACTCAACTCAATCCACCCCTTGTGCTGAAATGCAACTTGAGGACACAAACACGTCAAATTTTCAATAGGAAAGTGTCGGCCCTTATTAACAGAATGCATAAACTTACAAGTCAAAAGTTTGTTGGCAGCAACAGAATCCAAAATCCATGCCGGTTTCACTACTGGGAGGCCAGCACTAAAGGACCTAGGTTAAACAAAATAACAGCATAAGTATAAAATCCATTTAATAAAATTACGATCTTACCAGCTTGGTACAAGCAATATGATCTCGGTAAAATTAACCTTAGATTCTTGATTTTACTGTTAGGAAGATTGCTGCATATGATATGGGTAACACGATGCCTGGAAAAGTAATTCTCAAATCGTCCACCATGTTTCAACATATAGCCTCGCAATTCCTAAAGCAACACATTTTCAACGATTCAATGACAATGAATCAATGATAAATGCCTTATGTAACAAACCATCCCTTTAATTGTCAACCAAATTGAAGAAATTTAAACTGAAGTTCTACTCCATCCACATAAATGATAAAACCAACCCAAATAAAAATAAATAAATGAAAAAAAAAATTAGTACAATCAATAGCTTCACATAGTGCAGTTTTTTCTATTCAAGTTCCTCTGCAACCAGAAAAAAACTAAGAAATAGCTCAATAAAGAAAATATATACCTGACTAGAAGGTACTGTGAATCCATCAACAAAGATAGAAACCCCGTGAAATATAGGCCTCCCAGAAGTTGTAGCAGCACTATGTGAAGAACTTGAAGCTTCTGCATCAAACTGGTTTTGAAGTTTTCGATTCTTTTCTACCATATAGCTATACTCAAATAACCAAAAACCCATCAAAATTCAGGAAATTTAAAAATTTAATATCATCCTAATTCATTTTAATTTTTTTTTTTTTTTCCGATAAAAAACTATGAAAGGATGTTAAATCTTCCAAATAAGAGATTAATTTAAATTTTTCCTTGTAATAATTCAAAAACAAGACAATGAAAGACAATACCAAAGAGAATTATATCATAATTCAGATATAAAATTATATAGAGAGTGAGAGAGAGCACCTGCCGATATTGGAGAAAGGAGATTTGCGAAACGAAGAGCGAGAAGAGGAGAGAGAATTGGATCCCCAAGCCATTCCTAGGGTTTTCTGGTTGCTTTTCTTCTTCTTGCTGTTGTTGCTGCTATTGCTGTTGTCATTTGAATTATAGGAATTGAAGCTTCGCTTCGATTTCTGGCCTGAATTCGCTGAGCGAGAGGAATCGAAACTCATTTCTTCTGTTGGACCAAAAGAGTGCCGAGGAAGAAAGTGAAGAAATAAAATAAAATTTTCAAACGAAGCGGCAAAAATCTTGCATTTTATAACATATAAGCGATAGATCGGGTCCGTTTCGCAGTCGGGTTTGTATTTGACTTTCCTGACATTCTGACAACTGTAATTCGGGTCAGCATAAATATATTATTTTTTTAATAGATAATGCCCAACCTATTTAACTATTTAATTGATACAATCTCATTTAATTCATTTTCCCAAAAGCATATTTTCCAAAAAAAAAATTAAATATTTCTATTCGAAAATGGATTTGAATCTCCTCTATGTCTAATCTATTCCCCCTTAAAAGAGGTTGTGATGGACGAGATGAGATTGATTTTGTGGTATATCCCTTACAGCTACACTATAAAATTGTTTAAAAAAAAAAAAAAAAAAAAAGTTATGATAGAGGAGATGTCATCAAATGTCTAATAATTAGAACTTTGAGGCTCATTCTTTTTTTTTCTTATATCTTTAGCTTTTAATTACTTTAGTAATATTTTGATTTTTAAAGTCAAATCTAATCAAATTAATTGTTTACTAACATACATTAACGGCGGAGGGAGATTTGTGGACAAATTGTAAATCTTGTCAAGTAATTTTCTGAAAACTAATATATAAATATTTTGCTGATATGATGTAGAATGTGAGTTGTAATTAACACATAATTTATTACATCATCTTATGAGTTACATGATAATTACAACTCATGTACCACATTATTTGATCATAAATATGTATAAATTATTCATATTGTTTTAAAAAATAATATTAGATATTACAATGAAAACCCGAAAAAAAAAAAAAAAGGAAGGTAACCGATTTCTAAGCAGTTGGAAAATGTCCAGGTCAGGTCCACACTAGAGTGAAGTGAAGCACTTTTGGTGTGATCAATCAAGGAAGTAATAAAAATGTCAGTTTACATCCCACAAAAAGTGCTTGTTGAAATCTTCATTCGACTTCCCGCAAAAGCGCTTTTAGCGTCCAGGTTAGTTTGCAAAATCATGATACTCTCTAATTACCGATCCGAAATTCATGTACAAACACACCCAGTTGACCTTCAAGAACCAGGACACTTCTCAGCTACTTGTTAGGTGCTTCAACAGGCCTCGCGATGATGACGACTCATTCTCTGAGTGTCAACCGTTGGACTTACCATTTGACAACAAATGATATATTATCGATATGCAGTTGTTGGTTCTTGTTGTGGTTTGGTCTGTCTGCATAGTATTTCTATGAGAAACATGAGTATGGCACAGCCCCTAGTTTTTTGGAACCCTCCTTCCTGCAAGATGTTTCGGATTTGATCCCAAGAACAACGACTACAAGGCGGTGAAAATTGTGTAAGGTCTCTCAAGAGTTCACATCCTGATAAGTCACCCCAAGTTGATATTTTTGCTTCAAGTGGAGGAACATTACGGCCACTGCCTCCCTTAGCTATACTACCAATGATAAATTATCGCGGGTTTATGTAAATGGCACATCGTAGATTCTTGGACGAAACAGTTCAAGACTGATCTAACTTCTAAGATTGGGTCTGGGGAAGATATTGGGACTTTAGGAGAATCGGAGAAATTCTACTAGTGACAAGATATAATGGGGAAAGATCAACAACTTCTTTTTTTCTCTTTTTTATTTATCAGTAATCACTAAATGTTTAAATAAGAACTTTGATTAGTTATGCAATACTACATTTATCCAAAGACGACCCAAGTTAAATAAATATATAAGATAATAATGACAAATAAATAAGAATACATATCAGTAACACCCTCTCTCTCTCTATCACAATCCAGATTCACCCAAAACTACGTAAACCGCCTTCGTAGGCACATTTTAATTTCCAAAACTGAATTATACATGAGATTCATTTAACTTAAATCCTCCCATGAGTAGGACATCAAAATTTCAGTATACATAACAAGTGTTGGTTAAATTTATGAGCAATTCATCTAACCTTGTTTTCATGATTTTACCACCACTGGCCTTACTCCAGCTCTTTTGCCGCCAGCTCCTTTTCTCTTATTTGTCTTCTGATTATTTCCGCTCCGTTTCTGCTCTTTGTGCTCCTCTGTTTTCTCATGAGCATTCACCTCCTCAAACTTGATTGGTTTAATAATGATACCAGATTTCTTCACCACCTGCATATAATACATTCAAAGTGAGAAATACGACGACGGATATTTAGGATATTAAATTCCTTCTATAAAATTAAAAACAAAAAGAATCGTATTTTTTCTTAGTATTATAAATGGATTGTAATAATGCACTCACATCTGGTTGATTCATAGCTCCAACAGATGTTGATGGGTTGAACTCCGGTCCAACAGGAACGCGTATGCTTTGCTCGAAAACTTCTTTAGATGTGAAAGGGTAAGGCAAAGTTTTTGTATGCAATTTCTCAGCCTGCCAAATCCAAACACAAAGATCTGGTCAACCACAACAGAAGAGATAGCAAGGCGGAAAATGCCATTATTTTTAACCTAAAAAATAAACAGATGGTAACTGCTACCTCAATGCGTAACAACACAATTCTTTTAATATAATCAAGTAACACAATTACAAAGGGTAACTAAACCATTTACATTTCCTCCAATACGATTAAGAAGCCATCATCTTCAACTCTTTTATAGATCATAAACATTTAATGGTCGTATAAAGGTTCAATTTGGTGGACAGGACAACTATAGTTTTTTTATCATCTATTTCACCATCTCGTTCAGATTACTTGATCCAAACTAGTGGATGTTGTTATTTGAGAAACACCTATATTAAATTTTGCTCAGTTTTCCAGTTGCAAACAATCATGAATCATGCTTTTGCTAATTGGAGTGAATCTATTAGATCTATCACTGCAACAAGAAATCTCCATCCAGAATAAGGGAACAATATATATAACTTTTACGAGTGCATTATCAATATAATGAAAACAACCAACCTTTTTATCCAACTTCTCAGATATAATGACATGTTTGAGATGT
The DNA here is from genome assembly GCA_008009225.1 of Acer yangbiense. Classification (NCBI taxonomy): domain Eukaryota; kingdom Viridiplantae; phylum Streptophyta; class Magnoliopsida; order Sapindales; family Sapindaceae; genus Acer; species Acer yangbiense. The sequence continues at coordinate 43,070,268 of CM017764.1, read as the reverse complement.
GCATCTTTTCTCTTTTTAAGAGCCTCTTCCCTCTTCCTCTTTGCAATTTCATGCTCTTCCAGCATCCAAGAAGGTAATCCTTTCTTTCGCTGTACATTGGTCCATTGTCCCCAACCAGGGAGTAGATTAGGCTTTTCTGGCTCGGGAATCTCCTCATTCAGAATCTCTTGTTTAACTTTCTCAAAATCATCCTCCACATCATCCCCCGCAAAAGCAAGGCGAACAAGCTCTTCTTGAGAAGGAAGTTCATAAGATGGTTTAGGACCAGCAGACAAAATTTCATCTACCATCTGCCCGTCACTATCGGTGTCACTTTCCTCATCCAGTTCCTTCAGTTTTAAAAGACCAAAAATACGGAAAATAAAAATAAAAAGAGGCAGCTAATCGCATAGAAAATAGAGCAAAACAAACAATACAAAAGGGATATATACCTCTTGATTCTGCAATACAGGTTTACCAACTACTGTAGACTTCTTTATATTGGCATCCACTCTCTTTCCCTTTTTCATCTGCTCATTATACACAAAGTGATCAGCATGAAATTCACTGGTTCTTCCACATGCAAAAACAAAGCAAACTTATGGATAGCAAGCAAACTAAACCTTTTTCCATGTGCCTGATGCGAAAATAGCAACATCATACGATGTCTTGGGCCCTGGGTCTCTAACGACATCATCAAAACTCTGTGAACCACAAAAAGATATTATTCCCATGCTTATGCAGCAAATGAGATTAAACTCCACTGAAATTTTGAAGAATGAGAAAACAACTACCTTAAACACAGAATCCCGACGAACCTCGGCATCTTCATTAAGAAAGCCAGAATCAACATTAACATCCTTCTGCAAATCATTTTTTATTCCGTTTCCAACATCTATATTTTCATCCAAATCATCTTCACTATCACTATTTCGATAATAATTATCTGTTTTCATCTTATTACTTGGTTTTGGTTTTGGAACATCTCTTTTAGCCGCACCAAAGACCCTTCTACCACTTGTAATGCCTACTTTGGCATTTTCTTCCCCACCTGTATCCTCCAGCTCCTTCAATGATGATTCATACTCTTGAAGAGCAAGCTTAGTTTCCTCAACAGCTTCTTCCTTTCTTTTTTTCAATCCACGCACCTACACAAAAGAAAATTACACAGGGCACATAAAAAGTTAATAAATAAGTACAATTCAAATGCAAATTGGTTTATACTTATGAAAAATGGAGTGTATATTACCATAAAAGGTAAAGAAAGCACTCCCGAGGTAGGCACTTCTTCATCTTCTTGTAATACTTTGAGTGTTTTCTCTTTCGCTTTTGCAAACAACTTTGATGCCTCATCCGGGTCAGAACCAGCAGAGTTTTCATCAACATCATCCTCATCACTATCATCACTGCCACTACTGCTGCTACTATCCTTCATAGTGTTCATTTTTCTAGTCAAAAGTGCATGTTGGTGGAGTTGTTCATTAATTGCTGCTCGAGTCCCTTCATCTTGGGCCTCCAGACCACGCTGCAAAATGCGCTTCGCCCACTTCGAACTGTTTTTGTGCTTTAAAGTCATACGTTCCTGCATCACATATAATAAAAACAAAAGACAGATGCAATGGCTATTATTTATTTTGAGTATCACATGAGAAAAAATATTCAGCAGAAAGACATTGATAAAACTCATCAAAGACCATTCCTATCAGCCAAAAAAAAAGTCATTGAAGATCATCAATCACCTCTGCTCGTTTAAATTCTTGCTTTCTCGCCTCTTCTTTTGCTGCTTCTGGATCCATTATCATTTCCGCAGATCCTGATTTCAATCTATCTTTCTTTAACAAACGATGGTACGTTTTTGACTTAATCTTCTTTATACGTTTGCTCTTCATCTCATGACGGAAAAGAAGGCTGCGCATTTTAGCTATATGATTCCGGTCCTCCAAATATTCTTCAGCAGAAATCTGCCAAGCATCATTAAGAACAACAAATGCTAAACAAGAATGCATAATTTAAAAATAAAAAAATAAAAAAAAATAAAAAAAAGCTTTAAGATTTGATGCAATTACAGACAAGCACAGTAAACTAACAGTACCAAGGAAACGGACAAACTCCATGACACACACATGAAATCAACAAACAAGCCTACATAAGAACCCAGCTGACACTAAGTTTTAGTCTGGTTATGACAATTCTGTTTCCATAACATCAAGTTTCTGATTTTCATTTCATAAGAAAATATCCTTGAAGTCATCATGCAGGAGCCAATTTGGTCACAATGACATGCAGATAATTGAATGCAATAAAATCAAATTCGAGATAAGCATTGTCTAACAACAAACTCTATAATTAGAATTAGTATATTTTGAATTAGTTGTGTATAAAAACCCAACGTAATCAGCAATGAACTCATTCAACTATATACCTTGTTTAATTCAAGAAGCTTGGAACCATCTTCATTATGAGCTTCTTTAACCTTGTCATCATTGACTAATAAAGCCATTTTTTTCTCAAACTCAGTTCTTGGTTCAAATCCAGAAGCTATTGCCCCAACAGTCGAAAACCCCAAGTTTGTATCTTGATCAAAAAATAATGAAGGTGCCTCTCTATTCATCTTGACTAAAGGCTCCCACTTAGTGATGTCTTTCTTTGATTGTTCATACACAGCCTTCCTCTCCAACATTTCTCGTTCTACCCTTGGAAGTGGTGCTTGAATAGATGTCGAGTTTTTATCCTCACGTATTAGCTTTCTAATTTCAGTATATCCAGGTTTTCCTTGAAGAGGTTCTAGCAGTTCTTCAATGGAAATTTGTCCGTTGCCATTCAGAACATCACAACTAGGATTGAATTCAGACTCTGGATATGCCTCAGATACAACTACATTCTTCTTCTTCTTCTTCTTTTTTCCTGACAGATATATTTTTAAGGTCATACCAAAAGCAGTAAGATAAAGGACTTCTAATCACATTAATACTAATTCCCAGTTGCAGTGTAACAAAACATTCTCTCTAGAACTATTCAACAAGTTTTCCAACTACAAAAGATAGTTTTCATCAATGCAAATTGAAGATGCAGTAAATCTAGAAAGCACAGTACTTTGGTTTATAAATAAAATTAAAAAAAATTACTCATGAGCCATGAATACATATAATTTCTATGCGATAAATGAAAACAAAGCTCAGAGATGGATTACATAGAAAATATCTCTGTTTCACCTACATTGTGAGATGGTTATTATGATTACATATAAAGGGTGCTAACACCCTTTTCTATTCTAATGGCTCTCGGTTATATTAAAAAGATGGTCTGGTAGTTTATTGATTAAACAAGCAAAATCCATACTAAAACATTCATGACTCCTTGATTTCAATGATTCCCTGCACTGAACAATGAAGAGAGATTCACAAAAGGATGTACCTTCAAAAGCCTCACTCGGCATTCCACTAACTGTTTGCAACATTCTCAAGTGCCTTTCATCATCTTCAACCTCATCGCTGAGCTGCTCTGAACTTCCCCTCCAACCATGGGATTTTTCAATTCTACTTACCCCATCATAGTCATCCTTGTCGTCATCATCTTCTGACGACACATTCTCATCCTACACAAGTAAAAGAAACATGAAGACTAATACATAGAAGAATATTGATCTGAAAACAGCCATATATTAGTTGAAGCTACTCTGCTATGCAGGAACAAGACTATGAGGTCCAACTGTAGCTCGCCGGTATTAGTATATTACAGAATGTAAAAATGAGGGCATCGGAACTCGAAAGAACGCATTTGCCTTAATCACCGCCACAATTACTTCCTTACAGCCTTTTGTTATTAAAAGCAAAAAAATATACAAACACATGCCAAGAGATTTCCTTGATACATAGACAACTACTTTATCTTTCTAATCAGCCATAACCTACCTCAGATTCATAACAGATAGTTAAGTTCAAAGCCTTATTCAAACATAAATATCCAAAACTAAAAATATCAAGACAAATTTCTGTATTATGTTGTTCACTTAAATATATGTTAAATCTCGCCTTACATTTAACAAGCTACGACTATAGAGTTAAAAAAAACTCCATCAACTAATTTACCGGCAAACTTATGAAATTAGAAACACCAACTGAAATCCACATTGCGCCAATTTTATAGTACAAAACATTCAATTGATATTCTAGACCTTAGGTATCGGAAGATTACAAATATTCAATTAATGTGATACTTCAAACGTACTTTGAGGCAAACATGAATTTGTTTCAAAACCAATTCAACTAACAAAAAATCAAAACTTTGAAAGCATGAGAAACACAAACCTCCTCGACTGGGTCAGACGGATCCAATAAGTAGTTTTTGACAACGTCGAAGCGGCGGTTCTTCCCGGACTCTTCCTGAGGCAGCGGTTCCTCGTACTCGTAGAAATCATTGGCCTCGTCGGAGCTAATGTTTTCATCGCTGTCGTTTAAAGAATCGGTACTCCGTTTTGTGCCTCCGAGCACTTTTCGCAGCGGAGCAGGCAAGCGCGGGCCAGTCTTCCTCCTCCTCTTGTCGTCGCTGCTGCCGCCGCCGCCAAGGCTTTTGTTGCGTTTATTTGGTTTGTTGTTAGATTTGGATCTGTCTTTGGTCGAGTCTGCAGCTTTTCTCTTCTTCTCAGCCATGGCTGGAGTGAAGTCTGCGGCTTTCCTTATCTTCCCTGCCATGGTTTTTGTGTTTGCGGCGAAGTTCCAATATTGAAGTAGCTTTTAACTCTCAAAACACAAAACTTTTTTTTTTTTTTTGTCTCTTCTTTTTTTTTTTTTTTTTAGAATAGAGAATTTTAGTATTTTTTTTTTTTTTTTTTTTTTTACTGTTTTATTTCTGAAAAAATAAATGGGTAAATTACACTGCACCCCTTGAGGTTTGGCCTTAAGACATTTAGATGGAAAAGTTTCATTATTCTACACTAACAGCCCTGTTTGACCATGGTAAAGTCCAAAATACCCTTGGATGTCAGTGTAAAAAAACTTTTATTTATGGGGATTTTACAATTTGGTCCCAATCTAATTGGGAAAAGTCACTTTTTTACTTTCTAATTGATTTTTCATCAAATTGGTCCTAATATAATTAAAAATAGCTCATTTCAGTCCTACCGTTAGTCAAACTAACGGTCAACCGTCATAAAATCTATTAAAAGCCTTTTTTACTCCTATTTCCAATAAAAAAATAAAAATAAAAAATTGTAAAACAAAAACCATATATAAAAAAATAAAAAATGAAAACTGAAAAGAATTTAAAAATAAAAAAAATAAAAAAAACTTATTTTTACTAAAAAAAATCAAACCGATTAGATTTTTGTTTTTTAAGAAATCAAATTAAAAAACTTAAAACAAAAACAATTCCACCTAGATTTCCAGATTTTTTCAACCCAAACCCAGATTTCTTCTCTTCTTGCAACAACCCCACAAAATCACACACAATCTAAGTCACAAATCATCAACACCACCAAAATAACAAAATACAAATCGAAAAATCGATTTGGTAACACCATAACGATTTAATCAATCGAAATACAAATTGAATCAAAATTGAACACAAAATAATTAGAAAAAAAAAATCTGGAGATCTGGTAACACCATAGCTGTAACACCAGAACTCTCATGCTTCTCCAATGGAGATTCCAACCAAACACCAACAAAAATTCCAATGCTCAAGTCCTAACACAGAAAATTCACATCACACCCAACAAAAAAAAAATGAAGATCAATTGAAAAAAAAAAAACTATAATAGTGTTCCAGATCAACTGAACATCAATGGAGTTCGATGGAGATCCCAGAATTAAAAAGAATATCAAACTAAAAAAATGAAAATTAAAAAAGAAAAAAGAAGATGAACATGGATTATGGATAGAGATCAGTTTTTCAACATCAAACACCATTACCCACTCACCGCGAAATCTCTCTCTCACTCGATCTCTCAACCTGACCATCAAAATCCCCAAATCAGATTCTTTGAAAATCCCTAATTCTTCTTTGAAAATCCCTAATCAAATCCTTCGAAACACCCTCAAATCCCCCAAATCACACAGAGATAAATAATTCTTCCTGCTCCCACTTGAATCGCTCCTGAATTCGAATAAAGAAGTCACGGCGGCGTCCAGCGTCGAGGTTAAGGTTTGATTTCTGGCATCGAATAAAATTGATGTCATCGGCGGTGGTGGTGGTGGTGGCAGCGGCGGCTAGGGTTTGATGGAGATGAATGAAGAAGAAGATATGGGGTTTGAGTTGATGATTTAGGTCGATGATGATGATGTGGGAGATGTTTTCTTTTCTTTTTTATTTTATATTAGTTTTGTAATTATTTTTTTTATTATTTGGTTTTTTTTTAATATATATAATTTGTTTTAATTGTTTTGATTGTTTTAATTGATTTACCGTCCAATTTAGTTTTTTATTTATTATTTTTAATATTAATATTTTATAAATTATTTTAATATGGGGTTTTTACAATTTGGTCCCAATCTAATTGGGAAAAGTTCCACCTCTTGTTTCAATTTTTTTTTTCGTTTTTCTTTAATTTTTATTCTTCATTTAAAAAATTTATTTTAAGTTTTTTAATTTGATTTCTTTAAAAAAAAAAAAAAATCTAATTGGTTTGATTTTTTTAGTAAAAATAAGTTTTTTTTTTTAAAATTCTGTACAGTTTTTATTTTTTATTTTTTTATATATGGTTTTTTTTTTTTTTACAATTTTTTATTTCTATTTTTTTTATTGGAAATAGGAGTAAAAAAGACTTTTAACAGATTTTATGATGGTTGACCATTAGTTTGACTAACGGTAGGACTGAAATGAGCTATTTTTAATTATATTATAACCAATTTGATGAAAAATCAATTAGCAATTAAAAAAGTGACTTTTCCCAATTAGATTGGAACCAAATTGTAAAAACCCCTTTATTTTTTATTATTATACAAGGGCATTTTCAACAATACAGGGGTGTTAGTGTAGAATAACGAAACTTTTCCATCTTAGTGTCTTAAGGCCAAACCATAAGAGGTGTAGTGTAATTTACCCAAAATAAATATATCCTCAAATGATAAAATCTGAATTACTGTATTTAAAATTTTAGAAAATTCGCTCCTTTTTATTTTCCTCTAGTTTCCTTATAAAATCATTGATAGCCTAAAACGAGTAATGTAGCCATGTAGGTTTTACTTCTTTTTTTCTTTTTTTCTTTTTTTGTACATAGGAGGGCAAAGCCCAAAGCAAAGAAACAAAACTAGGAAAAAAAGGGAGTCAGGCAGCACCTGAAATAAGCTTGGCCAATAGCATCAGCCTCCAAACTACTTTTGATCTCCAGGGGAGGGTCACCAAGAACAAGTAAACCAATAGCCATACCATGACAGTGGCATGACCCATCCAGGCAAGCCCATTAGCCACCATGTTGGCTTATCTGAAAACATGAACAACATCACAACACCAATCTCCAGCAATCATCTTCTTACAATTCTAAACAAGGCTGAACAGGGGGTGGTTAGAATTTATGTCTTTAGTGAGCAATTGAATAGTAGTGAGGGAGTCAGATTCAACCAACACTTTTCTGGAGCCCAAATTCCAAGCCAAGTTGAGGCCTTCAAACATTCCCCATAGCTTAACTTCAAGGACACTACCCGATCCCTTATTCAAGACAACCATTCACCCAATGATTCAAGTGGTTATGTAGCACACCCCCAGCTGTTATGATACCAGTGATACTATTGCGGCTACCATCAATATTTAACTTCAACCATCACTCACTCGGAGGAGTCCAAACAATAAGGAGCAACTTACTAGTCCTACCAATGTCAAAACTATTAGCATCCAACCAACCCTTACTAAAAGCATTGATAATAATATGAGGAAATTGAGGGGTGGGAAAATTCCTATCAAAAGTCTTTTTACACATCCATTTCCATAAGAACCACAAGGTACTAGCGAAAAGAAGGGAATGACGTAGATTACCATCCAGTAACTTATTATTACGAAGATTTCCAGTAATCCAGGCTTCAAAGTCACCATTAAAAGCAAGAGAAGAAGTAGTACCTTTAGAAACCTTTTCCCAAACAGCCATAGAATGTCTGCAACCATGCAGCAGATGTTGAGCATCTTCAATCCCCGCTTCACATCTTGGACACGAGGCATCAGTAGTTAGGCCCCAAATAACTCTTTGCATATTAGTGAGGATTCTATCTTAAAGGAGGGTCCAGAGGAAATGAATGATCCTAACAGGAAGTTTGAGCTTCCAAATGAAATTTCACTGCCATTAGGGAAGACTATCAATCTCAAGAGAGCCCACATAAGCCGATTTGACAGAGAACTCCCCATTTTTGGTCCATCTCCAAATGGATTTATTACCGCCACTATATCTTCTTCCAGTATGGATGCTAGCAAATTTATGAACAATTTCCTAAGAAAGGACATTATACAGAAGTTGAAGCTTCCATTCACCATTAGATAAGTAATCACCAACAACCTGACCCAACAACCTGTCTGTAAGATTAACCTTGGCATGAACCATCAGAGCACCATCATCTAGCACCCATTCGTCCAGCCAAACCTGAATTATACTACCATCACCAACACGACACTTAAGACCTTTAGCAACCAAATTAGCTCTAAAAACGATTCCTTTCCAGGTACTTGAACAGATGTTCCCTTTTTTGGACTCCAAATCAATGAAGGGTTTGTTACCCAGGTACTTATGCTTAATGAGTTGGCACCAAATGCCCTCATTGTTTTGAAGAATACGCCACCCCACTTTGGCAAGGAGAGCTTGATTCATAAGCTTAGTTCTCTTGATTCCAAGACCACCATGATGCTTAGAGAGGCAGACATTATCTCACTTAACTAAATGGATGGCCTTCCTAGAAGTAGAATATCTTCAAAGGAAATCTCTGTTAATTTTATCTAGCTTACAACAAATCTCCTTAGGGAGTTTCATAGAATACATTGTGTAGACCGGAATAACAGCAGTCACAGCCTTGATTAAGGTAGCTCTCCCTGTAAAAGAGAGGGTTTCACTCTTCCAAGAAGCTAGCCTTTTTTGGGTTTTCTCAACTAAATCCATATCAGTAAGATTAGTAATCCTACCATGAATGAGGCGGACACTCAAGTATTTACCAAGGTCCTAAGTGAGTGGGCAATCACACACACTAGCAATGGCTTTGGTATCACCCTCTTTAATATTGCTAGAGCAAAATATCTTAGACTTAGGGAAACTCACCTGCTACCCAGAGAGGTTGCAAAAGATATCCAGGCACCCTTTCATGAGATGAGATTAGGAAGTAGTGGCATTGGGAAGTAGTGGCTTGCCCAAAGAGGATGAGATCATCAGCAAAGAAAAGATGAGATATCTAAGGACCCCGTCTAGAAATCTTGACACATTTCCTAAGCCCTATATGAAGTCTCTAAGCAATCATATGAGAAAGATTTTCCATGCATATGACAAAAATATAAGGAGAAATCGGGTCTCCTTGTCTTATACCACACCTAGGAGAAAAAGGATCTGTTATCTCCCCATTTAGGATGATTTTATACTTGACACTTGTGATACACCACATAATGAGCTCCACAAGAGAACCTCCAATTCCGGCCTCACCAAGCACACTTCTAATAAAACTCCAAATTTGTCATAAGCTTTAGCAAGATCGATTTTCCTAGCCACAAACCCTTTTTTGCCTTTCATAAATTGAAACTTGTGCAAAATCACTTGAGCAATCACAATATTGTCTACTGGGGATAAAGGCAACTTGGTTGGGACTTATAAGGTTGGGTAAGAGACTTCTAAGCCATTGTACAATAACTTTCCTAATAATTTTGTAAGAGGTATTACACAAACTAATAGGGCGAAGCTAGGACATATGAAAAGGGCTAGGGATTTTAGGGACGAGTGAGATGAGAGTAAGGTTTAGATCAAAAGGGAAAGTCCCTATTCTAAAACTATTCACCACAAGCTTAACTAAATCTTTCTTGCACACATTCCATTGACTTTTGAAGAACATGGTAGGTAGACCATTTGGCCCAAGAGCTTTTAACCCACCAATCCCAAAGAGACTAGACTTCACTTCCTCCTCACTAACAGTTCTGTGCAAATCAGCATAGGACTTATCCTTCAACACAAGGAAATAGCCAGGCAGATTATCATAACTCTCTATATTATGGTGGACCGAAAAAAGATTAGTAAAATAAGAAATACCAACAGTTTTCATGATGTATTTATCATTCAACCACACACCATTCTCATCCTTTAATCCTTCCAATTTATTAAACCTTCTTCTAATCAAAGTAGCCAGATGAAAGAACTTGGTATTCTTATCACCCACTCTAAGCCAGGTATTCCTAGATTTTTGGAACCAGAATAATTCCTCTTGCTCAACGATAAAACTATATTCCTCTTGGAGTTTATATTCAAGCTTGATTAAACTAGGAATAAACACCTCGTCTAGTCTTCTTTGAATCCTTTGGATTCTAGCAAGGAGTCTTCTCTTCTTCTAAAGAATATACCCAAAAACATTTTTATTCCACTCTCTTAACTTATCAGATAGCAAAAAACTCTTCTCCACCAAGTTAATATTGTGAGTGTTCCAGAAGTGCTTCACAAATTCACAAAAGTCTTTATGCTTCACCCACATGGCCTCGAATCTGAAAGGCTTAAGAGAATTCTGAGGTATATAGGAACTATGGGGACTTAACACAATGGGACAGTGATCAAAAGAGACACGAGGAAGATGATAAACAAACCCTTCCACAAACATAAGTCTCCACTCTTGAGAACACAGAGCTCTGTCCAATATCTCTATTAAGTTCTCACTAATTCCCCTCTTAGTTACCCAAGTATACTTTTGGCCAACAAAACCTAGATCAATAAGCTGATTCTCATTAATCTAATATGTAAATCCCATTTTAGAGTAACAACATCTACCATCTCTCTTTTCATCCCTACTAAATACTAAAAAGAAATAATAATGTTTTTGAACGCATCTAGGGCGTAGATCTAGGGCAGGCTTGAAACTTCGCACACGCCTCTGTCGACTAGCGATTTCATTTGTTATGACTGATATCTTCATGTTTTCAGCACAACCTAAACATGAGAACAACGAGGGGGTGAAGAAGAAACCACCCAATCCTCTGGCAAGAGCTAAACGAGCTTGTGCTTCTGACGAAAATGATGGTGAGATTATGAAGAGATATGTAGGGGAGAGTTTCAAATCGAAGCTTCTGAGTCACTCTAATCAAGGAAATTGGCTGGGTTTTGGAGCATATAAGGAGAAATTGAAAATTGGGGATGGTGACATATCATTCATTGATGGTCCTAAAGGGCTTGTAAAGAAGCTTTCGAATTTGTTAAAGCAACAATTATGCAAATCGTGGTTAAATGCCTTGATCCTTAAGATTATGGGAAGGAATCACACACTAAACTTCATGCTATCGAAATTAAGATAGAAGTGGTCACATAGTGGACAATGGCAACTCACTGATTTGGATGATGGTTATTTTGTTGCTAGGTTTTAGTTGCTGGACGATCTAGAATATGTACTAACATGGGGACCATGGGTTCTTGCCAACCAATACCTTATGGCCCAAAAATGGAGACCCAATTTTGTTCTTGGAGAAGAAGACATTCAGAAAATACCGGTTTGGGTAAGGCTTTCCAAACTTCCTATGGAATGGATCGATGTTGAATTGTTGAAAAATATAGGTGGTATCCTGCGTAACACTTATAAGGTAGATCATATCACGGAATCTCAAGCTAAAGGCAGGTTTGCTAGGATTTGCATAGAAATTGACATCACCAAGCCACTCAAGAGCATGCTGGAGGTAGAAGATAGAAGTATTAAAGTGGAGTATGAGAGTCTAGGCCTAATATGTTCTAAATGTGGTAGAATTGGTCACAGTAGGTAGGTGTGTATAAAAGACAGAGTTGTTCAGAATGATGAACCTAAGGCACCTGAGGAGGAAAAGGTTTCGAAAGATGCTAAGAATGATCCATTTGGGCCTTGGATGCAAGTGTCTTATGGGAGATTCGGAAGAAGTAATTTGGGTTCGAATCAAGCCGGAAAAAAGAGCTGTAATTTGGGGAAGAATGGTAATGGTTTTAAATATGTCAATAGTTCTCCTACTTTTAGAGCTGAGAGATATGGTATTTTTGATAATGGTTCTAAGTCTGCTAATGAACTTCCTACCTCTGGAGTTGAATTTTCTAGGCAAGCTATGGGTAATACTAAAGAATTTAGAAGATTGGTGGGATCAAATTCTAAAAAAGGGGTTCTATCGAATATGGGTGGACAAATGGGTTCTAAGAAAGCTGGGGGTTCGAGGTTTGCTATTCTTAGTGAATATATGGAAGAGGAAATTGCAGCAACTGGATCACTTTCGGATGGTGGATCTCAAAGGAAGGGCTCAGCCAAAAAAGTCCTTGCCGAGATTTCAAACTGGAAATTTGTTAGCATTAAACATCCAAACACTATTGCTAATAAATACCCGGTGGACCATAACATAAATAAAGGTACTAAGATTAAACCTTCTAAAGAAAATGTCATAAGGATAGGAGTGAAGAAATATGGGAAGGTATCTAAACATGTTATCTCTAATACTCTTATTACTCATTCTCATGGTATGGAAGATGACACAAAAGGACTCTGAAGTCCTCTAGATACTTCACACAGATATTTTGAAGTCAGGTGTGTTGGATTCCCCTATTCAGGTGATACAGATGGCACCCAATGTAAAGACTTATAACACTAGAGGTGAGGAGACCTCTGATTCTAATAACAGTTTGGTGCAGAAGGTGGACGTGTCTGGTGAGACTAATTAGAAGTTGTTGCCTCTAAGCTCAATGAGGCGATGGAAATTGTTTTGGAATAGTTTTTTCCCTGTGCTATTAACCTTCTTTCCCTTTTTCTTATGATGATCTGTACGTGGAATGTGAGAGGGGCAGGCAAGAAAGGTTTTGAGAAAGTGGTTTCTGACATGAGAAATTTACGTCGTTTTGAGGTGTTTGCTATTTTAGAGCCCATGATTAGTAGTACCAAGGCTTCCAAGATTGTAGATAGTTTGGGTTTTTCTAATAGATTTATTGTAGAGGCTTCTGGGTTCTCATGGGGTATCTGGCTCTTATGGAATGATAGTAAAGTCAAGCTACAAGTTGTGGCAAGCTCAAAATACACTATCACAGCAATGTTGGTTGAAGGTAGTAAGTTCTGGGTTCTCACCATCGTCTATGCCAATCCAAATGCTACTGCTAGAAAATTACTGTGGAATTATTTAGGTTTTACTTTTAAAGATATTATAAAACCTACTATAACTTATGTTATCCTTGTTTTTGTTATTTGTTATTTTTTATGTAAATTAATTTTTATTTTTAATATATATAAGTTATTTTGTGGGATTTAACTTATACATCCGTTGTTCCGGGGCCAACCCAAGAAGCATGTGTTACAGCCTATTGCGGATAAGATTTTGTCTAAGTTTGCTAAGTGGAAGGGTAAATCACTTTCCATGGTCGGTCGTGCTACTCTGATCAAGTCGGTCATCACAGATTAATTTGTACACTCTTTCATGATTTACAAGTGGCATTCTTCGTTGTTGCGGTTGCAAATTGAGAAATTTTTTGTGGACTGGTTCTTATGAGGAGACCAAGTTGGTCTGGGTTTCTTAGAATCGTTGTTGTATACCTTACTCTCAAGGTGGCCTTTGTTTGAAAGATTTAGGGTTGTTGAATGATTCGCTTTTGCGGAAGTTCACTTAGAAGTTCATGACATCTGATGGTTTTGCTTTCTCTTTTCTTCGAGAAAGGTATCTCAAGTAGCTTCAGAAATCTCAGACATGGCTGGAGTGAAGTTAGGTGCTTTACTCTTCTTCTAAGACATGGGTGGAGTGAAGTCAGTGCTTTCCTTATCTTCCTTGCCATAGATTTTGTGTTTGCGGCGAAGTTCCAATATTGAAGTAGCTTTTGACTCTCAAAACACAAAATTTTATTATTATTATTATTATTATTAGAGAATTTAGGTTATGTTTGGTATTATTTTCGGTTTTCGTTTTATCAATTTTCATTTGGTAACAAAAAATTGATTTTTATATTTCAGAAGTAACAATAATTGAAAACAGTATTCTAATATATATATATAAAGTAATACTATTATATTATGATTTGAGTGTAATTGTTTTGAAATTATTATAAGAGTAAATTGTATACCTGAATTAATTTAATCAATTCAGTTATACAATTTACTCTTATAATATTTTCAATTCAATTAATAAAATCAATTTAATTGATGTCTTTTTAAATTTTTCTATTTTTTTTTTTAAAAAAAACTTATGAAGAAAATTGTATTTTATTAATTTAAAAAATATATATATTTATTATTAATAGATACAATCAATTTAATATGTTTATATGTCACTTGCCTAACTAGAAAAAAATTGAAAACAAAATTGAAAAACTTTGAAAACATCAAAATGTTGTTTACGGTTTCTATTCATGAGTGAAAAAACTGGTTTTTTGTTTTCATTGTTTTCTTTCAAAAATATGGCTAACGAAAATGTTTTCACTGTTTTTCGTTTTCAAAAAACATAAAACGTGTTTTTAAAACATTAACGAACATGGGTATTTTATTACGTAAGATAAAATTGATATATTTTTTTTACTATGTTTTATTTTTGAGAAAAATAAATATATCCTCAAATGAAAAAAAATCTGAATTACTATATCTAAAATTTTAGAAAATTCGCTCATTTTGCCCTTAGGGGCGTAGCTCAGCTGGTAGAATGACAACCTTGGGGCTTGAGTAAATGATTCTCGACGGCTTGAATCCTACCAATGGGAAAAGGCTTCAAAAAAAAAATACATGGTCTAGTTATGGGGAATTAGGGATAGATAAATACTAACAAAAAAAATAAAAAAAAATTGCTCCTTTATATTTTCCTCTAGTTTTCCATATCAAACCATTGATTAATTACAAGGAGTAATGTAGGTTTTACTTTTATAGATATTATTAAAGTATAAAACATTAAAACCTACTATAATAATTTTTGTTATCCTTGTTTTTGTTATTTTTTATTTTTTATTTAAATTAATTTTTATTTTTTAATATATATAAGATATTTTGTGGGATTTAATAAGCCGAGATAATTTCTATCCGAAGATGCAAAGTGCATACAAACAATAGATTGTAAAATACTTATTCCTTGTCTTATAAGAGAAAAGCTTATGCCTAAACCAGTATCATGCAGAATACATTAATGATATCAAGTAATTGGTTATTCATGTAACGATAACATAGTGACTGTAGGTGGTCGAACTACGTGGTATGTCAATTGGGTCGGGTTATACTAGGCCCAAGGCAACTCAATTGAACTGCCAGATGAGTGTTGTCGTCTGCTCGTTTGGACCTGCAAGAATGTTTCCGTCGACCTTGGTCGAGTGCTTTGTTGAACCTGCAAATGAACTAAGAACAAAAATAATACAAATAGAATGAACACAGACGGAATAAAGAAAGTGGGTTTGAATGAATTAGCCTTAGGTGTGCTTGGGCTGAGCAATATTTTTCGATGATCGTAATATCGAATCCGGCCAAGTTCTGGTTGTTGGGATTATAATCTGGTAGAATTTCAGTACGCCTTAATAAGCTTTTAGTACCAGAGGTTTCAGAGAGCTTTCAAGTGAGGAAGCCCTCTTATTTATAGTGGAAGGTGTAGTTCCAATGTCTACTGATAACCTTCTGATCATAGGTGAGATATTTGGGGATTCAGACGTGATTCTTGGAGAGATACTCTCTTCAAGTTACCCATAACTGACGTCTTGACTTGGTCTTTGAATGACCAAGTCATGCTGCTGCTGATACGTGTGTTGGGTCGATCCAACACGAGGGGCTTGGATAGGATCCAATATTACAAAGTCTGGGCTTTAATACATTAGGCCTATGAGCCATTTTTGACTACCACAGTTTGTCCCCCACTCTCTAAAGAAGTATTCGTTTGAGTTAGAGAGTGATTTTCATTGAGTCGACCATTGTCGGTCGAGTTCCTTTATTGAGTCGAATCAATATTCTTTGAACGCTGTTTGATTGACAACCCTTGTTGGGTCAATGATGTCGTGTCGTTAATGATGATTTGTCGTTCGATAGTCATCCTAAAATAGGGAAGTCAAATCGATCTAGATGTCAAATCGATATGGTGGAAGCGTTTGGGTTTCCTATGTTGACGTCAGATGCATTAAATTCACGTGCAGTTTCCGATATAAAATTTTCAAATTTTAAACCAAGAAGTTACCTGGGTTAACTGGCAATTGAAGGGGGTGCTGACATGTGGCAACTAGGGTTAAAAATGTTGGTTTATAAATAAACCGTTCCATTGCCAAGATCACTTCTTGCATCTTGTGCGACCTTACTTCTTCTTCTGACGATCTTTCTTTGTCTGGTGTTGATTTTGCTGAATCTTTCCCGCGGGCTGCTTCATGATTTCTTCTCGTGATTTCTTTTCAAGGTTAGAAAAGAGTTGCTCTCTTTTTTCTTTTATATACTTGCATGAAACTTATTTATGAATCTATAGTAAATAAATAAGTTGAAGTTTTTCGATGTACCCGAGAAATGCATGTTCTTCATTATTTTTGGTGATTTTTGATGCTTTGGATTCACTGCCATGTTGATCCTGCTCATATATGTTGTTTCTGTTTTACGTGTGTGTCGTTGTGATGAGTAGTCGTTTAGGTTTCGAGGAAATGCATGACTATGAGCAGAGAGTTTTTCTAGGTTTTGGGTTGAACTTCTGAGAGGATTTCCCTTGTTATAAAAAACCCTAGGTTTTGATTTAGAATCCCTAGGCTGTGATTGTAGCGTTTGGTTTCTGACTCGTGCATTTTTGCATTTGTCAGCTCTTGGAGATGTCAAGCGACGAAATAATTTCAGACCCATCTTACACTTGGACTTCTAGTGACATGGAAGTCGACGAAGCAGAGGTCGACAGTGGAATAGCTAATGTCGACCGAACGGTCACAGTTGAGGATCCATCAAAAGTAGTCAATGTAAATATTAGGGGTATATTAGAGCAAGGTAGCGTTCGTGCCATAGCGAGGCCGGTCGAATTTCAGGAGTATAGGGATGACGCGGGGGCATCTACTTCAGGTCGTCCGCTAGGTGTTTTGGATGGTAGCCCGGCGAGTTTGATTACGGAGGATAGTTTTGATCATTTGCGGACAGTGTATGGCATCCCCAAGTCGATCGAGCTACGTGCTCCGCTGGAACATGAACGAGCGGACTGGGACATACCCAACTGGACAAGTTTTTACGAGTATACTCTACATCTGGGTTTTAGATTCCTAGTTCCTTCGCTGGTTCGGCGATTGTTGAAACATTTTTATATTGCTCCCGGCCAATTGATGCCAAATAGTTGGAGAATATTGCTGAGTCTGACTGTTTTGCGCGAGAGATATAAGATTGACTTTGGGTTAGGGTGCGTCCTGCACAACTATTTCTTAAAGGAACACATAGACGACCAAGGTCGTTATATATTGATTCCAAGGGATGACGCGTCCGAACCGGTTCTACAAATGTCACTATAAATTACCTATTCTATCTTGGTTATACTAGAGGGACGCGCGAGTCTGGTGACCCTATTGCAAGTGCACAAGTCGTTAAACTAGTGTAGTGAGCAAGTAAGGGTATCGTTCCCACAAGGTTAGCAATGTATAGACGCTTAAAATAGCTTAACTCTACAATTTTCTAATTATGCTAAAACAAGTTGATTAAATTAACTAATGATCAACACATTAACTATTCTAAGATTTAAATGGGCTAAGTAACAATTACACTACTTGATCCAAATTCTAGACTAAAAGTTGTTAAGGGAATAGATTAATTCAAGTATATCCCTAGTATCTAATCAATCATTCATTAAGTTCACTCACCAATTCCTAGCATGCATCTATTCATGTAAATTATTAAGCACTAAATTCTCAACTTTAATCACAATCTAAGGTTAGAGAAGTAATTAAAGGAGAATTATTCAATTGCTAGTAGAGAATTATAAGTTAATAATCTCTACACATAGATGCTAAAATAGGGAATATGCAATAAATGGTCTTATGCATACAAGTTCTTCAAGTCATTGCACCATAAAGAACAGTGGTGGTTGCAACCACCACTCATACAACATTAAATGATATATGCATAACTTGAGAAAATTATATTAATATGATTGATTATATAGCAAGGGAAATACAAGGATTAAATCTAATCCCCTAACAAGAGGAATTAGTTACATATAGTATCAAGATTACAAAGATATACAAGCAAAAGAAACATCACCAATTGATTAACTTGTGAAGTGAGAATGATCCTCCTTGCAATCCAAGCAACAAATCCTTCTATGGCAACTTGAAGTGATCACACTAAGTAACCAAAATATGGTGTTTGGTTACCTAGAAAATGGCCAAGAAACTATCTTTTTTCTTTTCTAAGAGAAAAATATCTACTAATATCTATCTCTCCCTATCTATCTACGTATATGTCTAAGTATTTTGGTTGAGAGACTTCTTTGAGTAGTTAATGACATGCAAGTGTGCATGGATGAGAGAGAAGGCCTTCCAAGGATAATAGGTGGGAAAATAGGCAGTTTTGATTGGCTTTGGGTGAGCTTCAATCAACTTGCAACTCATCAGAGTCGCCGGCGGGTATGGGCGGCGGCTTTTTGCCCGCTGGATGAACTCGCCAGGCTTACATTTCTTCCATCGCAGACTTATCTCTCCATGACTCCTGCATGAACTCGCCAAAGATGATGGCGGTTTCGTGCGGCGGCGTTTTGCCCGCTAGACAGGGAGCATGAATTCCCCGGATTGTAGGTTGATCCTTCCCGCGGCTTCGTGCGGCGAGACATATCCCGCTGGGTAGAGTGCTTGAACTCGCCGGCCCTACTATTCTTCTGTTTTCTGCCTATTTTGCTCTCTTTTCGTCACTTTGGACAAAAATGCCCTTGAAATGCCTATTTTACCTGAAAAGACTTATTTACAATATTAAACACATAAAATGCTTAGAAAACGGTTACAAAAACAAGGTAAAAGTGGCGCTAAATGTAAACATTTGAAGCACGATCAGACCCCCAAACCTGACTTTTGCTCGTCCCCGAGCAAATTATAAATGCCAGAAACTAAAATAAAAACAAAACTCCACTATGTACTAAATATATACAATGCACACTAAAATATTTCCGAGAGCCAATTCACAAATATGCTAAAAGATATGATGAGTCAGGAAATAAACATGCGAAAAAACCTCTGGTTAGATGCTAGCACAATTACATCCCTTAAAAACACGCGACAAAGTGCATCCCACACTCTAAGTACTTAGTTTCAAAAACAAAGCACTCAAAAGCAAGAACTCAATTCGCCTTGACTCTATCCTTACCGGATTTCAGTCTGATTTTCTCTCAGAACCTAAGTTGCTCTCAGATAACATATACGAGTATGAATATATGTAAGAATCAAATGTAACGCATATGCAATTTAAAATTAACGCATAACTTGTGGAAACTGTTTCATGAATGAATTGATATGCCACAAACGTGGAAGAACATGCTTAACTCGCATTCCCCAGCTAGACTTCATCAAAGATCAACTAGGTCTTTCCATGGTTGCAACGGGGCCAAAGAGTGATATGGAAGACTCACTGGAATTCTGAAGTGTTTAATCAACCTTAAATTTTTTACTCTCTTAGCTCAATATCATAAAGTCTCCAAGCGTCTAGGCTAAGATTCCATTTTTCTTTTTGTTCTAATTAATACATAGATTAGAACACTTATAAATGATGTGCTAAAAATTTTATTTTTATGTACAATAAATTTTATTTTTTTTATATATATTAATTATATCAATATTTTGCACAACTATCTATCATCGCCTAAGTACACGCTATTCACTGAATTTCGAGCTATCCTACTGCATCTATATCATGCATATCCTTGATCAAAACACAACATCATTCCAAGTGATATAAAAGGAATTTTGGGTGTGATGGAAAGAAAGGTTTGTGTTTGGCCTCAAAGTTGGTAATTGGAGCACACATCACAACATGGACAGTGTTTGGGCATTTGGCAACTAAGCACACATTCCCAGAATCATTTCCAGAAGTCCATCTAACGAGGGAATACAAGTCTAACAAGCAGTCCACAATTTAATGTTCATGGCATCCAATTCTGCAAATGAGATCATGTATTATATGGAAAGGTGTTTACCCTCATAAGGTGAAATTTAGGCTCTGTTCCTTACGGGTAGTCTCCACTATTGGTTAATGCAATTTTGCGCTCAGTTCTATTCACTAGGTAAAAGAGAAAGGGACTATTATACCATGTGCAATGTCATCTTAAAATGCCATCGTGATAGCCACATTTTAGTGATCAATGCATGCACAATTCCTTATTCAACACATACTCTTAGCATCTTATTTAAACACATATGTTCCCTTAGCTCAATCGAAAGGTGTTTTAAAATTTTAAAATTTTTACACACTTCAACTAAAGAAAACGATATATACAATAAGACACTATATACAATATGTATAATCATGTGAAAGATTGGCAAAGTGTTAATGTGCCCACACCTCCAAACCTAAACTCGACATTGTCCCCAATGTTCGCACATGAAAAACAATAAAAGAGTTCGTCGGTTTGGTTGTTTGGCCAACAAAAAACTTCCCAATCTCATGCAAAAGGAACCTATATGTACAACACATGATATCCTATCCATGCATATTACTTCAAAATATCCTAGTCACTGTAAATCAATCATACAAAAATTTCCACCCTTAGATCTAAACATGTTACTAACTATGAAAATATATGTAAGTAAGCAATATATAAAATAATGAAACTAAAAGTACTGTAACTATAACCCAAAAGTAAAGTATTGGGTATACAAAAATGCGAAATAATGCTCCGCCCACAAAAAATCCATGCGGCGTACCAATCCGCATACATAGAAATGTCATCGTCTCTGGTGTAACCAGTGCTATTGCTGAGGTCTAACGGGGTGAATTGAACTCCTCTAACATAGTACTGAAAAATAGGCTTAGGAGGAGGTGGTGGTCCTACGTACTGAACTATGTGCGTCGGGGAATCGGGCTCCTCCACAATGTACTCCATCGGGTGAGTACCAGTCTCCTCGTATCCATCCGGAAGAAGCTCAATGCTCACCACATGCGACTCCACATACGCCACATGCTCCACATACTCAGGTGCCTACTCCTGGAATGGTATCCGATCCTCTATCCCCTCCGAATACAGTCCTCGCTGCTCCTCCGGGTATATCCCTCTCAGCTGGTCTGGTAGACTCCTCTCTAACTCCGGTTTCCCTAACACCTGTTCTAAGATCTGCTGTTGCTCACATAGTAAGTCCATGAAGTTGAAGTTCTACTGATATAGGTCTGGCGGAGCCATTGGACTGAAAAATAAATCATCAATATCAACAAAGGTAAATGGGTTAGGTATACCTGTCTCAGGAATGATCGGAATGGCCGATGTCTCTGGTGCGGCAGGTGGCGCATCATGCCTGCGCTTCTGACGTCACTCCTCATCCCGATCACTTGAGTGATCACTCGGGTCATCCAGCTGGTAGCCCACTAGTTGCGCGACTGCTCCAGTCAAACCTCTCACTTGCCTTGCGAGGCGGCGAACAGTCCGTGTTAGGGTGGCATTGGACTCCATCAAGTCCTTGTGGGACTGCATCATACCCTTCGCACACTCTGGTGCCTCAACCTCTCGCTCAGACTCTGTCTCCTCTGATTCAACACTATCAATTCCCACATTAGACTCCTCTCAAGCCTGGGCATCCAATCTCTCCTGTTCTCTCTTCGTGATTAACCTACGCTAGGCCAACCTCTGCTCTCTCTGCTCACGTATACTGAGAAGCCTCTCTATACCTAGCTTTTCTTCGGCCGCCTCATTATAGGCCCTTCTGCCTACGGTCCCTAGGGGTGTCAGAATTCCCTCTGATGGCAAGTCCAATCGAAGGCCTGCCTTCCATGCAAAATGGGTGATCGAACAAAGAAAAATGAGGCTCAAGTTCGATCTCCTCCCGGACTCTGCAATCCGTCTCACAATGGTACGCCCCACATCAAACTCCAACATGTGCTTCATTTGGTAGAGCATGATAGCTATGTGGCTCTACAAGCTTGTCCGGTGGTTGCTGGGCACCAGGGAGTAACTGAAGTAAATACTCCAAAAGTGCTCCTCGAACCCTAGCTCCCTCTGATGGACCTTACGGTCTGTGCCTTCCTAGGGGATGTCCTCTATCCCGGTGAGTGCGATACCGAATTGCCTGTCATAATGCTCGAAGAGGGCATTGGGCGCGTATTCATCCTCCCACTGGGGGTAGCTCTGAGTGTAAAGGTACTCATTTATTTGTGTCGCTGTCATGGAAATCGTCTTTCTTCGGACCACTACCAGAGCTTCATTCTCAAATTCGTCCGGATCTATAGCAGCGTAGAACTCCTGAACGATCCTTCAGTTGGCCCTTTTTGGAAATGACACGTAGGCCTCCCACCTTCTTCGGCGGATTTCATCGAAAATCGCTGTTTGCCCCAACTCATCGAAGTTCAAGTCCCTCTCTATGATGAAAGGCCGCCTAGTGGTGCCCTCAAGCTTCTCTCTAAATATTTCCTCCGCTGTCTTCTCGGGGCATGCGGACTTTTCCTTTCCTTTTCGGGACGAATCACCCTTCTCAAATGCGGGAGCTTTCCTCTTTGGTGCCATATGTTGTTAGAGAAAAGAAAACACAACAAATACTCCAAACAAATTAGCGCTCGGGTTAGTGACAACATTTAGAGCTACATTGTATCTAAAAATATTCTATAACTATGTGTAATATATGTGCCTATGTGCTTGTGCCAATCTTAAAGCAATCCCTTAAGTGAGGCAATTGATTCAATCAAGTTCAAGTGGAAATAGGTGCAAAATGCATTCACAAATATTCCATACTTAAGCATCATCCTTAAACATTACATTGCTTGCAATTGCATACACACATTGCCTCAACTCATCTCACACATATGTGTACATTGTCCCTAAGTTGTGCAAACACAACTTGAATCAAAACAACAATCAACAATCAATTTGTTTTTCAAATGTGCACACACAATTGGCACACGCGAATTGCACACACAAATTCCTCACACAAATTTCACACAATATATCGTCAACATATACGCACACAACTTGCATACACAATATTCCCTTTATCAACACTTCATAATTCCCTCAATCAAACACTTTCAACAACTCCATCACAATTACATCCCAAATCTCCTCAATTTCCTTCCAAATCTTCATGCATCAATAACAAAAGCATGCATTCAACCTCTCACTCCATTAACATGCATAATCCTATGCTAACTTCTAGCAATCAAACATCACAAGAATCAAATAACATATAACTCAATTTGGTAACACAATTTTCAGCCAAATTCCAAACCCTAACATGAGAAAGTTGTAATTTGAAGCGAAAATAGGGGAATAGTGGTCGAATTTACTCCTAGCATGCATAATCAACACCAATTGCAACAATCAATCTCAAATAATGCAATCAAAATCAAAAAATTTGCAAGAACCCTAACTGTCACAACCTAGGGCAATCCTAGATGATTTTTACATGATTTTGTGTTTAAAAGAGATTAGATTAAGATGACTTACCTTTGCCTTGAGTTTTCGAGTGAACTCGATCAAGATCGGGGAAGAAGTTTGGTGGATTCACGCGGGAAAATTGGAGAAAGTTTGAAAATGGGAAAGTTGTCGTGAAAACGACAGCTCCTATTTATAAGAGCTGGGATCGGGCGGCTTTATGCCCGCCGCACAAACCCGCCGAGCCTTATTTTTGGCTCAGAACACTGCGTTTTGATCACTTGGGATTGCGGGGACTTTGTTTCCGGTGGGTTTATTCCCACCGTATGAGACCGCCACTTCTTCTTTTTCCTGGCGAGTTTGTCACTTCTGAATGGTGGCTTTATTCCAGCGGCACGAAACCGCTGGAAACTTCTCCCTTATTTCTGGCGAGTTTCAACATTCTGGATGGCGGCTTTATTCCCGCCGAGATGGAACTCGCACTACAAGAAAAATAGGTTTTTATCACGCAATTTTATCACGGTTTTTATTAGCCGTGATCAAGTTATAATAGTCTTTTCAATCCGTTGTATGTCAATGATGTACTTTAAAATCGACATAAAAGTATCACTGTCTTTTAAATATGTCATAATTGGATGACAATTTTTATTAACCATGATCAAGTTATCACATGTTTTCATAACCGTGATCAAGTTGTCACACATTTTCATAACCGAGATCAAGTTATCACGAATTTAATTAACCGTGATCAACTTATCACATTTTTTTTTATGCGTAATAATCAAATTATTTTTTTAATGTGATAAAGAAATATGTTTCTTTTATTTGTAGAGTTATACTAAACAATAATTTTAAATTCTTAATCTCTCAAATTTGTTATCGCGTAATACTTTACGATATAAAATAAAATTAACAAAGTACAAGCAATCATGCAATCTCTTTTTTGTAGTGAAATATTACTAACTTAAATTGAAATTTTACAACATAATAAATTATAAAAAAAAAAGATGAAAAAAAATATTAAAAAAATTTCTGTCAATTTTTTTTAAGACCATCAATATGTCATTTTTTTTTATTTACTTTATTTGGTATAACTTTTTATGTGTCATTGAAATAAGTGGACACAAGTTAATATCATAGGTTTGTCCACATCATATCTTTAGGTTAATATCATACATATTTTAAAAGATATATATCTCCTCACTTTCTCACAATAGCTGTCACTTTCTCCCTCCTCCCACTTTTTTTTTCTCTCATCTCTCACTCGCATTCTTCTTTTTTTACACACACACAAAAAAAAAAAAAAAAAAAAAAAAAAGGAACTCTTGCCATGGTGAGTGCTTAATTTCTTTTTATGTATCGGTTGTGAATTTGTTATAGTCTCTGATAGCGAACAATGAATTTCTTTAACACACTTTTTGTGTTTTGAACTTGAATGTTTAATGTTTATGGAAAACAGAAGATCATGTTCTCTATTTTTAACGAGAAAGTTGATAACAATATGAACAAGAGGTTTGTTAATTTTCCATTTCGGTCTCCTTTTATTGTTAAAAATAAGTTTAAATTGTGATTTGATGTTATAATGTAGTTTGCATTTTTTTTTTGGTCAATAAATTGTTATTCAAATCTTACTCATGTTGTTTCTCATACTATGCAGCTGTATACTCAAAAGGAAGCCTTGAGGAAGATGAACAAACAAAATCTATACATACTTTTAAATAGTTTTTTAGTAGAATAGTTTGTATTTTAGGGTTAATTTTTGTGATAGGAGTTTTGTATATTTTGATTATGATGTTTGTAGCTTTTTTATTTTTTTATTTTAACTGTAAAAATGCCAAGTAATAAAAGATTATTGATTTTATTTCATTGATATTGCAATTGAAAATTTATACAAAATGTGCAGATATAGAAAAAAAAAATATTGATGTGATTCTAATGATAGGAAAGTAATAAATTACACAAAATCAATACAATCAAATAATTAAGGAATTAAGCATTGATTGTAGGTCAAAAAGCAAGAGAATTAATTTGATTCATAGAATCACTTTCTTTTCTAATAAATGAGATCTTTACTATTATAAATTTACCAAAAATAAAGTTGGATCTCCTCGTAATGAATAAATAAATATATAAATATATAATCTCTTCTTAATAGGCATTTGGAAGTCAATTGTCAATGTTGGTTTTACACCATTATAAAATAATAATGTTTGTAAATTGTGAAGAATGTATCATGGACAAAAACTATTATTGATTTATGACAGTTTTTAAAAACTGTCATAAACTAAAAAACCGTGATAAACTTTTTATTACACTGCCTTTAACAACACATACAAAACCGTCGTTAAAACCCTTTCATAACGGTTTTTAACTATCATGAAAAGTAATTATTCTTATAGTGTCGCCAAATTCCTTCATGAGTTGCTGCGGGTTCATCTCTTCTGGACGGCTGGACCTTTCCCGCCGCATGAGACCGCCAACTTTCTTCGTCCTTCAGAAGCATTTCGGCGGGTTTGTTCACTCTGCCTGGCTGGATATGTCCCGTTGCGTGAACTCGCCGAAGTGAAGAAACTTCATTTTTCAATTCTTTCCTTCTCTTTTCTTGATTTCCTATCACCTACACAACATGGCACAACAAACACACAAAATGCTACACATATTTCCTACATTGATTAATCTACATGATTATGCTTAACCTATAATGAGGATTTTAAAACCCCCAAACCTTTCTTTTGCCCTTCCTATCCTTTAAAGATTTAATTTCAAAACTCGTCGGGTACACAAGAGCTTGATTTAGGTTTTCAATTTCCCAATCACACATTAAAGCAATTCAATTTATTCAAAACTCAAATATGAACAATGCAAAAGACTTCTATGTTGTTAAGTGTGTCTTTGATATACAATCTATGCATACTTAAACAAATATCAAATCATTCACCTTCTCCACACCCCATTTAGAATGGGTGGTTCAATCAAAACATACCCCATTTTTTTATTTTTGACCCATAGGGGTCCCTTCCCACTAAACCCCTCCAACTTGGATTTTGCGATCCAAATGGACTTGACATTGGCTTTAGGAATTGGGGTGGCATATTTTCTAACCTGCCATCTTTTGTTTGGACAATTAGGCCTAATGTGGCCTATTCTATGGCAGTGATGACATATAGGAGTGAAAGTAGAAAATGTACCTCCCAATGTCGACTGTGGAGGTTGAATGTGGTTCTTTCTTCTTGACCTCCGCCTTGGTTTTGGTTTCGGAGCAAAAGTGGACTCCTTGTGTGATACATGCATTGTCTTCCTTGAAGGCGGCTTCACCAACCTTTCGGACTTGACCGGAGTGCCTATCTTTGGCATAGCAATCTCAACTTGAGTCTCTCTACTCTTCACTCTCAAGATTTCTAGGGCCTTGTCTCTAGAATGTATTTCCTCCTCCATGACCTTCATCTTGCCTTCGAATTCCTTGCTCAAAGACTCATTCCTTTCTCCGAATTCATCATTCACTAAGGAAAAATCATCTTCAATTTTGTCTTGAAGGGCATAATTTTCCTCTAAAGCTTCATCAAGCTTAGTAGTAAGTTCGAAGTTCCTTTCCACCAACTCCCGATTTTCTTCCTTAAGTTGAGCAATGGTATCTTCGTAACTTGATGAGTCTTGCTTCAAAAGTGGGGTCTTATTAGTCACCTCGCCGTGAGCGAGTGCTACATACTCCCCGAAGGTAGAATGGGGTTCATCATCTTGTTCGGCACTGGCGATGTTAAAACAAACATTACCCTTCAACGGGTTCTTCATGCTCTCAAACACCTCAAACTCTGCTGTTTGACCTAAAACTGTCATGGAGAGCCGTTCCTTGTGGACATCGATGATTGCCTTGGCTGTTGACATAAACGGTCGCCCTAGCAATATCGGCATCTCCCTTGCCTTAGATGAATCTGTCTTCATCTCTAGAATAACAAAGTCAGCTGGGATGATCAATTCTCCCACCATGACTAACACATCTTCGACCACTCCTGTTGGATGTCGTACTGAGCGGTCGACTAATATCAACTCCATGGTAGTCGGCTTCAATCCCTCTAATCCTAAGTCTTTAAACAATGCATAAGGCATCAAGTTGATTGAAGCTCCTAGGTCCAACATTGCCTTCTCTCTCCAAGTTTCACCAACTGATATGGTAATGATGAAACTTCCAGGATCCTTCATCTTAGGTGGCAATGCCGTTTCCATGGCTGCACTTGCTTTCTTGGAGATCACTATTCTCTCTAGAAACTCCTTCTTTCTTGCCTTTGAGTTGAGCTCCTTAAAGAACTTGGCATATGTGGGCATTTTCTCAATCACTTCAAGTAGAGGAAGGCTCACATTCACATTTGATAGGATGTCATAGATCTCCCTGAAGGCTTGGTCTAACTTCGACTTCTGAAGCCTTCCTAGAAACGGAATTGGCGGCACATACGGGTTAGGTGATTTGTGTATCCTCGAAGTATCCTTGTGACCTTTCTCCGGACCTCTGCTCGTTCCTATACCTACTTGAGTGTCAAGATCATTCTTACTAGGCACTTCCCTGTCTACTGAAACATTAACAAGAACATCAGAAATTTCAGGTGGATATGGGTTAGAAAGTACCTTACCGCTTCTGAGTACCGTGGCTGACTTAGCTTGCTCAGACTGACTTGGGAGCTTCCCAAGCTCTTTCTTTTGACTTATTTCAGCATACTCCCCTATTTGTCTTTCCAATGTCTTGACTACTCCTTCCATAGAGGTAATCCTGGTGTGGTTAGGATCGTTGGCGTAATACTGATTAGTAGGCATGTACTCATTGTCTCTCTGGCCTTGTTGGCGCCAATGTAAGTTTTCCTTCACCTTCCATGGTTACGTACTCTGCTATGGTCTTGATTGGTGTCCCTGAGGTGGATACCAGTTGTTGTTGTTGTTCTGTGGAGGTAATGGGGGAGTCAAACAGTGGTTGTTCCCGTAATTCAGGTTAGGATGCCTCGCCCATCCCGGATTGTCCGTGCTGGAGAAAGGATCATCCAACTATCTTGACTGGCGTGGCGGATACACCACTTGTAATTCTTCCTTCCTGGGTGGCACTAGCTCAACCATGGAATTCATGTCCATCCCACAGTTTTCCTTAACAAAAACCTGATCCACTACTATAGGTTGGTTCCCAAACCTACTCATGAGTGTCTCAATGTTCTTACTCATATCACTCATTTGACTTGCCATTTCCATACTCACTCCTCCTCAACTACCTTGAGTGTTCCTCTACTGGGAATTCTGTTCAAGCATCTCGTACTTATCAAACACAAACTATGCCGTCTTCTCTCGCATCGCTCCTCCACATGCGTTATCCACAATCGCTTGTGAGAGCCCAGTCAATCCATCATAGAAGGATTGAACTTGTGATACTAAAGTATACTCGTGGTGAGGGCACTATGCTAAACGTAGCTTGAATTTACTCCATGATTCATGAAACGCATCCCCTTCCCTTTCCTGGAAATCAACTATCATACTTCGTATTTCCTTAGTCTTCCATGAGGGAAAATACTTAGCAAAAAACTTCTGCTCAACACCGCTTCATGTGGTAAGTGATCCTGTAGGTAATGCCATGAGACACTTCTTGGCGACGTCTCTCATACAATACGAAAAACATCGCATGCGTAAGTGATCCTCCATCAAATTCCTGAATGGAAAAGTAGTCACCACATTGTAATATTCCTTCATGAATTGAAGGCAGTCTTCGCTTAGGTTACCACCAAAATGCAGAAGTGTGTTGTAGTGCAAGTTTTTCAGCTCGTAATTCCTCTGGGCATCGTCTAACAATATAGCTGAAGGATGTGATCCAACGGTAGGCAATGAGAATTCCTTCATCATCCGTTGATCCTGCCTGTGCTCTAAACCGGTGGATGTACTGCTAGAAGAGGTTGACCTTTCCTCAAGGTCGGATAGTCCTCTGGGATTGTCCGTCATCGTTGGTAGCCTTGCTATGTGATTAATATTTTCAACAAAAGGCTCAAGCGGACTTCCCAAAGATCGTCTTCCGTGCATCAATTCATGACAAGAAACCTGAAAGTACACTACAATAACTACCAAAAGGTTAAGTGCTTAAAACATATATTTACTACAATTATGCAAAGATTCAATTCACTAATGTTCTAAAAAGAAACGCCATGCATTCCCCGGCAGCGGCGCCATAGATTTTGACGTGTCCGAACCGATTCTACAAATGTCACTATAAATTACCTATTCTATCTCGGTTATACTAGAGGGACGCGCGAGTCTGATGACCCTATTGCAAGTGCACAAGTCGTTAAACTAGTGTAGTAAGCAAGTAAGGGTATCGTTCCCACAAGGTTAGCAATGTATAGACGCTTAAAATAGCTTAACTCTACAATTTTCTAATTATGCTAAAACAAGTTGATTAAATTAACTAATGATCAACACATTAACTATTCTAAGATTTAAATGGGCTAAGTAACAATTACACTACTTGATTCAAATTCTAGACTAAAAGTTGTTAAGGGAATAGATTAATTCAAGTATATCCCTAGTATCTAATCAATCATTCATTAAGTTCACTCACCAATTCCTAACATGCATCTATTCATGTAAATTATTAAGCACTAAATTCTCAACTTTAATCACAATCTAAGGTTAGAGAAGTAATTAAAGGAGAATTATTCAATTGCTAGTAGAGAATTATAAGTTAATAATCTCTACACATAGATGCTAAAATAGGGAATATGCAATAAATGGTCTTATGCATACAAGTTCTTCAAGTCATTGCACCATAAAGAATAGTGGTGGTTGCAACCACCACTTATACAACATTAAATGATATATGCATAACTTGAGAAAATTATATTAATATGATTGATTAAATAGCAAGGGAAATACAAGGATTAAATCTAATCCCCTAACAAGAGGAATTAGTTACACATAGTATCAAGATTACAAAAATATACAAGCAAATGAAACATCACCAATTGATTAACTTGTGAAGTGGTAATGATCCTCCTTGCAATCCAAGCAACAAATCCTTCTATGGCAACTTGAAGTGATCACACTAAGTAACCAAAATATGGTGTTTGGTTACCTAGAAAATGGCCAAGAAACTAACTATCTCTTTTCTTTTCTAAGAGAAAAATATCTACTAATATCTATCTCTCCCTATCTATCTACGTATATGTCTAAGTATTTTGGTTGAGAGACTTCTTTGAGTAGTTAATGACATGCAAGTGTGCATGGATGAGAGAGAAGGTCTTCCAAGGATAATAGGTGGAAAAAGGGGCAATTTTGATTGGCATTGGGCGAGCTTCGATCAACTTGCAACTCATTAGAGTCGCCGGCGGGTGTTGGCGGCGGCTTTTTGCCCACTGGATGAACCCGCCAGGCTTACATTTCTTCCTTCGCGGACTTGTTCCGTGGGACTTATCTCTCCATGACTCCTGCATGAACTCGCCAAAGATAACGGCGGCTTCGTGCGGCAGCGTTTTGCCCGCTGGACAAGGAGTATGAATTTGCCGGATTGTAGGTTGATCCTTCCCGCGGCTTCATGTGGCGAGACATATCCTGCTGAGCAGAGTGCTTGAACTCGCCGGCCCTGCTCTTCTTCTATTTTCTACCTATTTTGCTCTCTTTTCGTCACTTTGGACAAAAATGCCCTTGAAATGCCTATTTTACCTAAAAAGACTTATTTACAATATTAAACACATAAAATGCTTAGAAAACGGTTACAAAAACAAGGTAAAAGGGGCGCTAAATGTAAACATTTGAAGCGCGATCAAGGGACAAGAATAAACGACTTATTGTTGATACTACTACAAATGATCGTCTTTGGAAAGATACCTTCTTTTTTGCTAAAGGTCCTCCAATCGACGGTCCTTGGGGAGAATCGAAATTTGTCCTGCGGAGAGTGTGGAATCGAAAAGGTTAGTGTCGATCGACTTGTTTGTTGTTTTTGAATACTCGTTGCACAAAAACTAACGATACCTAGTAAATGTTTTGTAGACATCAAGCGTGCAGAGAACGATGTGTCGTGCAACAACGCATCTGCACTTACTGAATAGATATTAGGCATCCATGCTAAAGATAGAAGTTATAGAACACTACTTGTGGATGGTAAGCTTAGGCCTAGCAGTCTATGACGATGGTTGACCTTGAATAGAACGCGGAGACTGTATCCTCTAGTGAGGGATTTCGTGTCATATATCTGGATTAGGAGGAGTCTTGAAATACTTGGGTGTAACATGGTTTTTCTATCACCTATTATTGACATTGAACGTCGTTTCGCAATGACATCGACGTCGAACGCAAAGATGAACCTACCGGATAAAGCTGACGCCATGCAGCGTTTAAGGGATGATCTTGCAAAGAAGCGGGGCGGCTAAAGCCAAAAAGGCTCAAGTGATCGACATGTCGAAGGAAGATGCTCTTGCTGCACCCGAGCATATTTATACCTCGTCTCCTGAGCGCAATCTAGTGCGGAAGAGGCAGAGGAAGGATTCGACCAACGACCCAGGGAAGAAGGTCGACTCAAGCTCGAAAAAGAAAACCGTTGAGGTTTTTGAGCCTGATTCGTTGATGATACTCCTTTCTTCCGGACTATCGTCGTTCAATGATCCGACCGGATTTCTTGGAAAGTCGAGCGAATTTCTTCTCGCTGCTGACGAAGAAATTTTAAAGAAAAGGAAGACGGAGGAAGTATTCGACACGACCATTCTTTCGACGTTCCAGGTGAATTTGTTTATTTCAAAATATTCAATTTAATCGTACTATCGTTTGTTTTTGTTTGATTTATACTATTTTTCCTTTGTAGGCTTTGCAAGCGCAGTTGCATCTTCATGACAGGTATAAGTTAGTAAGTGACAAGTGCGCAAGGTTTAAGAAGGCAAACGACATCCTCAAGGTTGACAAGGCCAAAGTTGACATTTCTCTGAAGGAGTTAGAGCAGAAAGTTGTTGCTCTAAAAGGGGATTTGAAGGGTGTGAAGGATGAGAGGAATCGATACCGCGAGGAGTTGTCGAAGGCCAAAGCGGATGTCGTCGAGCAGAAGCGCCTTGTCATGGCTTTGAAAGAGCAACTGACATCGATCGCATCTGCAGCGATGTGCATAGTGAGGGCAAACATATTTAGAGAATACATGTCTGGTGAGCATATCAATTGGAACCGTGAGGAAATGCAGGAGGTGATCGACACATGCGAGGAAATGCTCAGGCTTGAAGGATCTTCACCTGGAGAGGAGACAGGTGACAATGAGGCTACTGATGAAAACGTTGATAAGAGCCTTGATGATCCCACAAGCCCAAACGACAATGTTACCAATCCACCGGCAAATTGAAGCCCCCAACTTTTTATTTCTCTTTATAACTTCTATCTGGTTTGTATATTTATGGATGATTTAGTCAACTTCGACCTGTATTCTTATTTGGTTCATGTAATTATGGATGATTTGGTTGACTCGACCTATTTTTTCTTTTGTTCTGATGCCTCGTTTTGAATGAAGTTATATTTTGACCTTATATTGTGAAAACGATACGACCATCATATAATGGGGTTTACACAATGATAGCTTCTAATTGAATGAGATAAGCCTGTAAACTCATGCTCATACGTAAGTCGGTCGACATGATATGTTTGATATGATTTTATCGAAAAGTGAGAATCGCATACAT
Source organism: Acer yangbiense (assembly GCA_008009225.1). Lineage (NCBI taxonomy): Eukaryota > Viridiplantae > Streptophyta > Magnoliopsida > Sapindales > Sapindaceae > Acer > Acer yangbiense. The sequence goes on along the minus strand of CM017764.1, from coordinate 43,037,014 downwards.
GCGTTCATAGGTCGACAGGATTTTAAAAAAAAATCATCGCGTACATGCGTTGTTTGGTCGACAAGACCCTTTACATAGATATCTCGCGTACATGCATTATATGGTCGACACGACCTTTTACATAGAAATTTCGCGTACATGCGTTATGTGGTCGACATGACCTTTTTATATAGAAATTTCGCGTACATGCGTTATGTGGTCGACAGGGCCTTTTTACATAGAAATTTCACGTACATGCGTTATGTGGTCGACATTGGCTGTTTGAATCGACGTTTGTCCCCATTGCTATTCCCCCACTCTTAATATGCGTTCGTCGAGTTAGGATATTGAGAGTTGTGGTTGTAGATGTCGATTGGATGTAGACTTTGATTCATAGATATCTGAAACGGGGGCATTGCTTGTCGAAGTCGACAGCTTGTAAAGCAAGATGTGATATATATATATATATTTTTTTTTGTGAGCTCAGTTCTGCACTTAATTGCACTAAGTTTTCATCATTGCTCCTTGTTGGTCGATTCGTTAGTTTTGAAATGTCGAAAAAATGGACAAGTAATATAATGGAAAATATATATAGAAATAACGAGTTTAGAAATGGTACTGTTTTAGATGTAGAGCGTTCCAGCTATTATGCAGCTCTCGACCGTCGAGTCCCCGTAATTTGTATGCTCCTTGTCCGACTACATCTGTTATTTGATATGGGCCTTCCCATGTCGGCCCCAATTTCCCAGCGACTTCCTCTCTCGTGTTTTGGAAGACTTGTCGTAGTACCCAGTCGTTGATTTTGAAAATCCTAGCACGTACTTTTTTGTTGTAGTGTCGTGCGACTTACTGTTGATATGACTGGATTCTTATAGCAGCACGGTCTCTAGGTAATCAAGTTCGAAACTGAGCTCCAGACTGTTCTATTCTTCATTTAGGTATTCACTTCGAGCGGTCGCTAGCCGTGTCTCTATTGGGATCATTGCTTCTGAACCGTATACGAGCGAGAAGGGAGTTTCCCCAGTTGACTGTCGTGGAGTAGTCCGGTACGACCAAAGTATTTCTGGTAATTTTTCTGCCCACTCGCCTTTCTCTGCCTCCAGTAGTTTCTTTAGTGTGTTGACAATTGTTTTGTTAGTCGACTCTGCTTGTCCATTGGCTTGAGGATAACGTGGGGTTGAGAAGCTTAGCTTTATACCATACTTGTCGCAGAAATTCTTGAAATCGTAGGAAATGAATTGGGATCCATTGTCGGTCACTATCTCCCATGGTACTCAAAACCTATAAATTATATTTTTTCATACGAAGTTACGTACCTCAATGTCGCGCACTTGTTGATATGCTCCGATCTCGACCCATTTGGTGAAGTAGTCTATTAAGACTAGCATGTAGATGACACCTCCGGTTGCTGCTGGGAGTTTACCTACAATGTCCATTCCCCATTTCATAAAAGGCCAAGGGGCTGAAATTGAATTCAACATACCTAGAGGGAGGTGCGATATGGGTGCGAACCGTTGACACTTGTCGCACGACTTCACATGATTTTGAGAATCTGTCCGCATTGTCGGCCAGTAGTATCCACCAGAAGCTTAGCTTTATACCATACTTGTCGCAGAAATTCTTGAAATCGTAGGAAATGAATTGGGATCCATTGTCGGTCACTATCTCCCATGGTACTCCAAACCTGTAAATTATATTTTTTCATACGAAGTTACGTACCTCAATATCGCGCACTTGTTGATATGCTCCGATCTCGACCCATTTGGTGAAGTAGTCTATTAAGACTAGCATGTAGACGACACCTCCGGTTGCTACTGGGAGTTTACCTACAATGTCCATTCCCCATTTCATAAAAGGCAAAGGGGCTGAAATTGAATTCAACATACCTAGAGGGAGGTGCGATATGGGTGCGAACCGTTGACACTTGTCGCACGACTTCACATGATTTTGAGAATCTGTCCGCATTGTCGGCCAGTAGTATCCACCAGTAATGGCTCTGTTCGACAGACTACGGGCGCCAGAATGGTTTTCGTATTCCTCGTAGTGAAGGCTTTTCATAACGTCGTACGCCTCTCGAAGGGTGACGTATCGTAAGTAGGGTCCTGTAAATGACTTTTTATAAAGTTTACCGTATATGATGCATAATTTTGCCGCTTTTGCTTTGATCTTCCTTACTTCTGATCTGTCTTGCAGTAGAATATCGGCTTTAAGGTAATTAAATATAGGCTTCATCCAGCTTCTCCCATGGTCGACTGGTGCAAGTACTTTTGTTTCCTGAATTGTTGGAGCCGTAAGATGCACAATTGGTATCGACTTCGAACCAATTGTAGTCGTCGAACCGAGACTCGCTAATGCTTCCGCTCGAGCATTCTCTGATCTGGGTATTTGTTCGATCTTAAATTCATCGAAGGTTAACTGAAGTTGCTTGGCTTTAACTAGATAAACCGACATCCTTTGGTCTCTCGCTTCATAGGTGCCATTCATCTGTCAAACGACTAGTTGTGAATCGCTCAATACTTGAATCTTTTTAATGTCTAGGCTTTTGGCGAGGTCTAGCCCAGCAATCAAGGCTTCGTATTCAGCTTCGTTATTTGTCGCGCGGAACTCATAATGGATTGACTGTTCCAATATGTCCCCCTGTGGGGATTTAAGCACCAATCCTAATCCACTGCCTTTGATATTACTAGAACCGTCGATCGACAAGGTCCATTTTCCAGTGTCAGTAGTCTCCGTAAGGGCTATTAATTCTTGTTTAGCCTGCACATTTTCACCAGGGGTAAAGTCTGCAATGAAGTCGGCTAATACCTGTGATTTCTTTGCCGATCGTGGATGGAAGCTGATGTCGTACTCGCTAAGTTCCATGGCCCATTTCGTCAGCCGACCTGAAAGTTCTGGTTTATAAAGTATATTTTTTAAAGGGTAAGTAGTTAGTACCTTAATCGAGTGGCATTGAAAATATGGTCTGAGTTTGCATGCTACCACGACGAGAGCTAACGTAAGTTTCTCCAGTCGACTATACCTAGTCTCAGCATCGAGCAAAGTTTTGCTTACGTAGTAAACTGGGTGTTGACTGTTATCTTCCTCTCGAACCAGTACGGCACTTATGGCTGTGTCGGACACTGCCAGATATATGAGTAGTGTGTTGTCGTCCTTAGGTTTTGATAGTAGTGGGGGCGACTTCAAGTAGGTTTTCAAGTCCTGTAATGCTTTTTCACAGTCATCGTTCCACTCAAATGTTTTGTTCTTTCTGAGGGTGTTAAAGAATGGGAGGCACCTTTCCGACGACTTTGAGATAAACCTGTTCAGTGCCACTACACGACCTGTGAGTTTTTGTACGTCCTTGATACATCTAGGCGATTCGATACCTTCGATCGACCGTATTTGATCTGGGTTGGCTTCGACACCTCTTTAGGTGACCAGATAACCTAGAAACTTCCCTGAAGATACACCAAAAGAACATTTAGTGGGATTAAGTTTCATACCATATTGGTCGAGTACGTCGAGCGACTGTCTTAGATGGTCGATGTGTCATTGAGCGTCCAGGGACTTGACCAGCATGTCGTCGATGTAGACCTCCATAGTCGATTCAAGCATCTTGGCGAACATCTTGTTGACTAGCCTTTGGTAGGTTGCACCTGCGTTCTTTTAAACCAAATGGTATTACTTTATAACAAAAAATACCTCTTTTGGTGACAAAGGCTGTTTTCTCTTGGTCGTCAGGATGCACCAAGATTTGGTTGTAGCCTGAATAAGCGTCCATGAAGCTCAGTAGTTCGTGTCCTGCAATCGCGTCGACCAGCATGTCTATGTGTGGAAGCGGGAATGAATCCTTAGGACATGCTTTGTTGAGGTCTGTGAAGTCGATGCAAACTCGCCACTTCCCGTTTTTCTTCTTTACTACCACGACGTTTGCTAGCCAGTTGAGGTATTTTACTTCTCTCACGGAACCGATGTCAAATAACTTCTGGATCTCATCGTTGATCACTTTGTTCCTCTCAGGAGCGAATTTTCTTCTTTTTTGTTTTACTGGTTGATGATCTGGGTCGACTTGTAATCGATGAACCATTACCTCCGGGTCGATCCCGACCATATCTGCGTGTGATCAGGCAAAGCTGTTGCGTCGTTCCTTTAAGAATTCAATCAACTGTTTACGGATGTCGTCTGGTAACCTGGATCCTATGAAGATTTTATGGTCTGGCTCATCAGGGTCGATAGACATCTCGTCGAGTTCCTCCATATTTGGTATGCTTGGGGTTGGCTCGACTTTGGTATCCTGTAATTGCTATAATTCTTGTTTCTTCTTTTTCATGGCATTCTGGTAGCATTCTCTGGCTGCTCTTTGTTCCCCTTTGATTTCTTTTACCCCCCATTTAGTTGGAAATTTAATCATCTGATGATAAGTCGACGGGATCGTCTTTAGTTCGTGTATCCATGGTCTGCCAAGGATGGCGTTGTATGTGGATTGACAGTCAAGCACTAGGAAGTTTATATACAAGTTAACCCCTTCAGCATAGACAGGTAGCACGATTTCGTCTAGTGTGCTTTTTTGTTCTCCACTGAACCCGGTCAACATAGTCGTTCGACGACTAAGCTTTGATCCGTCGACCTGCATTTCTCTTAGAACACTGTTAAATAAAATGTTACAAGAGCTACCATTGTCGATTAAAATGCGTTTAGTTAAACAGTTAGCAATATGTAAAGATATAACTAAAGCATCATGGTGAGGAGAAAACAAATCTGATTTGTCTGTTGACTTAAAGATGACAGTCTCGTCGACATTTGACGGATACTCCCGGTTTGGTTGAATTTCTACGTTCGACACTTGTCCTGTATGCCTCTTAGCTGTCGAGTAGCTTACGCCACTGACTTCGGATCCACCTGCAATGTAGTTGATCACTCTGTCTTGTCTGAGTGGTTCTGGAGGACTGTCGACAGCACTTGTTTGCCTCTGGTCGTCGCGTCTTGCGTATGTTTGTTTACCCTTGTCAGTTAGGAATTCCCGTAAGTGTCCCTGTTTTAAGAGCTCTACGACTTTGAATTTGAGGGCGATGCAATCTTCCGTGCGATGGCCATGATCTCCATGAAACTCGTATCGCAGCTTCTGGTCTCGATGTTCAGGTGGTGCATTCATCTTTCGTGGCCACTTGGCTGCTTTTCCCATTTCCTTCATGATAGCCACGAGGTCGACTGGTTCGATGCTTAAGTTATACTCCGGTGCTTCCACCCGCGGTCGACTTGACCTTGGATTGCCACGCCCGTAGGAATTTCTCTCGCCAGAACCCTCTTGTCGCGGTTAAGTATTCCTTCTGTCGCTCGTTGGATAAGGTTCTGATCTCCTGTCGTTAGACTTCCTTTCTACTCGATCATTTCGTCGACCTCCATAATAACTATTGTTAGCTTTTCCAATGAAGTTTGCCTCATCTTCTTCCCATTTGATTTGGGCCCACGCTTTTGCCAGTACATCTTCCATTGTCCTGTATGGATATTTAGTGAGTTCTTTATACAAGTCGAAATCAAACCTGAGGCCTTTCCTGAAGGCGTAGATGGCGGTCGTTTGATTGCAATGTGGGATCTGCACTTTCTCCCTGTTGAAGCGTCTGACATAAGTCCTCAAATTTTTGCTAGGTCTTTGCGTTTTCGTGTAGAGGTCGTCCGACTGTTTTTCTAGCTTGCGGCTACTTGCAAATTGCTCCACAAACGTGTCCGTCAGCTGCGTAAAAGAATCAATTGAGTTGTTAGGCAAATTAGTATACCATTGTAAAGCAGGGCCACTAAGGCTTGACCCAAAGGCTTTGCACATGCACGCTTCTCTCAGGTCACGTGGAATTGCAGCAGTGAACATTCTCTGCTTGTACTGTGCTATATGGTCGTACGGATCTGTCATCCCTTCGTATTGCTTCATGTTCGGGAAGCTAAACTTTTTAGGCATTTTGGTGAGAGCAATCGCATCGACGAACGGTGAGTCGACGAAGCTGTTGGATGTACTTTTCTTAATTGGAGCTAGGACTCCTGGAATTCTTTGGATGAGGGCCTCCATTTCTGTAAATCTGTGAGAAAATTCCAAATTAGCAGATAAGTGTAAATCGAACCCGGGTTTTACCAATCCGGGTGTCAACTGGAGCGACGTGGTCGTCCTATGGACGTTGTCTAGCTGTTGATCCATTGCTGGATCTTGATCGTTCAACATTTCATTCCTACCTGGCATATTGTTGAGGTCAATTTCGACTTGATTTGTCTGAGGCATCGGCTGATTCTGCTTGTCGCCTGGATTCATGTCTGGTACAATAGGATTGCCTGGTGCTCTTGGAGCTGTTTGGTCGACGACCTGTTCACCGTTTGGAGCTAGGGTTAGACGCACCGACGTCGCTGAGTCGGGTACTACTCCGTCGACTAGGGCTCTCAGCTCTTCATTCGTCGCTCGGATTGCTGCATTCTCTGCTTCGAGCGCCTGCAATTTCTCAGCGTTCATTGTCATCTGAGCAGTCAACGTAGCAATCTATTCTTCGACGGTTGGGACGGATCCACTTCCAGACATATTGATTGGTAGTTGAAATGACTTGATTCGAGTTCAAAAATAGTTGCAATGGGCCCCACGGTGGGCGCCAAACTGTAGGTGGTCGAACTACGTGGTACGTCAATTGGGTCGGGTTATACCGGGCCCAAGGCAACTTAATTGAACCGCCAGATGAGTGTTGTCGTCTGCTCGTTTGGACCTGCAAGAATGTTTCCGTCGACCTTAGTCGAGTGCTTTATTGAACCTGCAAATGAACTAAGAACAAAAATAATACAAATAGAATGAACACAGACGGAATGAAGAAAGTGGGTTTGAATGAATTAGCCTTAGGTGTGCTTAGGCTGAGTAATATTTCCCGATGATTGTAATATCGAATCCGGCCAAGTTCTGGTTGCTGGGGATTATAATCTGGTAGAATTTCAATACGCCTTAATAAGCTTTTAGTACCAGAGGTTTCAGAGAGCTTTCAAGTGAGGAAACCCTCTTATTTATAGGTGTAGTTCCAATGTCTACTGATAACCTTCTGATCATGGGCGAGACATTTAGGGATTTAGATGTGATTCTTGGAGAGATACTCTCTTCAAGTTACCCATAACTGACGTCTTGACTTGGTCTTTGAATGACCAAGTCATGTTGCTGCTGATACCTGTGTTGGGTCGATCCAACACGAAGGGCTTGGATAGGATCCAATATTACAAAGTTTGGGCTTTAATACATTGGGCCTATGGGCCATTTTTGGCTACCACGGTGACGAGATGAGGTTAGTCGGTGGTAAAATGTCTCACACATATATCACGAGATTAAACGTTCAAGTTCTCCCACTATTCAAAAAAATAAAAAACCCTCAAATTTATATAATAATGTAACACTTTAAAAATAAAAAATAAAAAATAAAAAATGTCACATAACATGATACAGTAATAGACATAAAAAAAAAAGGCCTGCCGATCTGTACCCAACCCGATCTGTAGTCTAGGGTCGAACCGAGTCATTTTTGGCTATTTAAGCCTCAACTCCATAGCCGAGTTCAACAAAAGAATACAACAGATGTAATCAATTAAGGCCCAAGCCCAGCCAAAAACCCAACTAAACCTAAATAAAAATTATGAACCCGTTTGACATCTATAAATTATGCAAGAAAAGATGAGCCAGTACTAGTAAAAACTAAAGAGGAGGCAACCCGCCCTCTTCTCAAAATTGCATTGGTAGTTGTTTTGTCCAAAAGATTTTCAGGTTATCCATGCACTGGTACAAATTCATACCCATTTTACCCTCTTTTTTTTTTTTTTTTCAAAAAAAAAAGAACTTTCTCAGCCTCCTTTTTTTTTTTTTTACTTTTTACTACACGGAACTTTCTTACATGAGTTGTTAAATCTGTTACAAAAAAAGGCACCAAAACCATATACAAAAGTAAAAACTTTGCAGAAAATTCAGCACTCCATTACTGCTGCTTTGCTAGTACTGGTAATGATGATGAGGCATTGTTTACCATAGAAGGTGACCAGAAATCAGCACCGTTGCTGTCCGCCACGTGTACGGTGCAAGCCACCGGGACCAGACACAGCCCCCTGCTCCTCAGATCATTTTTTCCTTCTTCTCCTCCGTCTTCTCCGCCGCCGTCCTATAATCATCATTTAACACATTAGTCAAACGCAGTCATGGCGCCGACATTACAAACCCAATAGCGAATTTTCATTTTCTACAAATACAAAAATATAACTAAAGTGCTTTTACACAGTGAAAATAGGCTTTTTCGATAAAGATCAAATAGCACTACATAAGTACATTGACATATATATTAGAAATATTTTTTGAAAAGAACTTTCATAAAAAGTGCTTTTTCTAGAAAAAGCACTTTTAATTACTGGTTAGAGAATCTTTCTCCTCCTAAAGGCATCTCCACAGCAATAACAACACAGTTGAATGTTGACTACAGAGTCACTATCACCCCACTACTACCTTGGTCAAAATTTATACAAGGGTCAGGAAGTCGGTTCCACACATGACCCCACATGAGATTTCCCCTTTTACATCATCAGGTGTGAGTGATTATCTACATCGAATCTCAACCGTCCACAAACAAAGGTGGGGACATCAGCGACAGCAATAGATGCTGACGTGGATGCATGTGGACCATCCAGTCCCAGTGAATAGATTGGAAGCAGTGAAAACAAAAAACAAAAACAAAAAAACAAAAAAACAAAAAAACAAAGAAAATAAAACAGTTCCTGGTTTCACAAAAAAATAGAAAAACAATCTAAACAAGCAAGAATTGGTGGTACTCACAGGTAGGTTGTGGTGTTGTTGCAGGTATGGAGAGCACAGAACCTGAACCTGTTCTTGCAGAAACCTGATATAACCCATCGCTTCATGTAGCACTGATGCTGTATCAGTCTACACAATTTTCAATTACCCAAAATATGTTTAATTAATACAAAAAATATATATAATTTCTAGATTAAATAAAGCAAATTTTACCTTGCCAAATGGTGAGACAAGCTGCTGCAATGTTGAGATTCGTTCTCCAAGTTTTTCTTTTCTAGGCTGTTAATTTTATTTTTTTTCAAAAAAGAAAAAAAAATCAGTAAATAGGAATTAAATTTATGAATTCATGCAATATGTTTTGGTTTTGTGATTGTGACGGTGAGACCTTTGCATGTCCAGTTGATGAAGAGTTATCTGCTTTGGTCTTCTTACTTGTTCTCTGATTTGCCACTGGAGTTGTAGTTATGGAGTTTGAACATTGAACTGATTCTTTACCAGACCCATTTCGCTTTTTCTACAATTAAAAAGACCAAAAAATACAAAATTTATTATTCTTATTTTTCAAGACAAACCCAAAGAAAGCTATAAAATTAATAGAAACTCACATTAGATTTAGAGGGAGTGTTTGCAATTGCAATACTGTTATTGCCAGAAGAAGCTGAAGAGGAATCACTACAAGCAGTGACACCAGATTTCTGAGGAGTGCTTTTAGAATAAGTAGCAGTAGTTGTAGTTGTTGTTGTTTCACCAAACACTACTAATTCACCATCACTACTGTGATTATTATAGTCGCCAAAACAGAGCATTTTGGGAGGCTTTCCATGACCTGAAAAACAGGAATCAGAAGAAGAAGAAAAGGTCTTGTTGTTGTTAAATGTCTGATGTTGATGTTGATGATGATAGTCCAAATCAAGACCCAGAACAGCATCATCATCAGAGAACAACAGCTGAGAAAAACTGGTTGGTTCATGGTCCCCCTCCTCCTCATGATCAAATCCACCACCATTATCCGCCATTAAAGAAACCAGACCCCAGATCAACAAAAACCCAAAAAGAAAAAAACAAACTTTTGTTCAAAGCTTGTTTGGCCTTTTAAATTAGAGATGTGAATGTGACAGTAGAGAGAGAGAGAGATGTCTTTTTCTTTTCTCTGGTACATGTGATAGTGTGTAAATGTGTGTGTAGTTAAGACTTAAGAGCAGCCGTTACAAGGAAGAGAGACGGTGTACGGTCTTTTCAAGGTTGGCTCTTTGGCTTTGGTTTTCGTCTATTTTCAGTCAAACGCCACCTGGCCCGAGAAAACCGTGGTTTCGCTCTCCAAAGCATTGTGTCTGTTGCTTTGCTTACCTTGTAACCGGTTTGGTTTTTTTCTTTTCTTTTCTACTTTCGTTTCACTTTCCCATAGTCACTGACTCACTGAGTCAGTTGTTACTTGAATTGAGATCCTGCTGAATCAACAAATTAGGAAGGCCCCACGCTTGATAATCAGAGGGCTGGTATTGAGTCTGATTGATTTTGGTGGGACCCACATAAGAGAGAGAGTTTGTGGTTTTGGTAGGAGAAAATGTAACTGTCTGATGTGGCAACCCATTAAAGTTTTATACCCAAAAAGGAGAAAATCTTCAATGTAACAGTTTCATTGGCACTTGATGAGACAGTCCCAATAAGATTGCACCACTTATCTTAAGAACATAAATATATATTATTAAATTATAATTTAGTGCAATCTCATTGGACGGTCTTATTAAGTGGCAATGAGACCGTTCCATTAAAGATTTTCTAAAAAAAAAAAAAAAATTGGAAGAAGGTGAGATTGTTCGTGGGTCCCAGTCCCACATGATCATGTATCTCTGATCTGACGAGATGACCAAATAAGAAGGCTCGTGATAAATGATCTTATAGGCTCCTGCTATGGCAGCATCCCAAAAATGAGTGTATACCGCATAGTATCGCAGGAATCGTAGATTTTTATGTTAGCAAGTAAAATTTTAAGTGAACTTCTGATATATATATATTTTTTTAAATTGTCACGTAGAAAACAATACGACTACGTACAATCACGTTTTTTTTTTTCTTTTCTTACGATAGAGGGAAACTTCACGTAAGGTAAACACATTTATTTCTATATATATATAGATTTTTTTTTTTTTTTTTTTTTTTTTTTAAGCACTCTCAAAAGGGTTTGTAATTTTAAAATGGATTAATATTAAAAACCCCCCTCATACCTTTGAACTATTATTGGATGTATAGTTACAAATAAGGATGGCAATGGGGCGGGTTCAGGGCGGGGTGGCCTTCCCCGCATCCCACCCCACCCCACCCCACCCCACCCCACCCCACCCCATTTATTTTTTAAAAACCCATCCCCTCATAAAACCCCACCATAGATGGAGCGGGTTGGGTTGGGGTGGGGTACAACGGGGAGTGCTTTCCCCATCCCTACCCATTTACCCCATTTATAATTTATTTATTTATTTCTCTAGTTCTCTCTTCTTTAGTTTGTTTCCACCCCATGTTGTTCTTGTATGTTTACACAATTTTCTCTTGATAACACCAGTATTGGGTCTTCACTTTCTAATGCATCTGTAGACATATTTGTGCCTACCTGAAGTAGTGATAAACGAATTAAATTTAATTCAAGAGTTGAGAATTATTAAAGTAATAAACTTGAAAAAAAAAAAAACTGTTGTTATTAAACTTTTAATTTTAAAAGTTATTTGAGAAAGAAACTTACTATATGTCCTCTTATATTTGAGGTTGAAGTTTGAACGGTGAACTTCGAGTTGTTTAAGGATTAAAGACTTAGAGTTGAAGTTAGCGGCTAGGGTTTTTTTAATAGTATTTTGTTTTGTCACTTTATGTTAAGTAACGGTGAATAGATGTAAAGTTAGGGTTAATGTATTTATATATATATATATATATATATATATATATATATATATATATATATATATATTTTCTTTGAAACTACGTAATTTAACTAAGTGTTATTTTAAGTAGGGCAGGGCGGGGTGGGGAGTATAAAACCCATCCCCGCCCCATACCCATTGCGGGTTAGACTTTCTATCCCCATCCCCATCCCCGCCCCATCCCTACCAAATTGAAACCCATCCCCACCCCAAAAGTGCGGATCCCCGTGGGGCCCCGTCCCCACGGGGAATTTTGCCATCCCTAGTTACAAATGCTTTTATTTTAGAAACCTCCCCTATAAACTAACACCGTTATCATTCCGTTTGTGTTGACTGAGTTTGACTATTAAAAAGTTTAAAATAACAAAATTACAAACAAACCAAAAGCATTGAAAATGAGTATTTGCTTAGATTTATTAAAAAAAAGACAAATAAATACATAAATGAATACATATTTTGGTTTATTTTCAATACTTTTAGTTCATTTATAATTTTGTTATTTTAGGGACAAAATTATCCACAAAATAACTTCTCCTTTACAAGTTAATATTCCCGCCTTTTGTATCATTTTATTAATTTATTTGGTAAAAGTATAAATGTATAATGATCAATTCATACAATTAAAGCTTAAATAGATATTTTAGACTTTTTAATGGTCAAACTCAGTCAATACAAACGGAATACTAACGGTGTTAGTCTATAGGGAAAGTTTCTAAAATAAAAGTATTTATAACTTTACATCTAATAATATTTCAAATGTGAGGGGAAGTTTTTAATATTAAACCTTGACACCATATTAAATTACTAAAAAAAAAAATTATATTAAAAACAATACAAAAAAAACTACCAAATGCAACCTTAAATTCGCCGCATCCCATGATGCTGAGTTTCCATAGCATTCCCTATTAGCCTGAAAATCAAAGGTTATAAAATAATAATAATAATAATAATAATAATAATAATAAAGGAAATGGATATCAGCGAATTCATTTTTACTCGCCCCTTAGACCATCTCCAGTGTATATGTCAATGCCAATGTCAAATTTAGCACGAAATATAGTAAAATGTTATATTTGACACATCATTTTAGCATTGTACTCCAATGTAAAATTCTATTTGATATACTATTTTTTATTTTTTTAATTATTTAAAATTATAAAAGTCAACAAATACAGCTGTATTTATTTCTATGCCAAATTTGGCATATGCTATTCACTGTGCTAAATGCCAAATTTGACACAGTTTATAGCATATGCCAAATTTAACACAACTTTTAGCATTGCATTGAAACATGTTTTTTTTACTTTGTGCTAAAATCTAAATTATAACATTGGCACATTGATTTAACATTGCATTGAAGATATTTTTGATTTAACATTGCATTGAAGATATTTTTGATTAGGGATTGAGCATTACCCCTTCCCATTTCCTTTAAATGAATAAGCAGTACCCCTTAACTTCTGTGACGTAATTCAAAAATCACCTTATTCATCAAAAAAGTAAATGTAAAGTAATATGGCTCAGTGGTACCAAAAAATAAATTGTTATTGCCTTATTGGATCGAAATATAGTGTTTACTGTTTACAAGATTTAACTGGACGAGTAGACCCTCTCATCTAGACATCTAGTTTTGGTGTCAGTATTGAAGTCTAGATTTAATTAAGATTTTAAGTCAAAGTAACCCCACACTAGAACTCTGGAAGAAAAAATGAATTATAAATGGGTCACAAACTCACAATTGTGTAGAATTTATGATGATTGATATTCATTAATTTAAATCAAATAATTTAAATAAGGCAAAAAAAAAAAAGTGAACTATCTAAAAACTTTTTTTTTTTTTTTTTTTTTTTTTACAAGATAAGGTTGATCTAGTGTAGCACTTACACTATGAGGTTATGTGTTCGAGTTATTTCCCCTTTTTCAAATCCTGAATTACATTAATATTTCAAACAAATAATAATAATGATATAAACTATTTCTTTTAACTACCGTATATGTCCATACTTATTATGCCTAATTTTGAGTGTCCGTTAAAAGTGATTAGTTGATAATCTGCTCAAAGCCATCACTGAATTCCTACAGCTCCTCCACCACAGAATCAAAACCCTTTTTCAAGTCTGTCTGGTCTAAATCCAACAGATGACAGTGAATTAAAACCATATTTAGAGTGGATTAATTATGTATTAAGGGAAACCAATGGACAAATATTGTCTCAATAGCAATACCAGCAAAGCATCACCAAGAATCAAATTTAGTTATTGAAATTTGAGTTCCTCCATCTACATATATATAACAGTGATCCGAGAGAAAAAGTTACCTGAATTTTCGCAAGCTAGGCTGTTGTTGTACATACTCGTAGGAGTTTCATCTACTTCGGAACCAGTTATAACACCAGCCCCCTCAAACTTCAAACCCTCGCAGTAATGAAGTGTTTCTCTGTTTCCAGCGTCAGACTGAGTAGCAACTTCACTCAATAAAAACTTGACTTCCGAGGGAGGCTTGAGATCACAATCTCAGGAAACTGCATGGCCGTGCAGCTTTGAAGTCTTCGTAATTGATCTCAAAGTGAACTATCGGCCTGTCCACATTTAGAATTTCATACCAGCCATATTGCATTGTATTTACAACAGAAATTTCACCTGTGGCACCCTGCTGAAGGAACTGACAAGCAAAAACAACTGATCTGCAATTCGAAAGGAAGTCACACACAACTCCACTTGGGAGACTTAAACTTGAACAACATCATTTCATTACAGCAAATGCTTATAAGCAATGGTATAGATCATTAGAGCTTCAAATTGCAATAAAAGTATCATAACTTAACAGCTCCACCAAAGAAACAAAATCAAACAACAGTTCCATTTCAAATGAAAGTAAAAGAACATGATGAAAACTTAACAATGAACAATTCAAAAGCCTATACTGTTTCCAGTCATGAGAGGAAGACAGGCCTTGCAATCGAGTCCAGAAAGGAATAATACTGATCAAGTATATAGCAAAAGAATTTTAAATTTATGGACTGATTTTCAGATATCAGATGAGACAAAATGATAAACTTGTTTTCTTTTTCATACTTAGAATTTAGAAATCTTCAAAACTGTCCTTGTTCACGAAGTTCGCAAGAGACTATTGTAGGACCCTACAATCTTGATAGTCAAAAAACTTGTGGGATGTAATATTCTTGCGCCCAAGGGAATTTTCAACTCTGACCTTTTGGTTTGATGTTAAATGTCTAACCACTCAACCCATCCCTTGGAGTTGACATGGATAAAAAAAATATATAAGGAATCACAAATAGAAAAAAATTTATCGGAAACAAAAAGAGCATAAAGGAATAAAATGGGAGGGTGGTGGTGGTGGGGAATCAGGAGAAAGTTGACAAGCTATCCACAAAACATAAGCAATTGCAGAACCCTTCAAGAATAGCAATGACTTCAACATTTTAACTTGTAACAATAGAGCAACTGATTAATAACATTACTTTATAAAATTTAATATAGATCAACATATCCCGGAGCATTCAAGGGCTAGGATACATGTCCATCTTATTTATTCCATGGGGATCATCAATTTGAATAAAAGAATACAAGTGAACAAGAAATTTACTAATGCCACCAAAAAATATCCTTCAGAACAACACTACACAAAAACAAAAGTATCCAAAAACTGTCCACAAAAACTAAAATAAAATCCCTTAAAATGCACAAAGTTGCTATCTCACAACTCCTTCCCAACTAAGTTGAATGTAGAAAAAGGAATTGTCCTCAAATTATTTTGGGATAGAATCCCATGAAGAAGCTAAGACACGTGTTGAATCCCAAAAACCATCAATGTTGTCCTCTGTCTTCTCTTAAAAATTCTTTATTTCTCTCTTTCCAAATGACCAAAATTCAGGTTCAAATGTTCAATAGCATCAAACTAAACGACAAACATTAGGTGGCCCGGAGAAATTCATCAAGTACTTATGCTGGTCAAATTACTGAGTCTAATGACCCAAACTATCCAATGTGACCCATTTACTAAACAGACAAGGTAAAATCAACGACCTATTCTCTAGTTTCTGCATTCAATACATACAATCAATCACTACTGTCTAAATGTGGTCCTCCATCTGAAACCAGCCACACCCACCTCCAACTCTCCCCATTTGAGTATCAAATTTCTCGGAAAAGGCAAACTGTGTATATAACTGTCTAAAGTACGGGTTTAATAATTAGTTATTTGTTAACACAGACGGAACCATATATTTTCGATACAATGAAATATCGTAGATGTAACCAATACTGTCCACATGACCCCATATGACAAAGTTTTAGTCGACTCTCTGTTCCCAGAAAAGAAAAAAAAAAAAAAAAAAAATAGAGGCAAGATGGAACTTCAATAATTATGCCATCCTTGGCAACAGTTCACAAGAATGCCATATACTCATATCAAGCCTCACTACATCAGCATCAATCATCTAAATTGACCCAACAAAGAAAAAACACAAAAGTATATATTTTATATTACTAGCATTCGTGCAATGATAAGATACAGACATGCAGTGAGCCAGTGAATACAAAGCATGGTAATTTCCACCATAACTCTTATTTGAACATTATGAAATGTTTAGATTCCCATAAAAAGCTTCAAAAATCCAAATTGTAGAGCCTAACAAACAAGGCAATTGTAACTGGGTGCAGACTGCAGAGCACTGCATTATACAAAATTACATCAACTTTTCAAAAAAAAAAAAATCAGAAATTACATATAAGATAAACGATCCGTAGCCACCAATTCAATGAAAGATCATATTTTGCAAAGCAAGCAAAAAAGAAAAAAGAAATGCAAGCATTCCACTACTGGTTCGGGCATAAAAACAAACACCTTGAAGACATGCTTTAACCGCAACAAATCTTCTTCAACTTATCTGCTGCCAATTCATCAACCGAATACTGCATTCATAATTCACAAGGGAACCAAAAGGGTCATCAGACAAGTCCAAAAAACACATGTTAACACAAAAATGGTGTAAAAGTAAATGTAGACATTTGGAGCACCTTGTTGAGGACCCAGATGGAGTGATTGTAGGATCTGTTGAAGAGCTCATCAAGCGCTTTAGCGTCGTTGGCGTCGACTTCTCTATAGTTTACGAAATTCTCGCGCACGTACTTGGCGTAGTAAGGTCTCGAGTCTTTTGGTAGATATCGGACCAGCCTCTGAACGGCACCGTATACTCTCAACGCCTTCTTCATTCTCCTGTCACAGTCACCGAGAGCTTCTGTAGTTTTGCTTTGAAGCCGCGATTAGTGAATATTAAGCTGGTGGGCCGAGCCCAACGTGGAGGTCCAGTTCGTTGTTGTCATTTTATTCCAAGTTTATGTTCGGAGTTTTGCTACATTGCAGTAATCGTATTGTTAATGGAGAGTTACGTGAGAGACAGTGAGTTTCTTTTTGTTTTAATTTTTTTTATAAAATCATTAATTTTTATATACCCTTAAATTGAGATCTAAAGACTAGAAATTGATCCAGCAACAATACAATCATGTACAGTAGCTGAACTCGTTTGTTTGACTAATTTTTTTTTAGTCTAACACCGATCGGGTCAATAGTTTTCCTTATAGACGAATCTTGGTTTGGACTAGACTAGGCTGCAGCATAAAACTTACAAATTTTGTTAAAAAAAACCACATAAAACATACAAATTTTGTTTGTAACCACAAACGAAATTTTAATTGTTGATAGCCATGTTTTTGAGAAATTACTGGAAAGCCTTCATATAAAAACCATCCCAAAAACTCTCTCTTTTCTCTCTTTTCTCTCTCTCTCTCTCTCTCTCTCTCTCTCTCTCTCTCTCTCTCTCTCTCTCTGATCCTCTCTCTCTTTTCTTTCTCCATCCCGTGCAAGCACGGCACCGCTAGTTCGCACGGAGCCCAAGCAGCTCGCCGACGACATCCGGCGATGATTGACGCCCAGCCAACGTCGTCCGGCAATGAATGCCATGCTTCGGCGATGATTGGCGCCCACCTTGACGACGCCGACGATGATTGACAGCTAAGAGGAGAAAACCTAATTTGGGGAATTTGGTAAATAAGACATGATTTCAAGTTTCACATTTCAAGTTTTAGGGATGATTTCGAGTTTGGTCTATATTTTAGTCGTGATTTCAAGTTTGGTCAGATTTTAGTTGTGATTTCAAGTTTGCTCCAGATTTTAGTCATGATTTCAAGTTTGCTTCAGATTTTAGTCGTGATTCAAGTTTGCTTGGAGGTTTAAAAAAAAAAAAAAACTAATTCATGGGTACTCTTGTAATTTACAGACATACATTGATTTTTTTTTTAAAAAGTGGTTATTAACAATTAAAGTTTCAAAAGTAGTTACTAATGAAAGTTTAATGTTTCTAATGGCTATTTTTGGTTTTGTCTCATATATATATATATATATATATATATATAGAGAGAGAGAGAGAGAGAGAGAGAGAGAGAGAGAGAGAGAGAGAGAGAGAGAGAGAGAGAGAGAGAGAGAGAGTTTCTTTTGACAATCCAATTTTTTATTTTTACACTTCGGAGTCGTTTGTTTTTTCCACTTAAGACTTAATAGATCTGAATTGAACTCATTAAGTTGTTTTGTTTGTTTTTTGGGTTTTTAGCAAAAATGCCCTATTTTAGGGACTTAATAGCAAAACTACCCTAAAAACCAATTTAATTGCAAAACTACCCTAAACTTACCAAAATGCCCTCACTATTAACTCACCACATTTATTATCCTTATTTATTACTTTTACTAACCATTTACCAACCAACTAATAAAAAAAATAAACAAAACACTATCTAATAATTTAACTTACACTACAACACATTCTCTTAAAAAAAAAAACTTACATTACAACACATTGTTTCACATACATTTGTTTTTCAATGTTAGGTTTTTAAAAAATTGGAGAAGATTGTATCAACTTATTTGAAGGTATTTATTACATTATAATTTATTTTTTTGCCAACCTCATTTGTAATGTGCCCGGATTTACTTGATTATAATTTTTTTTTTTTATGATAGAAGAGTTTTTGAAGGTTTGAAAAAACCTCGGGACAGGGTGTCCCGACGTCGGGTCACCCCGTCCCGAGGAAAAAAAACCTCGGGACAGGGTGACCCGACGTCGGGACACCCTGTCCCGAGGTTTTTTTCAAACCTTCAAAAACTCTCGGGACAGGGTGTCCCGACGTCGGGTCACCCCGTCCCGAGGAAAAAAATCCTCGGGACAGGGTGACCCGACGTCGGGACACCCTGTCCCGAGGTTTTTTCAAACCTTCAAAAACTCTCGGGACAGGGTGTCCCAACGTTGGGTCACCCCGTCCCGAGGAAAAAAATCCTCGGGATAGGGTGACCCGACATCGGGACACCCTGTCCCGAAGTTTTTTCAATTTTTGAAAAAAACCTCAAAAAAACCTCAAAAAATTTTCAATTTTTCCTCGGGATGGGGTGACCCGACGTCGGGACACCCTGTCCCGAGAGTTTTTGAAGGTTTGAAAAAACCTCGGGACAGGGTGTCCCGACGTCGGGTCACCCTATCCCGAGGATTTTTTTCCTCGGGACGGGGTGACCCGACGTCGGGACACCCAGTCCCGAGAGTTTTTGAAGGTTTGAAAAAAACCTCGGGACAGGGTGTCCCGACGTCGGGTCACCCTGTCCCAAGGTTTTTTTTCCTCGGGACGGGGTGACCCGACGTCGGGACACCCTGTCCCGAGGTTTTTTCAAACCTTCAAAAACTCTTCTATCATAAAAAAATAAATTATAATCAAGTAAATCCGGGCACATTACAAATGAGGTTGGCAAAAAAATAAATTATAATGTAATAAATACCTTCAAATAACTTGATACAATCTTCTCTAATTTTTTAAAAACCTAACATTGAAAAACAAATGTGTGTGAAACAATGTGTTGTAATGTAAGTTTTTTTTTTTAAGAGAATGTGTTGTAGTGTAAGTTAAATTATTAGATAGTGTTTTGTTTATTTTTTTTATTAGTTGGTTGGTAAATGGTTAGTAAAAGTAATAAATAAGGATAATAAATGTGGTGAGTTAATAGTGAGGGCATTTTGGTAAGTTTAGGGTAGTTTTGCAATTAAATTGGTTTTTAGGGTAGTTTTGCTATTAAGTCCCTAAAATAGGGCATTTTTGCTAAAAACCCTTGTTTTTTCAAGTGGTCAAACAACTTTAAAATATCAAAAAACAACTTAAAAAAAAGAGTAAGAAATCCTGACTTTTAACTTAATTCCAAATCACTGAATTATAATTAAAATATTTTTTTTCCAAGTTTATCCTCCAAAAAAAGATATATTTCTAAATTTATCCTAATTTGATATGGTGTAAAATTCTTTTTTTTTTTTTTTTTTTTAACGTATTTCTTATTTTAAAAGGCTTTTAGAATTAAAAAAAATAAAATAAATAAATCCTAATCACTTCTCATATTGAAATCTTCCTGGGATTAAACAATTGAATTTCTCTCCTACCAAATCCCGGTAAGAACTCTTTATATTTATTTATTTTTTATTTATCTACGTATAGTGGCAGTTATAGAACTCTGTAAACATAATCTTGAATGATAATTTGTTATGATTGTCATAGTTGCAGTTATATAATTTATCAAATATTCTTTTTGTGGTTACATTCGATATTGAGCAGATTTCGTGGCTTGAAGAAGTTATAGAATACCGGTGTATATAATTTAGGAACCTATTTCAAACAAAAAAAAAAAAAAAAAAGGCTTCTGGTTACATATGATCTAGGAAAAAAAAAAAAAAAAAAAAAAAAAAAAAAAAAAAAACAAACAAAACAAAAAAACAAACAAAAAAGTGGTTTCTATAATTATATACTGGATATTTGGACAATATGTAAAATTGAATTTAAACTTGAACTTTGTTTGCAGAATAACATGCAAAATTATATTACTAGATGAATTTTTTATTTTGTTAAATTAAACTTTGTTTACGGAAGAACATGCAAAATCTTATAAAAAGTGTTGCATTTTAAATTACTTCTTTTAATTAGTATGGGTATAGATGTAAAATTACTTATTTTCAAACAATTTTATTTTAAAAAAAACAAACATGTTGACAGTACATTTAGATGTGAGAAAAAAAAAAAAAAAAAAACAAACATGTCATTCAGATTCAGGTTTCAGTCACTATTCAGTCTTCAGTAAAATTCAGGACTATCCAGTCTTCAGACAAAAAAACAAACGACCCCTCTATTCTAAAGACACTTTATTCTCAAAATTTAAATTTAAAAAAATTCTAAAGATACTTCCATTTGTTCCAAAATTATCCTTTTTATTTTTTGACACTCCTATTCTAATTTTTTTTTTTATCTCTTTTAAATCATTAGATTAAATATTACATATTAAACAATCATTCCTAAATTTTTACTTACCATATTAAACTCTCTCTCCTCTGATCTATATCTTTAATTTTCTACCTCCATTCTTTCTCAAGCAAGACTAACGGTTAAGGGAAAAAAAAAAAAAACTTACAAATAAGCTTGATTTTTAGGAACCGTATATATGTATATATTAAAAAAAAATAAAAAAAAATTAAAAAAAACTCAAAAAACAAGTACTTTTATTTTTATTTTGAAATCAAAATATAAAAATGTTTTTTGTTACTTTTGTATGTGATTGCCTATAGAACTTTAATTCTTTTTTTAATTCTATTTTTTTTAAATTGACTTTTTTAATATATTATATTATATTATAAATATATATTATTGTTAGTAAAATACAAAAATATTCATAAGTTTTTTTTTTTTTAACTATTAATCAGAGATTGATTGAGAAAGTATGGATATATGATTTATTTTATTTTATTTTTTTTTGAAAAATGGAGAGAGAGAAAGTAATTAAGAGAGAGAGTTTAATATGTAATATTTAATCTAATGATTTAGGAGATTGAATTTACTTTTTTTTTTAAAATAATTTAATTAGTTTGGAATGTCCTTAGAAATTTTTTTTTTTGTCTTGTGTAGTAATTTTAATTCAGGTTAAAAATTTTATTAATTAAAAAAAAAATTAAATTGGAGTGTAAATAGATAATTTGTGGATTGTATGAAGAAGCTCTCATATATATATTATTACTAAATTGCCATTATGTTTATATTATATTTTACCCTTTATTTTGAAAATAATTACAATCACCACCTTCTCATTTCTCTATTTTTCTCTCCCGTATCAGTTATCCCACTCATACGTAATACCACTACTATTATTTTATTATATTTACATTATATTGTATTTTTTATTTTCTTCTTGACTTTTAATTAGTTTATATATTTGTTTGGGATATGTATTTTGAGGTGTTGAGTTTATTACGTCCTGACTCGACATATATATTTTTTTAAATATTAATGAAATTTCATTGATAAAATTCATTTAAAAAAATTATAACAATAATTTAGTTCAGCCCCATCTACTACAAAATCTTGGTTTCGCCTCCGATTTTCCTCATGACTTGTTAAAATCAAATACTATATGCGTGGTTCAAAAATTTACTACCAAATACTCAAATTTCTCCAATCAACTCTTAAACACAAAAGATGTCTACTCCCACAAATTAGAGAGAAATCGCCTCACATCTAGAGAGAAATCTCACCACACTTGTTGGTAAGTGGGACTTGACCTCTGTGATGGTTTAGTCCATCTTAAATTCTTTGGAGGCCCAATTATGAAGTGCAACACAAGGCCCAATCAGAAACTCTGATCTACAGCTTCCAAGAGGGACAATGTACACTTAGTGAAACGGGATTGTTTTGGTATATGATGATTTTAGATGGGTTGCCATGTCATGGATTGCTAGCTTTCTTGGCATAATGTGGTTGGCTTCTCAGATTACACTTATCTCTTCTCAGATAAGACTATAAATACAAAGAGATAGAGAGAGAACCCATTATGTGCATTTTCTACGATCTGTTTTAGGGTTTTCTCTCTTCTCTTAGGTGATTCTCTTGTTATTGAGTTCTTGGTGTTCAACTTGATCATCTAGGGTGTTCTCTTGTAAAATATGATGGCACTGAGGATTTTGGCATTTGGAGAAGAAAAGTGAAAGCCCTTCTTTCTCAGTAGAAATCTTCAAAGCCATTGAAGGCTCGGAAAAATTACCTAATACATTAACTGTAGAACAAAAAGATGACATACTCGAAATGGCTTTAGGCACTATAATTCTGAATTTATTTGATAATGTTCTTAGAGAGGTTAATGATGAAACAACTGCTTGTAATATTTGGAAGAAACTTGAAAGCTTGTATCTTACTAAATCTCTAACAAACAAAATTTATCTTAAAGAAAGACTTTTTAGCTTTAAGATGGATCCTAGTAAAGGCTTAGGTCAGAATCTAGATGAATTCAAGAAAATGACTATAGAATTAGCCAATACAGAGGATAATGAGAAGTTGACTGATGAGAATAAGGCAATCATTATCCTCAACTCTCTGATTGACTCCTTTAACAATGTCAAGGCTGCCATTAAATATAGGAGGAATTCTTTAACACTTGAAGAGTATATCTCTGCTCTTAAGTCCAAGAACTTAGAGCTTAAGATTGAAAAGAAGGATAGTGGTGAGAATTTGTTTGCTAGAGGTAGACCAATTGTAAGGAATAACAATAACAACCCAAATCATAAGAATAAAACCAAAAGTAAGACACCTAATTATAATAGGTCTCAATTTAGGAATAGAAATGGCACTAGAAAGTGTTATTTCGTTGGAAAGAAGAACACATTAAAAAATATTGTTATAATTTGAAAAAGAAAAACCAAGAAAATACTCAATGGTGATGTAACTGTAGCATGTAAGCCATTTGAACATAGTGAAGTATTGGCAGTTAGCACTGAGGATATAAAAACTTAATGGATTCTAGATTCAGGTTGTTCCTTTCACATGAGTCCTAGAAGAGACTAGTCTATAGAGTTCCAAGAGCTTAGTAGAGGTAGTGTGCTGATGGGAAACAATCAATAGTGTCAGGTGGAAGGGATTTGATTAGTTGCCATTAGAATGTATGATAGGTTAGTGAGAGTCTTTAAAGATGTTAGGTATGTGCCTAACTTGAAGAGAAATCTAATTTCTCTTAGTGTCTTAGATGAGGAAGGTTACTGTTATAAAGCTGAAAGGGGTGTCTTAAAGGTCTTTAGGGGTTCTCTAGTCATCCTCAAATGTGACAAGAGAAATGGTCTATATGTCTTAAAAGATGAGACTGGTACTGATAATGCTGCTAACATGGCTACTAAAATCAATGACAAAGCATCTTTATGGCATAAGAGACTTGGTCACATGAGTGAAAGAGGCCTAAATGAATCAAGTAAACAAAATCTGTTTAATGGTGATAATGTTAATAAACTGGAATTCTGTGAAAACTGTGATCTAGGAAAACAGCATAGGCTAAGTTTTAGTATAGCTCAACACAACACAAAACAAAAGAGATCCTTCAATATGTGCACTCAGATCTTTGGGGACCTGCAAAGGTCCCAACTCATGGTGGAAATTTGTATTTTCTATCTTTAATATATGATTTCACTAGAAAGGTTTGGGTTTACCTATTGAAGTCTAAAGATCAAGCTTTTGAAAGCTTTATGGCTTGGAAAAAGTTGGTTGAGAACCATACTTCTAAGAAAGTCAAGGTACTAAGAATTGATAATGATTTAGAATTTTATAAAAAAGAATTTAATAAATTCTGTAGTGAACATGGTATTGAGAGACATAGGACAGTTAGGTATACACCCCAACATAATGGTATAGCTGAAAGGATGAATATGACTATCCTAGATAAAGTTAGGTGTCTTCTAATCAACTCGGGTTTAAGTTAAAAATTCTAGGGTAAGGCTGTTGCTACTACAATTTACCTAATAAACAGGTCTCCATCTACTGCTATAGGTTTAAAAACACCCGAAGAAAACTTGACTGGTAGGCCTCCTAGTTTGAAACAATTTAGAGTGTTTGGGTGTGCAACTTATGCACACCAATCTGAAGGGAAACTTGAACCTAGATCTCTAAAAAAGGTGTATTAGGTTATCCTCTAGGTGTTAAAGGATATAGGGTTTGACTTAGATACCAAAAGGGTTTCAAGGTAACAATTAGTAGAGATGTAGTATTTGATGATGCTAGAATGCCATGTAAAGACAATAACCTTACTTCTGAATCCATACCAGATCCTTTAAAGGATGATGGAAACCAGATTCAGGTGGAAGTTGGCAGCCCACCACTTGGTCATGTCCCGGTTCAATATGAACCTGTTGAGGAAGATGGGGCTGCCCCTTGATCTTGATGATCAGGTGGAAATAGATTAGAATCAACTAGAGGAAAATAATAAACCTCTAGCTGATTACCAGCTGGTTAGGGATAATGCTAGAAGGGTAATTAAACTTAACAGCAAGTTTGCATATGCAGATGTAATTTCTTTTACACTATGCACTAGCCAAGAGTTGAAAAATGTCGAGCCTAGAACCTATGAAGAAGTTGTCAATTCCATTGACGTGCTTAAATGGCTTCAAGCCATGAGAGAGGAAATGGACTCTCTTGAGAAAAATGGGACTTGGTCACTGGTTAGAAAACCAGAGAAATAGAAATTAGTATCCTGTAAATGGATCTTTAAGATCAAGGAAAGGCTAGGACAGAAGAATCTCCCTAGGTATAAGGCTAAGTTAGTGGCCAAGGGTTTCACTCAAAGGGAGGGGATTGATTATAATGAAATATTCTCTCCGATTGTTAAGTACAAAACTATTAGGATAATTCTTGCCCTAGTTAGCTATTTTGACTTAGAACTAGAATAGTTAGATATCAAAACAACCTTCTTTCATGGAGACTTAGATGAAACCATCTACATGGCTCAACTAGAGGGTTTTGAATCCAATTATAAACCCTCTCATGTGTGTCTCCTTAAGAAATCTCTATATGGGCTTAAGCAAGCCCCTATGCAATGGTATATGAAATTTGACAATTTCATCACTAGCATATGTTTTAATAAAAGCAAATATGATGCATGTTTCTATCTCAGCTGTGAAAACATTAATAATTCCATCTATTTGCTTTTGTATGTAGATGATATGTTACTTGCTAGTAAAAAATTGCCTAGGATATTAGAGTTAAGAGAGAAGTTAAAGTCTGAATTTGATATGAATGACTTAGGGAATGCAAAGAAAATCTAAGGGGATAGAAATTGTTAGATTTAGATAGGAGTCTAGGTTATGCCTTAAACAAAGTAATTATTTGTTAAAGCTGGTTGACAGATTTGCAATGAAAAATTGCAAGCCTGTCAATGTTCCTCTGTCTTCAAGTTTTGTGTTATCAGTTGCTTTATCACCTAGGTCCATTGAGGAAAGTAGATACATGGAAACTATCTCTTACTCTAGTGTTGTTGGATCTGTCATGTATTCTATGATTAGTACTAGACTTGACTTAGCTCAAGCTATCAGTTTGCTATCTAGACACTACAAGAAATTTAGCCTTTCGCAACGCACGCCCATGCGTTGTTGATACACATGTTGTCAAAAATCTAAAGACTTTTCGCAACGCACAATGTGCATTGTCTTAGAACTACGACAACATACTAAATGTGTTGTGAAAGAGATGTACGTTGTCGTAGACATTTAACGCAACGCGCAATAGATGTTGCGTTAAATGTTTAACGCAACGTGTATTGTATGTTGTCTTAGAACAACGACAACATACTAAGTGCGTTGCAGAAGAGACGTACGTTGTTGTAGTCATTTATCGCAATGCACATTATACGCTGCCTTAGGCCATGGAAAAAATAAATAAATAAACGTAAATGATCCCCCATTGGGCTCCCTCTACTAAGCCCTAACACCATCGGGGCTCCGACCATATAGGACCAATGTTTATTAAATCTCACCATTATTTGCTTGGGTTGGGAGTTGAACCTGAGACAATGAAAACTATGAGGAGTGACTTTACCATTTGACTGGAAGTTTAACTTTGTTAAATAATGCATAACTATATATATATATATATATATATATATATATATATATATATATATCATATATATGGTACTGATCTGCTTATTTTTTTTTTTTGGAATTAATATTTTATTAAAAAATATTAATTTTCATTACTTGACAATGTAAACTCATTCCAATAATCTTTGTAATTTTTTTGTATGATAGAGACAGAGATATTTAAAAAAAAAAAAAAAAGTTAGTGTAACATTTAATTAAAGTATTTTTTTTTATTTGAAATTAAATACAATTGAGTTAAAGTCGATTGAAACTTGATAATAACAAACGTTGCAAACTCATGACTTGAAATGAAATTTCCACCACATAGGAGAGGTCTCCCCCACATTTTACGAATTGATAGTCAAAGGTGAGGCTCAAATCCTTATTACAAAATAGAAGGGGATGGGTCTAACTGTTAGGACCCCGGTTTACCAATCACGCAGCGGAAGGTTTTAAAATTTTTATTTTATTTCATAAAGAAATACCGTGATTGATAAAACCTAGAATCTATTTTTCGGAACAGTAAAACAAAAGAATTGAAATCAAAACATATAAATAAAAGGGAAGAAACAATTTCTTCATACCTATGTAGGAGGCTCCTTCACTTTAATACGATCTGCTCCTGATTTGAACCACTTGATCTTCCTCGCTATCTCCCGGAACTGGTAACAGCGTGTGGGTGCGTCACGGTATTTAGGAACCTATATGGAAGAAGAAGAAGAGAAGAACACACAAAAACAACTTTTGTTGTTTGTATGTCTTAGGTTAGGCCACACAAAAAAGAAAACTTAAATTTTTTTTTTTTTTTTTTTTAATCTTTTTGATTCTTGGCCGCGGCACCCCACTTGTTTCTCTTCTCTTTTAGTGTTTTTTTTTTCTTTTGTTGTCAAGTATCTTATACCTAAAAATATATATCATATATATATATATATTATTTAAGAAACCAATGATATCTTTTAATTTAAAAACAAAATCTTTATTTTATTTTATTTTATTAATAGATATCATCTAATTTGAATTTAAACTATTTAAATTCAAAATTGATATTTAATCAATTAAAAATATAAGATAATCATATTATCCCATTTTTCAAATATAAATATCAACTAACACCCTCCATCAATAATTAATTACATAATTAAATAATCTTATTATTTAATTGTCATAATCATTAAAATCATTAATTAAATAATCTCATTATTCAATTAGTTCCTGAATAGATATGTGTCACTTTCGTAACACAATTAATTGGACAATCCAATTAATTAACCATGACCCTTGTTACCTAAATCGATCGGGCTAGCAAGGGGACCTAATGGACCCACAGTATTTTGAGCTCCAATAATCCTTAGAAATAATTAATTAAACTCTTTAATTATTATTTCATGATTATTAACTTCGGTGTTATTCCACTAAAAACCCGAAGCTGAACTCTCTCAACTGTAGACGTTTTTACACAAACCAATAACTTTCGGTGTCCATCGATATAGCTATTACATATGGTATAATCCTCCACAAGTAGTTCATAATTAGAGCTGGGTCATAATGTCCGTTATACCCCTCTAATTATATCTTTCATTTAAGTACCATTGATTCTCTAATGAACAATAAATCCTACATTCCTTACAGAATTAGGAGAGCGCTCATATTGTTCAAGCCCCGAATCAACCCTTATGGGAACTACCATTTACTTCTCGCAAGAAGGAGTGGATTCCACTATTGTGTACAAACCTTCCCAGCCACAAGTCAAACCGCGATCCCAACATACGGAGCATATTGATCAGGAATGCAACTCCGACCTCACCCATGGTATATCAAAGACCACGATCTAACCTGAAGAGTCGATAAGACACTCAGGATTAAGATCACCCATATATTGCCATCATTAGTTGATATATATGAATCTCATCGTTAAACGGATCTTAATGAGAGATTCATATAGATCATGGCCCAGTCCTATATGATCACATCATACAAGGTGCCTCCATTCTCATATCTCCATATGAATGATCTAGGATAGGATCACCGTACATTACGAAATAGACCGCAGCTGTAGATTAACCACAAATAAAGTACCCATCTTTATTTGCTATCTACAAACTCTTTAGATTGCTCGTTTCAAGCTGCATCTATCTGTATATGACACTCATATACTCAGTTCAAAATTACATCCGGCAATCTTAGATGTTAAGTGCACATGTTATATATTTAAAGTATGACACAAAATGAATTAATATACTACTTCTTTTATTTATGTTCAAATCATATTTACAAATTACAAGCTTTAGGGCAAAAACCCCAACACTAACCATTTTGCTTATGGTTGTTGTGTATTTTTAATATTTATGAACACGTTCATGATGTTTGGGTTTCTAAACATTAGTTTTTTTTTTTGAAACGCACAAGTCAATAATTTCTAAAAATGTTCTTATGACAACGTGCCTATAATATGTGTGTGACGAAATATTAGTATTTTCCGGAATGCACAATCCAACAATTGCTAAAAGACCTTTTATGGCAACGTGTATGACATGTATGTTGCTAAATATTAGTCTTTCACAACGTGCATGACATTTATAGCAATGTGCATGACTTGTTTGTTTCTAAAATATTAATCTTTCGCAACACACAAAATAGGTGTGTTGGTAAATATTAGCCTTTCGTAACACGCATGAATTCTACGGCAACGTGCATGACTTGTGTGCTGCTAAAATATTAGTCAATCATTCGTAATGCGTAAACCGGTAGTTGCTAAAAATTTTCCTACAACAACGTGCATGGTATGTGTATTGCAAAATATTAGACTTTTCACAACGGGCATGATATGTGTGTTGCTAAATATCAACCTTTAGCAACACGCAAACCAATAGTTGCTAAATAGTCTTTTAGAACAACGTGCATGCTATGTATGTTGTAAAATATTAGATGTTTTTGCAATGCGCATAACATGCGTTTTGCAAAATATTAGACTTTTTCATAACTCACAAATAACCATTTGCTAAATAGACTCATATGACAACGTTCATAATGTGTGTGTTGCCAAACATTAGTTTTTTTCTAACAACATGCGCGTTTGTACGTTGCTAAAAACACACTTATAGCAACGTGCACAAACTTAATGAAATAACAATGACAACGTGCATCCATTGTGCGTTGCTATATGTGCTCAATTATTTGCAACAATCGCATGTACGTTGCCATAAGTAGTTTCAACAACACACAATTTCTACCCGTTGTGATAAATGACTTTTGGCAACATGTTTTACCTACGTGTTGCAATAGATGACTTTTAGCAACGTGCGCAACCCGCGGGTTGTTTTTTGAATGTATCTAAAAGTGAAATTTCTTGTAGTTAGATATATGTCAAAACTTGGAAAAGGTCACTAAAATGCCATGAAATGGCTGTTAAGGTATATTAGTTTTACAACTTCTGTGGGACTTGTATATGATTGCTCTGATAGTGTAATGGATCTTATAGGTTATGTAGATTCTGATTATGCTAGTGACAGAGATAGGAGGAGGTCCACCTCCTCATATTGCTTCACCGTTGCTGGCTGTTGTATCAGATGGGAGTGTCAATTGTAATCAGTTGTGGCTTTATCCACAACTAAATCTGAGTATAAGTATTTCTGTAAGGCTCAATGTAGATGTAGGCTTGTTATAAGCTGAACCACGATAAATCTTTATGTCTTCTCTCTTATGTTTTTTCCTTTTACTTGTTTACGTTAGATTCTTGTTCATACTTGTTGATTAGCTTTTAGAATTTGTAATGTTCTTTTGTTAAGTGAATCTTGTAGGTTAAAGAACAAGTATTGGTTAGGGTTTTGAGTCGACCTAAACCCTAACAACCTCTTTACCATGAACATGGAAAATTTTGGGATTGAAGTGCGGAACCATCCATTGGTTCAAGAGGGGTGCGGCTAGGTCTCACAAAACATCACATAGGGTTTTTGAGTTGTATATGATCAACTCTATCAATTGGGGTTCAGCTACTTTATGGTATAGTTGATATGTTTGTTTCTAATCATTGGATTTCACAAAAATCAAAGATTTGAAAATTAAAAATAATAATAATAAAACTAAAAGGAACTAAATATCTCTCACATAACTACCCAACAACTTCTGTATAATAGCACTAGGGGGTGAAAATTTAAGGAGTGATTTGTGCAACAGTCACAACTTTTATAAGTTGAGTTTTATTAATATTGAAAAGTGCATTCGGATAAAAATGCCACCCCCCACCCAAAATAAAAATAAAAATAAAAATTGTGCCACGTCGGATATTTTGATTTTCATTTGTTTTTTTATTTTTATTTTTCTAGTTTTTACTTTATGCTTTTAATAGATAGAATCGTGAAAGTAGAGAAAGGAAGTCACTATAAAAAAAACGTTTATCATCGAGGGCCAAAAGCGGTCGAAAATAAAGATTTCCCATCGAAAATAGTCTTTTTCGCCGGCAAACGGCCGTCGAACGCCGTCACTGATAGTGTCGTCGGAAATGTTTTATTTTCAATCAGCCGTTGAAAATAAACCTATTTTCAACCGCATTTAGCCGTCGATAAATATACCGTCGAAAATAAACCTATTTTCGACCGCAACATGCCGTCGATAATAATTTCATGTTCATCAGATATATCTTTCACCGAGGGGAAAAAGCGGTCGAAAATACAATTTTTTTTTCGACGGCCATTTCTTTCTCGACGATGGTAGCCGGTTGAAAATAATATTGCTTTCTATTTATTCATATTTAACCATTTTATTCCAACCTATTTTGAATAACAAATTGTAAATTAAAATTCTCATAACTATTTTGTTATCAATAGAATTCAACATAAATCAAACAAATTAACAATCTTGGTAAACTGTAAGTCTGAGATACTCAAATTATAGAAGTGTAGAGTACATATTTAGTAGGTTTTACATATATAGCTGTGATATTTGCATGTAATATACAAAAGAGATATTTATAGAAGAAGGTTGTAGTCCTAGCCTATCATTGTCATTTCCATGACACAAAAAGAAAAAAAAAAAAAAAAAAAAACCTAAATAGCTTCATCTCTCTATTCCGGGTATTTGAATCCATCATGCATTGTGTTCCACATCATTGTATCAGCCTGTTCGAAATACAATAACAATAATCAATTTAATAAAAACAATCTCATATATCTCCCAAACCATTAGGGATGTAAAGCACAAAAGAGTTATAGTACATTAAATATATTGCTAAAATCACATTTCTTAACCATAAATCAAAGTATGAAAACAGATATTGAAAAATTAGTTAGAGGAGGTAGGCAAATCAATGGGGAGGGAAGAAGATGGAAAGTGACTATTGTACTTTTCAAAACAATTTTCTAGGGAGAATGCTAGCTACTATCACTAAGGCACAACATACTAATGAAGGGTTGAATCACTAACTTGAAGTTCTCTCCTAACACCTGCTCCATAAAAAAATTCAGGGGACACAATCAATATTCAATGTTACTACAAAGCATCAATTGATTAGAGAAAATTCAAAAACTTTTATTATCAAAATCAGTAGTCAAAATCAATGCTCACAATCTGAACCTACACTACTACAAGTTATATAGACTTCACAATGTGTATGAAGAGATTTTCATGTCAACATTAGCCCTATTACCATAGATGAACCATTACATCAAATATCAAATTAATTTCTCTATTAATTCATATAATCAGACAGCAATATGATAGCATAATAGACCTTCAAAATAAAGCAATAAAGTAATAAATAATTAAACTTATAGATAGAGAGATACAATCAAGTAGAGAATCATTAATGCTAATGGTGCTTATGGTTTTAAATACATTACGTCAAATCCTTACAAACATAGTCAAATAACGAGCAAACCAAATTATTCTCAAACACACAAATGAACAATAGAGAGAAGATGCTAATGGTGTAAGTGTATTCTATGACTTACATCAGTTGAACTCGAAGCATGTTGTCGGATGGGAACTAGCTCTTCAGGTGTAAGGAAACTTGACCACTCATGTGTACCTTTGAGAAGCTGCAATGAATATCAAATGACTTGGAAATTTGAGGCCAACACATAAATGTGAATATTTTACTAATAAATAAGATATTTAGAGATACAGACTACTCTTAAGAAATATAAACACATGTTTAGGCATGAACAGGGAAAAAAATATATAAGAATGCAAGATCTACTTTAACAGGCAAATCAACAACATATGCTAGTGTTGAATTGTGTGAAAGAATAATACCCAACGGAGGATGTATTCTGTTGCGACAATAGCAGTTGCATATGTTCTCATAGAACCATTCATTGTTGAAATCACATTAGCTCCACCCTCAACAGTTAATGCTGCCATAATTCAGCTGGATCTCCTACATTCTCAATTACCTTAAGTAAAAATGATCAACTTCTAAGCTGAAAGCTATTTTTGCAAGAGTGAATTTATTGAAGCAATCTAACTCCCACTTTGTGATATAAATAGAATATTAAATTTCTAATAAATATCTCTTTTTTAACAAACTTGAGATGTTCATTATATACATAAAACATGTACAATAAGAGAACTACTAGTAGAAATTATCACAAATAAGGATCTCAAAATAAATATACAACAAACTTAAATGACTAAAGACGAGTGGAAGTGTTTGTTATAATGTGGAAGTGTGAGTTATAATGTGTTTGCTGTTCTATTATTATTTTTCTTATAAGTTTTCAATAGACAATCAATTCACCCATGTCAGCATAAATGATTGACCTAGACTATTAATATTATGTAAAATTGAAAAAAAAAAAAAAATTGTTGTCTACTAGTAGACTATAAATTTTAGCAATTTTTTTTTTTTTTTTTGAATAGCAAAGGTATTATTAAGGCCAAGCCAAATAAGCCCAGCATGACACAGTACAACAAACAAGCCACAATCGCAACAAAAAACAATGCATGCAAAGCAAAACAACCCAAACAGCACCACAAGAAAAGAGCAAATAAAGCAAAGACAAAAAGACCACCAAAAATAGAGCAACCAGAAAACAAAACAAACAGGAGCAACGAGCTGACGAAGCAGACCAGAGCACAGAAAGATTAGTTATCGCCCTAAATAAAAACATCCCTTTCGTCACTAGAAGCCATCTTAGTCAGATTGTCAACAGAAGAGTTGAAAGCTCTGGAAGCGTAAGAGACCATATTATAGCAAATGAAATACCAATCACATACCAGTGTCTTAAAGTATCAAGTTCAAGATCTTGCTACCCATTGTTAGCTGCCTATCTTAACATCTACACACAATTAAAAAGCAAATCACATGATAATAGCAATATATTGAAAGCAAAGACAGAAAATTCAGAGCTTGCAAGCAATCTAACATATAGAGATAGTGAATCAGTGAGTAAAAGAAACGGCAGATAGAAGAAGATGAGAAAAGGGATTCAAAATCAAACACAATAGAGATTTCAAGTTGAAATGAGAGAGAAATCGTGGAATCAAAGTGAATAGTTGAAATTGACCCATAAAAAAAAAATCTAGAGAGTATAAACACATGACCAGTGACCAAAGTCTTGTTCTTTCTCTCAGTCTCTGCCCAGCTAACAAACTCTCTATACCAAAAGAAATCTCACCAGAAGCTTCAGTTTCTCAAGAACCCAAAAGCTATCTCGAAACAAAACAGACCCCGGAAAGAGAGAAATCAAAAGAAGAGTAAAACAGTAGCAACAACAACAATAACAATAACAATAATAGCATAAATGTTTAAAGAAGAAACATATGGAAAAAAACCTCAAATTAAACCCAAAAAAAAAATTTAATCAAATAAGAAACACAAAAACAGATAAAATGCAAGAAATGGGAAAGGTATGGTTTTATAAGAAATTAAAAAAAAAAAAAAAAAAAAAAAAGAGAACAACATGAGATTATGAGAAGAGTGTACAGATATTGATTATGAATCAACACCCATTGTGAAATCGAAACAAAATGGAAACAAAATAAGAAAAAAAAAATACCTTTCGAGATGAGAACTTAGGTCGAAACTGGAATCAAAGCAAACCAGAGGAAAAAGACGAGCAATGCGTGAAAAAGGAGGAAATAGGGTTTTTGGGTAATAAGTCACATGTATATATATATATATATATATATATATATATATATAAACCAATACGACGTCGTTTTGGGTCCTCCGTGTGAATCAAAACTACGTCGTTTTTACGATTTTCGAGGGCCAATTTCAATACCGTTGATGATACTATTGGCGCCAAGCATTCCGCCAAAAAAATATATATATATTTCTAACGGCAAAAAGACCATTTTCGACGGGAATTTGCCCTCGAAAATATAGTACCTCTATTTGCAATATGAGCAACGGCTTTAGATTTAGCCGTCGAAAATGACAATATTTTCGAGGGTTATTGGGGCCGTCGAAAATGTTTGGTCGCTGATAGCCAGTTTTTTTTGTAGTGCATTGACCCATCGGTGGACCACGAACATCATACGGCGATGATGAGATGTTTACCACGACCACAGATGGTTTTAATTTACCTACTTGAATCCCGATTGTTGATTTCTCTGAAAAAACGAGTAATGTGTTCATTTTCAAATTGATTTCAAGTTGGATTCGATTGTGTTTGATTTGATGTTGATTAAGTTATTTGTTGGTGGAAGTGTTTAATTTGGTGATGTTTAGGTTTTGATAGAAGGGGGTAATC
Organism: Acer yangbiense; assembly: GCA_008009225.1. Lineage (NCBI taxonomy): Eukaryota > Viridiplantae > Streptophyta > Magnoliopsida > Sapindales > Sapindaceae > Acer > Acer yangbiense. Next base: position 43,001,677 of record CM017764.1, on the reverse strand, counting down.
TTCTTTAGCTTTTAGGGTTTGATTTTTTACGGTTTAACGATTTGGAATTGGGGAGTAGGGGTTAGAAAAGAAGAACACAGTATGTAGAAGACTTATTTGAAAGCTATTCGAGAGTTAATTGGCATTTTTTGAGACTTAATTACACCATATTTGAGACTTACTGGAATGTACGAGACTTATTATTGTTTTACAAGACTTATTTATACCGTATTCGAGACTTATTATGGTTTTTCGAGACTTACTGGAAAGCTTCTTATGGTTTTTATACCGTATACATGCCGGTGATTCTAAAGACAAAGTTGAAAACTCCTCATATTTTGGTACGATGGCCTAATTACTCGCCACAACCACATCGAACTACTCACTGTTATTGAGAATGCAATTTTTTTTTAAAATATAAATATTGAGAATGCAATTACTTGCCAGAATATTTGTTCTAAGAGCTTCAAAAAAGAGAGGTTGAAGAAAGAGAATACAGTAAAAAAATATATTAAAAAAACAAGTAAACAAGGGCATTTTTGGGTTTCAATTAATTTGGTGCTACATAAACTTAAGTTTATAAGTCGATTTTATTCTCAAAACTCAACCTAAAAATGGTCTAAAATTTCATGTTATCATTTAATAAAAGTGAACATGATTATATATATAATCTTTCTACTATCAGTTCGTCCTGGTATAAAATATATCAGGACGAAGAATATGGACTATATATTATGGAGAAGTTTTGATAAGTGCATACACTTTGAGTCAAAGTATGTAAATCTAAAAATCTACATTCTTCTTCCTGATATTTTTTATATCAGGACGAACTGGCAATAGAAAAATTGTATAAATATATATATAGTTTTTCTCTCCTCAGGACTGAACTGAACTTTTAAGATTAGGACGAGACTTATGAGTCATTGATTAAGGTTTTGACACGATTTTGTTGCCTTTAGATCCATAACATTTCAATGGTTTAGATTAACCATGAGTCTTTGATTTCATTTTGTAGATTTGTTTTTTTAACTTTTTTCCTTTTTTTTTTTTTTTTTTCACTTATTTCCATATCTTTTATTTCTTTCTTCTCTCTCCTCTGTATTTGTATGTTTCTATTCTCTCTCTTATTATATTTTCTCTTCCATTGATCAATTTCTCCTTACTGCACGACATGCTTCACTTTTAATCATAATGGTTTCTCCTCTTTTATTTTATTTTATTTTTTTCTAGCTTAATTTTAATCTTTCATTCTCTCCATGTGTTTGTTAAGTCACAAGTTTATTAAAGGAAAATAATCAAAATATCAGAATCTTGATTCATGATCAGACCACATCTCCTCCGGTTTGAAATTTCAATCAAGTTATGGTTTGGTGTAATGAAGTTAATTAGAATAATTTGGTATCTCTAATGAAGTTTTAAGGTGATGCATATGTACTATATACCATCCAGTTTAATTTGCAAGTAAAAATATCAAACAAGTGTTAATCTAAAATATTCTGCCAACCTTAAAATGATTAAGAAAAGAGAAAAAAAAAAAAAAAACAAGAGATATATAAGAACTAAATGTAAAAAACACAGATAGTGAGATAGATTAGAACTTAGAAAAGAGAGAAATAAAAAAAATAAGGAAATTAATTAAAAAGGAAAGAAATTAAAGAAAATCTAAAAATAAAATAAGAGACACGTGTTTTAATTAAAACCATTAAAATGCTGTAAATCTAAAGGATATAAAAACTGTATCAAAAATTGTGCCCCCGATCCTTCCCCTATATATATATATATAGTTCCCGTTCACATCAATACGCACTAATGTAATTATATCGATACCAATGCATTTGGACCATTGGTTATGGAGAAGTTTTGACAAGTGTATACACTTTGAGTCAAATTATGTAAATCTAATGATTCACATCCAACGTATTGATGAAGTTATATCAATGCTCACTGACTTGAACATTTTTGTATATATATATATATATATATATATATATTGTAAAGATGAGAATAGTAGAGTAGAAAAACTAAAGGAAAGGTGTTTGACAAAATGTTACAATGAAGCTTCTTAACAAGCTCTTCAATGGAGTCTTGTTAAGAGAATATTATTAACGAGAGACAATAATCAGAGAACATTGAATATATATATACTGTGAAGTCAAGTTTGTTGAATGACCAATAACAGATATTGCACATGCTTGACCTGTGCTTGCCTTAGCTGATGTATCTCACCATCAGCTGCTGTGGGCCTGTGGTATTAATCTTCACATATATATATGATTTTTTTAAGATCACATTAATTATTAATTCTCCAATATGAATGTCTCAAAAAAGAAAAAGAAAAAAAATCCTTTCAAGACTTTTAGTTTTGTAACTTTACAAAACTAAACATCTAGTTTGTAACGTTACAAAACCAATGGGATTTGGATACTCTGCTGATCTAATATTTTTCCTACCTTTTTAAAGTATGTGATTGGTTGTTGATAAAGTGGTTGTGAAAACCAATCACATCTTAACCTCTCATTCATTGCAATATTTATATGTCATGAGATTAAGTGATGTTAGAAAAAAGAACAGATCAGCAGAGGATCCAAATTTAATCCAATGATCCTAAAATAAAATGTTCACAATAGAGAACTACTATATTATAGCTGAGTTTTAATTTCCCACCAGTTATCTCATGCAATGTAACATTCTAATTTAATTGTCATGATTAAATCTTTAGATATAACACTCTGGTATCTACACATTAATTCTATAACAATTATACCCTTAAACCTTAAAACTCTAAATCTTAATTAGATTACTTTAATTTAGGCTTAACCAAAAATAGCATAACACATTTAATATTTATATGTGTGGCCAGGGGCGGACCACCGTGAAAGCCAGAGGCCACAGCCCCCGCCCCCCCCCCCCCCCCCCCCCCCCCCCCCCCCCCCCCCTAGGGGTGGGCACGGTTCATTGAACCGAACCGAATCGACCCAAACCGAGTCGAAATTAGGTGTTTGGTTCGGTTTTGAGGTTGAGTTTGGTTCAATTCGGTTCGAACCGAATTGAACCGCATAGAATATGGGTCAATTTCGGTTTTGGAGTTTCCAAAACCGAACCGAACCGACCCAACGAACCGAATATAAATATAAAAAAAAGCTCTAAGCACATGCAATGCAATGGTCGACCTTTCATTGGAGGTTTCAAAAGTTGTGTCTAACACTTTCACATCACACATATTTATTATTATTTTATAGTTTGATTTTTGAAGCATCACGTCTCTTTCTTCTCCTCAAAAAGAGTGCCAAATCAACTTGCTACTGTCAGTTTTCTCATCTCTCCATCTCACCATCTCCATGACTCCATCTCTCTACTTTGAGTGTTTTCTCATTCACATATCAGACCCTTCAATCTCCGACACTCAGTCACTCTGTCTCCATCTATCGGTTTTGCATCTCTCACTTCCCCGGCTCCGCTGCACTTCCCCAGCTCCGTTACCCAGCAATATCTGGAGGAGTCGCACCAGATCTCCATTGATCATTTTAGTGCGATCTTGGATCTTCACATGTAGATCTCGCCAAATCTTGGATCTCTAATTCTTTTATAATTTTTTTTTTTCAAAATGGAGATCTGGGCTCTCCACAGCCCAGAATCCAGTTCTTCATGACTCCATCTCTCAGTCACTCTATCTCTCTATCCCGTTGAACCGAGCCGGGGTAAAGGTGTTCGGTTCAACTCGGTTTTACAATCCAATTCGGTTCAAACCTATTCAAGAATTAAAAAACCGAATATATAACGGTTCAATTCGGTTTTGGCCAAAACCGAACCGAACCGAACCGTGCCCACCCCTACCCCCACCCAAGATTTTGAAAAAAGAAAATTAAGTTATTATTTTATTATTAAAAAAATAATAGTATTAGTTTATATTCTGTACACACTTCACGTGGGCCTCTAAGGTTTTGAAAAAAAAAAAAAATTAAGTTATTATTTTATTATTAAAAATACAAAAGTACTAGTATATACAGTATACACACTTCACGTGACCCTATACAGTATACACACTTCACGTGGGCTCTGGTCACTATAGGTTGTTTTTATAATAAAAAAAAATTATAAAAATATTAAATATTAATACAAGTTTTCACATCTCACGTTTTCCATAAACAAATTTTCATTGAACCCAAAGTCTACCTCAATTTTAGTTATTATTTATTGTTAATATCTTCTCCGACGCAAAGGAGTCGAAAATGAATGTACTCTCATGACATTTTTCTAAATAGGTATAATTTAACATTTTTTAGTTTAACCTACATAGGAGAAAATGCTAATTTGATTACTTATATCATCATCATGCAAACCGTAGAAAATTCGTTAGATACACGGTGGCCCCCCAACATCAAACTTCTAGTTCCGTCCCTGTGTGTGGCCCCACACGATAGAATTTTCCAACAGTTATCTTATCAATGTAACATTCTAATTTAATTGTTGATACAGATGGGTAGACTCTTCTACTCCAAGAATAATAATTCATTTATCAACTTCAGGACTTTGATGGACTGCAACTTATACGTTTTATATATGTGATTTAGACCCAATATTTGGAGCATACCTGATAGAAGTACTGACAGTGAGCAGTCGAAAGGCCTAAAAATAGATTTATTATTATTATTGTTATTATTTTTTTTTTCAATTTGGTTGTTTATTTAAACACTAAATAAAAAATGAATTAAAAGGTATAGGGTTTAAAAAAAAAAAAAATCTATATACTTTCAAACATGATTTAAAATGTCAGTACATATATTACTGTAGAATGTGGCTTGATATGGCTTGACAGTAAAGACCGATAGAAGACTGAAATGCATTTCCATAACTGCATCTAAATGATTATCGTTCAAACTATGTGTCTTACTGATGAATTCACATCATCACATATTCACATGTATGTTTATCTTTCTCATTGAGCAATATATATATGTATGTATATTTATTTGAATAAACTTGTTGAGCAATATTAATAGGTAAAAAACATCAAGTGCGGTACCTTTTTTGTATAGGATTCGATTCTACAATATTATATAATAATTATATAACGTTATGGAATATATTACATAACGTTGTGTAATTGATTCCATATATATATAGATTTTCTATTATTAGTTCGAACTGACAATAAATATATCAGGATGAAGAATGTGGACCACTAGATTTACATACTTTGACTCAAAGTGTATGCACTTGTCAAAACTTCTCCATAATCTGTGGTCCACATTCTTCATCCTGATATATTTATTGTCAGTTCGAATTGATAATAGAAAGACTATATATATATATAAACGTACATAATTATCGCCCACTAAAGATGGATTCATTAATTAGGTTAGTAACGTCAGTCATATGCATCGCCATATCAATATAACATATCAAATTGTATCAACAACATATCTCAATATATTCCATTTGAACATTTTTAGGAAATTATTCGTCAAAACTTTGTTTTAATGGCATTTGTTGAAGCACGTACGTACGTATCATCAAATTAAATAATATGCAGAAACTACTCGACGTGGACACTATAATTAACAAAAATATGCCTAATGCCTTCATCGATCAAGCTTGTCATAATCGCCAACCAATTTAATAAATGCTATATATCATATCGAGAGAAAACTAAAAATAGCCATCCAAATTATCATACTTTTGTTTTTAACCACTTTTGAAATTATAATTGTTAATAACCACTTTTTTAAAAAACTTTCAGTATATGTCCGTAAATTACCAGAGTACCCCTGAAAATAGTTTTATTTTAAATCTCGAAACAAACTTGAAATCATGGGTAAATTGAAATGTCCAAACTTGAAATCATGCCTAAATTTAAATGTCAAAACTTGAAATCATGCCTAAAATTGAAATGTCAAAACTTGAAATCTGGACTAAATTGAAATTTTCACTTTCTTCTTCTTCCTCTTCTTCTTCCTCAAACATTAGGTTTTTTTTTTGTTTTTGTTTTTTTTTTTTGTTTCCCTTTTCTTGCAGATCACCTCGCCGGCGAAGGGGGATCGATTTCGTCGCCGGCGAAGCAGCAGCGGACGACGAGGAGCAGCGCACGATCGTGGCCCGTCGCCCGTCGCCCGTCGCCCACGCCTGGCCGTCGCACGAACCAGCGACGAACCAGCGCCCCCCATCGCCGGACGTGGCCACTGCCGCGAAGCCCAGAAGGTCGCCGGCGCTCGGCGACACCTTCGCCGGGGCTTGGCGACCCTCAAAGCACGCCGGTGAGGGAGATCGGGGAGAGAGAGAGAGAGACTTCAGGGAGAGAGAGACCAGAAGAGAGAGAAAGAGAAAAGAGAAAAGAGAGAGAGTGTGTTTGGAGACCCCTTTTATATGAGGGCTTTCCAGTAATTTCTCAAAAAAGTGGCTATTAATAAATAAAGTTATGCATGTGGTTAAAAAAGAATTTTCCATAATTAGAGTGGCTGTTTTTGACAATTTTCACTATCTCATATATGTTATAATATTCACTTCATTGCTTCCCACAAACACTTAATTATATAATAATTAATTCAGCTCCAGGCTTCATCAAACTCATATATTCAATATTTTAGTAAATTAACAAAACTGAAACAGCATCAAGTATTTGAACAATATTGTACTAAAAGGCTAAACCTATATAGAATTTAACTAATTAATATTTCAAGTGTATTTATATATATATAAATATATATATATATATATATATAGTTCAAGTCCCGGTATTTACATTTTTCAAGGAATATGAATAACTTATCTTACAAATTTAATTTTATCATGTAATTTTTTATGCTTTTTTAAATTTTACATTCTTTACCAATTCCTTTATCAAATTTTCATCTTATTCTAAAATAAAACAATTCATTTTCTCTTTGTCAACTTCTTAGCTACTTTCAATTTGTGGTTACTTAATTTATTTTATTTTATATTAAATTATCTATTATTATTTTAAACTTTTATTATTTCTAATAGTTTTAGTTTCCAATAAATAAACCCTAAAATCTCAAATTTTAATTTATTGTATTAAAATAGTCAATCTATTATTATAATTCATTTTATTTTATAGTTTTAATTTATTTAGAGTCAATAAATCAATAATTTACCAATAATTAGAAGAATATAAATATCAAAAACATGTCTAGAAATATTTATTAATCAATTATTTTTGTATAAATTTAAAGTGAATTCATTATAAATACAAAATAAATTTTTTTATTATAAAATTAGATTGTAATTTATTATTTTAAGAAGAATAAATATTGTAATTTTTATTGTTTATGTTGTTTTTCTTGTTATTATTTAATTTTTAATATTATATTTCTTGTTTTTACTTTTATTAGTTTGAATGTAAGCTTATTTAGTTCATCTTGAATAAATGTTCTATTTGTTTTATTTTATCTAAACTTCATTATATACCATCAATTTTTCTTTACATAAAAAAACTCGTTTTTGTTTTAAAAAAAATATCATTTTACTAAGATCTTAATTATTTTTTAATATTTTTTTATAATATAATTGTTATTAATTTTGTTCAAGTGCCTCACCTAGTTGAAATTCCTGTTGAATAATTAACCGGCCTTGTGACCTAGGAGAAAAACTTGTGTTGTGTGGGACGGTCTCATCGCCACGTGGTGAGACCGATCCAATGAAAATATTTATATTTTCAATACAAATTACATTAGAGTGGCTTAATACAAAGTACAAGTTTTTCTCGTGACCTAGACACCATATATAATGCAATAGCTCGAAATTATTTTATATATGATTTGAATTGATTTTAAAATTAATGACTTTGAATTAATATGTATTCTAAAATCATTTTTATGTTTTGGTTTCTTTTTTTGTGATTCAAAATTGAACATGCAAATCATCATACACGTGTATGCTAGAAACCCATAAGACGTCAAAACTCCACGTCCCAGAGTTACCAGAGTCCATGCAAAATCCCAACATTAAACTCCAATATCAAACTTCCAGAATCCAGACCAAGAAAGTGAAAGAAAATCAACAGACAACAGTAGCTAGTAGTTAATGCAGCCTCTAATAAATCCCACAAGTCACAACCACAATTTCCATTACTTGGCTTCTGTTACTTCCAACTTGGCAAATTTATCATCACTCATTTTCATTATATAACCCTCAACAACACCATAACATTAATCCATTATTCTTCACATTTTCCCCATAACCAAAACGCCCCGTTTCGATCATATAACATGTTGGATATTTGGTCATGGATATCTGAGCTCCCTGACTCGACCGATTGGTCCGAGTCAGACTCACCACTCATTTTTACACTCGCTACTTCCTCTTCCAGGTCGAGTCAAGCAAACTCAACTCGGGCGATTCAACTGAGAGCCGAGCGGACTTCCGACGCCAACTCAGATACGTTCGTGACCTTCACGGTATGCTTACAGGGGTTTGAGAATTCAAATGATCATCAAAAGACTATCTGGGTCTCTGACACGTGTCCACTTTCTTCTGACAAACCATTTCTTCCACTACTACTACAGCTCCTTCAAGAAATCACTGTCCATTCACCTACTGCGTATAATAGCACCTGCCCTCGTTCTCAGCTTCAAAAACTTAAACCCGACCCTGTTTCATGGGTCATGGATTCTCACTCACCCGAATCCTTCTCAACTTTCTTTGATTTGGTGTTCCTCACGCGCCTGTTTTGGTTGTGTGTTTTCGATGTCCCGAGTGAAGTAGGTTCTCTCTACTTCAATTCCATACTGGGTCCCAACCTTGAAACTTTAATTTGTGAGCACGCTCCTGTTCTGCGAACATTTTTAGTTACAGTGGGCGTGGATGCTGAGCTCTGTTTTATGCGGAGCCTCGGGTACATTATAGCAAAATGGTTTATTTTAAGAGAGCTGGGTGTAGGTTTACAAACGTTATCACCCCTGTCGAGTCAGCACCTGGGGTTTTCTTATGCCACGGAGGCACATGGCCTTTGGATTCTGAAAGGCTACGCGCCTGTGTCGGGCATGAAGCGCACGCGCTTTAACGATAATAACGGCAAGTTTCCGGTTATTGAAGCGAAGGAGTCGGTGCTACGATACGCCTTGGCGCACCAGCAGCTTGAAGCCGTTATCCAGTTGGAGTACTTCGTTGGATTCTATGAAGGGCATATTCAGGTGAATGCACATGTCGACAATCTACGCTTCCACGTAGCGAAACTAGGGTTTAACAAAAACGACGATGCTGAATATGCTGAAGAAAGGTATTTTCCGTCGAGGGTACGGGTTTGGGTCGGCCCAGAGGTTGGGTCCACCTACGTCAACGGGTTAAGCTTGGGTCGGTCAACGAGCAACGGAGAGAGAGAAGTGGAAATGCAGAGGATTGTGAAGGGTAGTTTTGGAAAAGCAAAAAATCAGAAGGTGAAAGATAGGGCGAGGATGACTACAAAGACTAGAATGAAAAACTGGAGGTGGGATCAGGATGTTGAGGGAAACGCTGCCGTTTTCGATGCCGTATTATGTGACAGCATGACAGGCCAAGAAATTGCCACGTGTAACGGTAATAGTAGTATACGGAGCAGATACAACGGGTCGAATAGACCGTTTACAAAAACGGGTGGGTTGGTATTTAGTGGAGATGAGTATGGGGAGGGAGTGAGGTGGAGATTGAGCAGAGAAATGGAAGGGAGTGTGTTGAAGTGGAGAATTGGAGGTGAAGTTTGGTTGAGTTATTGGGCAAATAATGTGGAGAGTTCATATTATGAGACAAGGTGTGTTGAATGGTGTGATGAGATTGATTTGCCTTTGATTCCCGGAAAATAAAGTCCCAAAAGATGCAATATCTACAACTCTAATGTAATGTCATCCATAGTTACACTATTGGGATTTTGGGGACGTGGACACAATTCAAACTCAAAACCTTAATGTATGTAGTTGTGAGGGGCATATTAATTATTATTGAACCAACTTCATCTCGTGACTATATTACAATGCTTATGTATATGTAAATATTATCACGACATCACTCATCGAGATAGTACGTACTACTAGTGATTTAGTGTCACAATCTAAGACTCAATTAGTATGTAATGTAAAAATCTGTTCTTTTATATATACATCCTTGTTTTATTTTTACAAAAAATATATTTCATAAATTTTATAAGGGTAAGATTATATACCCACATATATATACACACGATTTTTCTTATATCCTCTAGACTAACTAATTTTATTTATATCAGTTCTACAACTATCAACCATTAGATTCACATATTTCAGTTTAGTCAAAGTCTTTTTAAACTTAATCAATGACTCACAAGTCTCGTCATAATCTTAAAAGTTCAGTTCGGTCATGAGGAGAGAAAAACTATATATATATATATGTAATATTCTAATCTTTTAATTATCAATAAACTTCTTATACTGTAAAAATAAATTTTCAAAATCTAACCACCGCTTACTGTGGCTTGGCAGTAAAAAACGTTCATTCTACTTGATAATAATTTAGGTTTGAGTTACTATATCCGCATGTTGTTATATAATAATAAAAAGGAAATTCATAATATATTTAATATATATATATATAGAACTAACCTAAGGGGAAAAAGTATCAAAAGCGATCATATGCTGAAAAACCCCTAGGCAGTATCTGAAACTATATAGATAAGAAAAGAAAATAACAAAGAGTAACAAAAGCCAAACCAGCCACATAAAACCAAGGGAAAAAAAAAACCATCAGACAAGAGATGCATCGGAAACCAAAGAAAACATCAAGAAAAATGAAATGATCCCTGACCCATGCAGTCATTTCCCACTAGTGAAGAATAGAAAGGAGAGGTGGAAAATGATCGAGTCAAAATATACATAATTTTGGTCCCCATTTCCTACTCTTTTCGCTTGATTCTCGGGTATTTTCCCGTGTTTTAACTATGTTAATCAAGTGTTTCAAGATTATTAGTGCCACAAGGGCATTTGTGAAGATGGAGAAGAATTTGATACAAAAAGTGCAAAAAGGTGAAAACAGGGCATTGTCGCTATTTTAGTGTCACCGTATGCATACCGCGACAGAGGGCTTGAAGCAATGAAGATCAAAGCCAAGGAATTGTCGTTGTTCAAGTGTCACTGTGAAGGACACCGCGATAGAGAATTGTAAAACCTGATAAATCAATCAGGTGTGGTGTCGTGATGTATTGTCGTTGTGAAGCCAAACCGCGACAAAGAAGAAGAAAACCAAGAATTCATCAGGTCTAGCGTCGTTGGCTAGCTAGTGTCTTTATGTGATCCAACATCGACAACTCTTAAGATCTCAGATACCATTGTCGCTCTTTAGGTGTCGATGTTTTCAATACCGTGAAAAAGATGAAAACAGATCGTGACAACCAAATCGAAGACCATATAATCGTCTGCCGCAGTAGCATCGCTGTCTCTAAAACCACGAAAACGCGACCTCGACATATGCCACATTAGCATTTCTGGTAGTTACAGGACAGATCCGTGAGCCAATATAAATAGTCTTTTTCTCCAATTTGAAAGCATTCTTCCATACACGAAATTCTCAGATTTTGAAGAGCATTCTCTCCTCCATTTTACTCTAACTCACCTTCATCCATCTCTACATGCACTTGAACTCATCTTTTCCATCCCAAACTCAACACTAAATCTAGATTACTTTCACCCAACCATTCCTCTCTTTCCATTCTCTACATTTCATACCTTTGTCACTACCCATTAGACATCCATCCATCTAGACACATCCTCATCAACCATTCTTTGCACAAGGAGCAACAAGACAAGGAAGGATCAAACACTAAAGAAGGTGGCCCAAGGGTGATTTCCTACTCTCCTACTTCTTTTTCCTTTAATTGTAACTATGTGTAACTAATCCCCAATCTAGGGGATTGATGTGAGGAACATTTGGATGTGAGTATTTGTTTAAGCTATATTATATTTGAATCTACTTTTATGTTCTATTCACTTGTTAATTAGATCTTATTCATTATATGATTGACTTTGTATGCCACTAGTTGATTATAATCTTGTTAGGATAATTTGTGACACAATTGACTTTGGATTGACACACTTGATTGGTTAGAGCACATAGGTGAATAGGATAGATAATTGATTTGTGATTAAGCCTTGGCTTGTGCTTGTGATTAATTGATCCCACATTTACACCATCTCCTTAATCGGTTAGGCATATCGGTAGGAAGTGTCTTGGTTTTGTTTAGAAGGTCATTTCACACTTTAGACTACAAACGGTTCATATAGTGAGATTGGTTCATTAAGGTAGCTTTTTAAGTATTGCCCAACATCCATTTGCAAATCCATCAATCCCTTAGTTCCTCATTAATTGATTAAACTCCATTATCTTATCATTTTTGTTACATTTAAATTACATCTCAAGTTTGATGGTTTCTCAAACCATACACTATCCAATCTATTATGATTTACTTTATTGCATTTTAGATTAGTTAAATAATCCAACTAATTACTCTAATTCCATGTGGAACGAATTCCTTGCTTACCGTTTTACTAATTTTTACATCTTAACTGGATTTTCAAGTGGTGAAACTTGGTTTTCAAAGTGAACATATACATATCATATTTTGTTGAGTACAAACGGCCTCCTCAGAGAACCACCAACAATCAATCTCCAACCCTAAAGCATGCTTGGAAAGAGCGTCTGCCACCTAGTTACCCTCCTTATAAATATGCGACACCTGAAACTCTATATTAGAGATCTGAAAAATGCATCTCTACCAAGCCTGCCGCACATGCCAAGGAATGTTATCGAAATGAGAAAAGAGCAACTGGACCATATGGGAATAATCATTTTCTAACCATATCCGATGCCAACCAAATTTCCAAGCAAAGTTTATTGCCATGGAAGCCGCAAGAAGCTCAGCCTCAAAGACAAACACCTGACCAAGGGGAACAACAAAACAACTCTTAACAAAGGATAAAAAATTATAGAAAACACCCTCACACCCTCTAACACTCGGAGAACTCAAGGCTACCCCATACGTGTTAACTTTGATTTAACCTGGAGCAGGAGGCGACCAAACAACACTTTCGATAACCGGAGCCCTGGCTGGTCGACCACGGATACCAAAGCGCCAAAAAATCAAAAGGTCGTTCACGCTGTTACGAATATACCCAATCTCCAATCGGTTATCATTAGAAACCACACACCAAACTAAGGACAAAGCAAATCTAAAATCAAAAGACTTGCCCTAAAAGGTCCACTGGTTACGAATAAACCACACACTCCAGACCACTGCACGGAATAGCCGTCTTCAAAAGAACACAAACCTGATCACTAAAAGCAACTACCATAGCATGCGAAAAGAAATAAGGCCACGAGTCAGCAGAAACACGCCGTTGAAAAACAGAGAAAACTACCTCCCAAAGAGCAGCCGGCCAAAGGACACTGAAGAAAAATATGGTCAATCGACTCACTACTAATACCATAAACACTAAACATAGAAGCCAAATGAAACCCCGCCCGGCACAAACGACCCTCTGTAGGAAGCCTATCAAGCAAAAGACTGTAAGATCCTAGATCTTTATTTGCTAAATTCTATTACAAAACTCTCTTTATTTGTAATGATTAGTTGCCTTGGTTATTATTGAAGAAAACAAGCTTCAAAGGTGGAAAGCAACGTCTCATGCAAATGTCGTCTTCAAAAGGGAAAGCTCGTTCTTGGATGCTAAGGTATCAAGATCCTTCTTCATTTTACAAGGCGTAAGCACACACACACACACACACACACACACACACACACACACACAATTCATATATGTGTGTCCCTGCATCGTTGTGCAAACGTTTGGTATAACACATTCACACTCATTTAAGTATGCACATGCATTGGTCTCAATTAGATAAATATTGTAGAATTGCATATTTTATGACTATCGCTTGGATATGACATGTGTGAAATTGTGTTTATTTGTTTGTGTTTCTTGTATTTTGGACTTGAACATGTTCTCATATGATTCATTATTGAGTCCTAGTCATTTCGGTTACTCATTCATTAGGTTTCAAGTCCAAACAATGTAGCTACGCTACTTTTCGTTCTCATTCATTGAGTTGTTTTTGTCGTTGTATTCCGAGATGATTTCTCAACCTTTTGTCAAAGTTTCATAGTCGTCGTTGTGCGTGAAGGAGTCACGATTCGTAATCTGAAGATGGATTCAAAATCAGAGTTCAGAGGCCTGAATAAGGTCGAAGAACGCTATCGGTGTACGAGAGGGACGTGCATGGCCAAAGGCCATGCTTTGGCCACCACGTGTGGAGGCCATGTGCCACATGGCCAGAGCAGCCCTCTGGTCCCGTGTGCCACACGCACCCCACACGGCCCCAACTGATGTGGCGCTTCTTGGTTGGTCCGTTTTTCCCTCTCTTGAAATCTTTTAAAAGCTTTCCTCCTTCCCTCCAAACATAACTTGAAGAAAATTGTACAAAGAAAATTCTGCAGAATTCTTCATGATTTTCATTTTCTTATTTCGATCATAACTTTCTCATACGAACTCGAAATCGATTGATCCAAAGGCCACAAATGTTGGTCTTGATGAGATCTACAAACCCCAAGTATTTTCAAAACCAGTTGACTTCGTCATTTTCCCGACGATCTGATTTCAGTACAAGGTTCAATCGTTGTATGTGAAACTTCTTCTTCTTACATTTCTTTTGATCATCTTTTTGATTCTTCCTAATTGATTGTTGAAATGTGTTGAGAAGTATGTTAGATCATATGCTAGGGTTGTATGATTGATTGTTTGTTTGAGTTTTAGCCATGTGATTTAAATTGATCATATTTTGCTAAACTTGATTAAGCTTGAAATTGTTTCTAGAAATGATATATGTGATGTGCCTCATGATATTTTCTAGGTTCAATTTCATGATCTAAGAACTAAGATTTTCTTGTGATAAATTGAATATTCATATCTTGTTCTTATTGTCTCACATGCTTTGATTTCTAGATAGATTTGTGATTGTGTGTTGAAAGCATTATTCTAGTTTATCACTAAGCATGTACATTTAGCTTGATTGATCATCTAGCTTTATTTGATTGTGATTTGCATCATTTGCATCACTTAGATCATTGTCTTGTGAAAGGTTGAAGTCTCTTGCAAAGTGAGTGAAGCTTTGTTAAAGAAGTCTTGGTTAAAAAAGTGCTCCGGATAACCAAGCAAGAAGACTTAGCTAGGAGCAGGAAACTCCGGATAGCTAAGTAAGAAATCATCCTAGAAACTTGAGAACTTTGGATAGGATGTTGCTACCTAGAGGTGTAGGACACACCTTGGATAGGTAGTAGGCGTTGTGGTTCACTAGCCCGAGGGTAGACTAGGAGGTGATAGCTTAAAGCGGATATCTTGAGTAGATAGCTTTGAGTGTGTAAGTCCTTTTCATATAGTGGATTGCTTTGCTGGTGGTTATGGTATCAACCCGTGGATGTTTCCTCTTTGAGGTTTTACCATATAAAAATCCTTGTGTTTATTTTCGTTTTAATATTTCTTTATCTTTTATATCTTACATTGATTGCATATCTTGTATATTGATTTACTCTTGCATTAGTTAAATCAATTCATTTGTTGAATCTTTTCAAGTGTGCATTTTCTTTGTTATATTCTGCATTATTTTTAATATTAGAAGAAATTGGGCCTATACCTATTCAACTACCCCCCCTCCCTCTAGGTATATTTTACACTATTACTTAAGGGAATTTCATTTGGTATCAGAGCGGGTGTCTAGACGCACTTAGATTAATCCTTTCTTTATAGTGTTTGTGTTTTTTTTTTTTTTTTTTTTTTTTTTTTTGTGATAGTCATGATTAAGGAAGTGTGTTCCTATGTGGCTTCTTTTGTTGAACATATTGACTTAGATGAGAAAAAGATCAATGATCTTACTTTTAAAAATGAACGTTTATCTAAAGTCAATGTGTCCCTCAACAAGAAGCTAGAGAATCATGGACTTGGCTCAAAAGATTTCAATGATCTTAAAGACAAGATCCCAAGTCTATAATTGAATTTAAAAGATAGCAATGATAGACTTAGCATCTTGAAGCAAGAAATTGAGCAAAGGGATAGTTCTCTTGTTAGTGCTAAAAGACTAGAAAACATGCTTAAAGCCAAACTTAGTGAGCACTTAATCAAGAGAAAAAGTATGAACAATGCACTACAAGAAAAACAGTCTAAGACAACATTCAATTAGCAACATACATCAGGTAAATGTTGCCAAAAGTCACATATCGCAATGCGCGAAAAATGCATGTTGTGGAAGTGATTTTCAACAACACACATGCGTAAGTAGTCAATAATGGGAAACATATTGCAACGTATAACTGATAAATGTTGCGAAAGGTTACGTATTACAACACGCAATGCGAGTTGTTAAAAAATCACAATATATGACAACACACATTTTACGCAAGTTGTTAAACGACTTGTCTTTCACAACACATAAGTTCGCATGTTGTTAAACTATTAGTTTTTCGCAACACGCAAATTTGCATGTTGTTAAATTTCTTGCATTTCGCAACACACAAACCCGCATGTTATTAAATGTCTTGAGTTTCGCAACACGCAGACTTGCATGTTGCTAAATTTCCTACATTTCACAACACGCAATCTTCACGTTGTTAAAAGGGTTTATCTTCCACAATGCGCAGCTTTGCTTGTTGTTAAAAATGTGTTTTTCGCAACATGCACTTACTTATGTTGTTAAAAGTAACATATTCTACAACACACCAATCTTATTGTTGTCATAGACTTATCTTTAACAACATAATTTGTTTTAATGTTGTCGAAACTCGGAGTTTTTACAACTAGATTATGCATGTTGTTAAAAATAACTAAATATTCATTTTCAAAATACGGTGTTTTTAATGCTCATTTTTTTTTATACTAATTAATTTAATCTAAATAGATAAAAATAAAAATTTAATATTTGATCATTTTATTTATATTATTAAAGAATGTTTACTGTAGCAATATAGACAAATATATAGCAATAACATAATTATTAGGGTGGTTACGCTACATTAAAAAACTTAAAATTTTGACTAAAATTTATTATTTAAATATTTAGTTATTTATTTTTATTCAATTCAGCCATAGAAATCTATTATATATTATATATATAATATACTTTTATATTTTATTATTATTATCCATAATATATCATTTTATTATGAATGTTTTATAATTAGGGGTATATATTATATAAATATATTATTATATAAATTCTATAATATAATATATATATTGTAAATTATAAATTATATATATTATATTATATAATATATATATATTATTATATGTACTATATATAATATGTATGTATTATATATTATATATTATATATATAATATATTATTTTATTAAATAATATATAATTATATATATAATATACTTTTATATTTTATTAATATTATCCATAATATATCATGTTATTATGAATGTTTTATAATTAGGGGTATTTTGATCAAAATACAGTTAACTCAATTCCATTCCGTTGTTAACCAAACAAAATAATACTGATTCAGACACTAATTCTAAAGTTCCAATCAAACAAAAAACTTAGTTTTCCTTTCCTTTCATTTCCTTTCCATTTTTATTCTCATTCTCATTCTCATTACCATTCTGATTACCATTCCACCATGTAACCAGATGTGACCATAGAGTATTGACCAATAACTCGACTATATATGTTTTTAAAAATATAATTTTATTAAAGGTTTCAATAAATATTTTTTAATATATGTCAATCGTAGAAATTAGAATTTTGATTAGTTGAATAAATTTAAATTTATCTAACAAGGCATTTATTTATTTATTTATTTTTCTAACAACTCATATAGGTTATATATAAATCTTGTTCAATTGTTAACACAACAAGTCTTGTAGTCAAGTGGTAAAGACTTTCAATTATTGACTTGAGGTCTCAAGTTCAATTCTCACTAATGACAATTAATTTTCATTATTATCAGAAGTGGCTGGAGGCGGCGGACGATGGGCGGTGGTGGGTGGCCGGAGGTGACGGTCGTGGCGGGACGGCGGTTGGTGGCCGGATGGTTGATAGACGACAACAATGGTGGGTGGGTGGGTGGGTGGGTGGCCGGACGGCCAGTGGCAACGGATGTGGGTTGCCGGATGGCGGCCGGACGGCCGACGGCAACAGAGGTGGGTTGCCGGACGACGTCTGGTGGCCGGATGGCGACGACAGAGTGTTAACATCTACCGCAACATACTACATTTGTTGCGGTACTTATCTACAGCAACACACAACACGTGTTGTTATAGACGTTTATGTACAGTGCGTGTTGCCATAAATATTTTTGAAAACGAACAAGGTGCGTTGTTACAAATATCTACAACAGACGTTGTCATTAGTTATAACAACACGCGGTGTAAGTTGTAAAATGCATATCATCTCTTGGCAACAGGCGTATCAACAACAGGCAAGGCATGTTGCGAAAAGTTTTTGCAACACACATTGCGTGTTGCGGTAGACCTAATTTGTTGTAGTGATGGCTTAATAAATCAAGAGAAGATGTTAGGAAAAGTGATGACATCTTAGAAAAATATGCCATTAAAAATAGGGTGCTTAGTGAGAAACTTGATGAGGCTAATATGATGATTAACAAGATGCCATTTAGTTCTAATAAGATTGAAACTCTCATTAAAAGTGGAAAGCATCCTAGTGATAAAAGAGGTTTGGGTTATATTAATAAGAAGGAAACCCATTCTACTAACAAATCTACTTTTGTCAAAGTAAGCATTGAAACAAATGTAGGTACACTCACTCAAGGTAAAGCTATGAAAGCTATTGGAGGTGCCTCTTCATCAACAAGGATGTTCAATGGAAGAACTCAACAAAATAAACATCAAGGAGCAACAACCTCAAATGCAAAAGGTGGAGCATCAAGGGTTGCACATCAAAGAGGAAAAATTATGAGAAGTCCAAAGGAGTTGGAAGCAAATGCAAATGGTAAATTTCTCAAATTTATTCCTATTTGTCATCATTGTAATATGGTAGGACATATTCGACCTAGATGCTTTGAGTATATTCGGAAATGCAAACTTGATAATGCTTTTCATGATATGTCTTTGAATGGACCTAGGCAATCATCCATGTATGGATATAGAAATAGACCTAGGAAGACCTTGGAAAAGCATGTTGTGAAGAATGTTGTTGATGACTTGCTTGCTAAATCTTATGTTGTGCCTCACTCTACTATGCATAAGAAAGTTGATAATGTTTTGCTTGATATTTTTGAAAATGTGACTAATGAGGTCAATGTGCATGTTAAAAAGCCTAACATTGAGTCAAAGCATGTTAGTGGTAAGAGTGAGAGGCGTATTGTGAAAAGTGTATGGGTTAGAAAGGACACTCCTAAATGTCTAGTTGCACAATATGCTTTAAGGGCCAACTCCTCCTACTCTTGGTACCTAGATAGCGGTTGCTCTAGGAACATGACCGGAAACAAAAAGTTCTTTAAGAATCTTGTTTTAAAGGATAGAGGATGTGTCACTTTTAGTGATGGCACCAAAAAGCAAGTTCTAGGCGAGGGAACAATATGTATCCCCGGATTGCCTAAACTTCACAATACTTTGTATGTTGATGGGTTACAAGTTAACGTAATAAGCATCACTCACTTATGTGAAATCTTTAAGGAAGTTAGCTTTAACAAAGATGTGTGCACAATAATTGATAAAAAGGGCAATGTTGTCTTAAGAATCAAAAGATCTATAGACAATTGCTATTGTCTTGAGATAGATCCTCGAACTTGCAACATGGCATATAAGTGCAACAAGCTTGATTTGTGGCATCAATGTTTGGGCCACATGAACTTTAAGGACTTAAAGAAGCTTGAAAAAGGTAGCATTGTTAGAGGTCTACCTAGTCTTGGTAGTAAGCTAGAAAGTGTTTGTGAACCTTATCAATTAGGTAAACAAACCAAAGTGTCTCACAAGAAGAGCACTTCCATAGCTACCAAGAAGCCTTTGGATATTGTGCACATTGCCAATAATCTTGTAAAGGAACGTACTAGGAAAGTTTGGATTAAAAAGTATGATATAAAAAATGTTCCTAGTCATTCTTCTAAACATGTTTCTAATGATAACTCTTTGAATGTTGTGCATGATAATAATAATCATGTGAATAAGAATGTCAAGAAGATTTGGTTGAAAAAGAGTGTTTCACATGATCATATTCATAGTCTTGATGATATCTTTGTTGATGGTAATAATGATGTGTTTAACATGAGTAATATCTTTATAAAGAAGATAGTTGATGTTTTATCTTCTAGATATACTATTGCCGTGAGAAATGATCATGATGGTTTATGTGTTAGTGCACCCAATATCAAATGTGTTAAGGGTGAGTGCTCTTACCATTAGTGTAAGATTGCACATGTGAGGTAGCTTTAAGATTAGTGTTAAGTTGTTAAGTAACTTAGCTATCTAGATTTGTTTCTATATAACTTGACATGAACTTATCTATCTCACATATTTGCTATGATAGTCGAAATCCGTTGATTAACTTTTGAGAAGTTGCTTTTCATGAAATCTATATGGTGACAATCATGTTAAGACTTTTGGAGAAAGTCATTTTTTTGTTGTTTGAGTTGAAATGCATAGTCTTTAGTCTCTTGGAACGACACACCAACAACTTGTTGTCATGAGGACAAACAAGCCAAGAGGACTCATAAAAAGGGTGAAGACTTTACATTTGATGGAAAATAGCTTGCAAAGGTATCTTTATATCACATTACTTGTTACTTGAATTTTCATCTCTCAACTCATTGTTTGCGCTATTTTATAAAGCATGTCATATTAGAGAACTAGTATAGTGTTCTTATGGTTCTCATTGACATTTGCTCCTTTAAAATCTTTTGGTGATAATTGTTCACATTGATCTTAATCATGATGTGTGTTATTGTATGTATGATTGCGGCGAGAAGTGATTGCACACAATTACTTTAGATGAAACAAACCCTTAAGGATTATGAGATAGAACAAGGAAAAATGACACTTTATTGTGATAACTTAAGTGCCATTAACATCTGTAAAAATCCGGTTCAACACTCCCGCACAAAGCACATAGACATTAGGCATCATTTTATTAGAGATCTAGTTGAACATTCTATTGTTACTCTAGAGCATATGCCTACTAAAAATCAACTTGTGGACTTGTTCACAAAGCCCTTGGACAAAGAGAGGTTTAAAACTCTTAGAATGTCCATTGGCATGATTTGTGTTGATTAATGTCTTTGTGTGATTGTGAGTGGCTTGATGAGCAAAACTTTATTTGAATATTATTATCTTTGAGAGCTCCTCACTTGAGAAGTAGTGATCTTTAACAAGTATCTTTTATTGTTTCTAGATCATGCACTTGAGCTTGAAAATCTTATTTTTGAAAAGTGCACTAATGCTTCTCTTATATGTTTTAGTTTTTAAGTATATGTGGTTGAAAGTATGTAGCTTATAGATGCATCTAGAAGTTTATTGCTAAGTACAAGATAGATGACCTTTGGTATGTATCCATTTTGCTTCAGCACTACATAGTGTTCAACGAGCACCCTCATGGAAAGGGCTACACACCTTGGTTGTGCAACCGCCTAATGTAGGAAAGGGCTACGCTATTATGATGAGTGAAAGCCGCCATGAGGTGTATATGTTTATGTTAGAAAAATCAAAGAAGTGTTGAAAAGAATCATTTAAAGAAAAAAAAAAATTTGATTCTAAGCCTAAAAGAAATGAAAAATAAAAAGCTTATTGGCGTATAGTTGAGAATTGTGAAAAGCTCGGGTTGTCAAATAGAAACGAGTAAACGAGCCACATGCACACACACACTCACATGTTGATATCTATTCTTTTAAAGCAAAAACCAGATGAATATCGGTTTGACCTATTTTTGGAAATGCTTTAGATGGATATGTGTGGAAATTGTTTGCATGTTGATTTCACAATTACTCCTACTATATATGTGAGAAACATTCACACACACACATTTTGCTTATGTGCTTGATTCATTAGCAATGTGAGAATATTTTTGAGAGATTAATGAAATTCTATGATTCTCTCTTGGACTTTGAAAAGTGATGATATTTTCTCTTATTGCTCGAACGTGTGAATGTGTGGATCCCTTGTGAACAAATCTACTTGGTGATAATATGTGGAGCATATGTTAAGGGGGAGCTTTAGTTTATTCAACTTCGCTTTCTATTTGATTTGTTTGCTTAATATCTCGTTCTTTATCTCTTGTGTCCTTTGTTTATTCCTTGACAAAAAGGGGGAGAAATTGTATACATCACCATGTTTGATATGGAGGAATCCATGTTTGATATAGGGGAGAAAAATGTATACCTCACACCATGTGTGGAAATATGTTCCAAATGTGTGTGAATTTTGTACCTCTTTGTGCTTTTATGGAGACTTTATCTTAAGGGGGAGAATTCTTGTATTTAGGGAGAGACAAGAATTCTTGGCTTAACAAGGTTGAGAGACTTAGGAAGAGCTTTAATATGAAAACATTTATTCACTTGAGATAATGCATTTTGTATGAGATAAAGGAAATCTTGTTATTTGTTTATGTGATGATTTCTCACCATTCTTCTTTGGAAGAAGATCTCTTGTTGGTTTGCTTCTTTTTTCATAGGTACTTTGAAGTTCAAAGAAAGGATTCTTGAAGACTCAAGAAGACTTGAAGATTTTTTAGTCTAGGGATCTCTTTGTAATGTGAGGATGAGAGAATGCTATCTACTTTGAGTTTATTGGAGTGAACATTGTATGGTGAGGATGAGGTTTTGCCATGGAATAGCCAAATGGGGAGATTATAAGATCCTAGATCTTTATTGGCTTGATTCCATTGCAAAACTCTCTTTATTTGTATTGATTAGTTGCCTTTGTTATTGTTGAAGAAAAGAAGCTTCAAAGGTGGAAAGTAACGTCTCATGCAAATGTCGTCTTCAAAAGGGAAAGCTCGTTCTTGGATGCTAAGGTATCAAGATCCTTCTTCCTTTTGCAAGGCATAAACACACACACACACAATTCATATATGTGTGTCCCTACATCGTTGTGCAAACATTTGGTATAACACATTCACACTCATTTAAGTATGCACATGCATTGGTCTCAATTAGACAAACATTGTAGAATTGCATGTTTTATGACTATCGCTTGGATATGGCATACTTGTGTGACATTGTGTTTATTTGTTTGTGTTTCTTGTATTTTGGACTTGAACATGTT
The DNA here is from genome assembly GCA_008009225.1 of Acer yangbiense. Taxonomy (NCBI): domain Eukaryota; kingdom Viridiplantae; phylum Streptophyta; class Magnoliopsida; order Sapindales; family Sapindaceae; genus Acer; species Acer yangbiense. Next base: position 42,978,467 of record CM017764.1, on the reverse strand, counting down.
CTCATATGATTCCTTATTGAGTCCCGGTCATTTCGGTTACTCATTCATTAGGTTTCGAGTCCAAACGATGTAGCTACGCTACTTTTCGTTCTCATTCGTTGAGTTGTTTTCGTCGTCATATTCTGAGATGATTTCTCAATCTTTTGTCAAAGTTTCATAGTCTTCGTTATGCATGAGGGAGTCACGATTCGTAATCCGAAGACGGATTCAAAATCGGAGTTCGGAGGCCTAAATACGGTCGAAGAACGTGAGCGGTGCATGAGAGGGACGTGCATGGCCACCACGTGTGGAGGCCGTGTGCCACACGGCCAGAGCAGCCCTCTGGTCCCGTGTGCCACACGCGCCACACACGGCCCCAGCTGATGTGGCGCTTCTTGGTTGGTCCGTTTTTCCCTCTTTTGAAATCTTTTAAAAGCTTTTCTCCTTCCCTCCAAACATAACTTGAAGAAAATTGTACAAAGAAAATTCTGCAGAATTCTTCATGATTTTCATTTTCTTATTTCGATCATAACTTTCTCATACGAACTCGAAATCGATTGATCAAAAGGCCACAAATGTTGGTCTTGATGAGAGCTACAAACCCCAAGTATTTTCAAAACTAGTTGACTTCGTCATTTTCCCAGCGATCTGATTTCAGTACGAGGTTCAATCGTTGTATGTGAAACTTCTTCTTCTTACATTTCTTTTGATCATCTTTTTGTTTCTTCCTAATTGATTGTTGAAATGTGTTGAGAAGTATGTTAGATCATATGCTAGGGTTGTATGATTGATTGTTTGTTTGAGTTTTAGCCATGTGATTTAAATTGATCATATTTTGCTAAACTTGATTAAGCTTGAAATTGTTTCTAGAAATGATATATGTGATGTGCCTCATGATATTTTCTAGGTTCAATTTCATGATCTAAGAACTAAGATTTTCTTGTGATATATTGAATATTCATATCTTGTTCTTATTGTCTCACATGCTTTGATTTCTAGATAGATTTGTGATTGTGTGTTGAAAGCATTATTCTAGTTTATCACTAAGCATGTACATTTAGCTTGATTGATCATCTAGCTTTATTTGATTGTGATTTGCATCACTTAGATCATTGCCTTGTGAAAGGTTGAAGTCTCTTGCAAAGTGAGTGAAGCTTTGTTAAAGAAGTCTTGGTTAGGAAAGTGTTCCGGATAACCAAGCAAGAAGACTTAGCTAGGAGTAGGAAACTCCGGATAGCTAAGTAAGAAATCATCCTAGAAACTTGAGAGCTTTGGATAGGATGTTGCTACCTAGAGGTGTAGGACACACCTTGGATAGGTAGTAGGCGTTGTGGTTCACTAGCCCGATGGTAGACTAGGAGGTGATAGCTTAAAGCGGATATCTTGAGTAGATAGCTTTGAGTGTGTAAGTCATTTTCATATAGTGGATTGTTTTGCTGGTGGTTGTGGTATCAATCCGTGGATGTTTCCTCTTTGAGGTTTTACCACATAAAAATCCTTGTGTCTATTTTCGTTTTAATATTTTTTTATCTTTCATATCTTACATTGATTGCATATCTTGTATATTGATTTACTCATGCATTAGTTAAATCAATTCATTTGTTAAATCTTTTCAAGTGTGCATTTTCTTTGTTATATTCCTCATTATTTTTAATATTGGAAGAAATTGGGCATATACCTATTCACAACGCCACCCCCCCCCCCCCCCCCCCCCCCTTAGGTATATTTTACACTATTACTTAAGGGAATTTCAAAGACGCCAAGTCAAAGTAGAACGGGAAAGAGGAATAGATCGAGACCACATATCTCTCCACCAAGGAACCTGAGGAGAACCTCCAATCAACCAGGAATAAGCAGCCTTGCAGGAAACCCGACCATCCCGAAAATGTGCCCAAACCAGTGAATATATATATGCAACAAGAGAAATCGCGATCCTATCAATCCGAAAACAAAGTTTATTTCCATGAGAGTAATTAATAAGAGCAAAACAAAAGAATACATATTACTAATGAAACAAAAGTTTATGAGCCTTAGAGAGTTTCTCAAAATAAACCAAAACCCAATACACCCGGTTATTACTCCAATAGTAACTCACAAATTAAAGTCGGCTAGAATTGACGGTGGGTTGATGTTTTGTCTAAAAAATAAATAAAAACAAAAATAAAAATAAAAATTACTCCGGCCACCAAGTAATTACTATTTACAAGTATTAATGTTTTATTAATTAGCAAAGTTATTTGATAAAAATATTCTAGTTTTGATGAGATGATGTTGGTAGCTTTGGCGGACCCATGAATTTTAATTAGGTGGGGCACTTGAACAAAATAACAATTATATTATAAAAAAATACTAAAAAATTAAGATCATAATAAAATGAGTTTTTTTTACATAAAGAAAAATTGATAGTATATTGACATTTAGATAAAATAAAACAAATAGAACACTTATTCAAGATGAACTAAATAATCTTACGTTCAAAAAAAGAAAGTAAAAACAAGAAACACAATATTAAAAATTAAATAATAACAAGAAAAACAAAATAAACAATGAAAAATTACATTTATTCTTATATAATATAATTAATTACAATCTAATTTTATAATAAGAAATTTTGTTTTGTATTTATAACGAATTCACTTTAAATTTATACAAAAAATAATTGATTAATAAATATTACTAGACATGTTTTTTATTTTTTATTTATTCTTCTAATTAATGGTAAATTATTGATTTATTGATTCTAAATAAATTAAAACTATAAAATAAAGAAAAATACTAAGGATAAAATAAAATGAATCATAATAATAGATGGACTATTTTAATACAATAAATTTAAATTTGAGATTTTAGGGTTTATTGATTGGAAACTAAAACTATTAGAAATAATAAAAGTTCGAAATAATAATGGATAATATAAATTGAATTAAGTAATCACATATTGAAAGTAGTTAAGAAGTTGAAAATGACAAAAAGGAGAATATAAATTGTTTTGTTTCAAAAAAAGATGAATATTTGAGAAATAAATCAGAATAGATGGTTGTAGTCAATCGGATATACAATTAAATGAATAGTCGAGGTGGGCACTAACAACTTGTAAAACAAAAGAAGTAGGGCGATGGTCAAACCACAAAGGGGGGTTTTCCCTATGGGGGACTTTGCGACACTCAAGTCAGAAATCATTCGATAAGTAAAATGAAAGAGTAGAGAATAACAAACTGCTTTGCTCGATGTATCAGTTGAGCTCTGGGTTGATATAGCTAGGTCGACGATAGGTATCGATGTCGATATGTCGGTACCCTGGGGGTTTTTTGGGTCGTCGTGAGTCGATACTGGGTTTCGTTGAGTTGGGCGAATCTATGCCCAGGTTGGATCCTTGACTTGATGTGGGTCAATCAAGGATTGGGTTGATCGACTTTGAGATCAACTGGATCGACCTCTGCTTGAGTGATAAGCAATAAACAAAATGAGTGAATTACAGATACTTGTTTAAGAGTTCGCATAAGTAAAGTGAAAAAATCAAGACCCTTTCTCTGAGAAGGGGTCTGGCTTTTTATAGTGAAGTCCTAGGGTCTCCATTACTCGTCATCTTTATGAGAGCATGGATCACGGGCCCTTAATTGCCCGTTATGATTCATTTGAATCTGACAATAAGGGCCTTGTCGGACGTTGAGATTCGTGTAACGTCTGACTTGATTATGGTAGTTTTAAATTCGTTATTGACCACGTGCTTGTCTTGGTTAGATAACTTCGTGGGTCATGCTTTTGGGCTTAGAATTTGTTGGGCCACGTTGGGCTTTAGTTATCTTGTTTCTTATTTGGGCCCTTTGAATTCTTTTCTTTTAATTAATTAACAGGCCTAATCTTCGAGCCAAAGGTCAGTTTTTTGACCACTACAACGGTAAAATAAAAAAGGCATAAAAAATTATTAAAATTACATGATAAAATTTAATTTGGAAAAAATGATATTCCTAAAAATGTATTTGGTGGTGTTTGAACCCCCACCACCAACGTAGAAGAAAAATAAAAAACCAGCTTTACTATCAGGTATTACTTTATGATATTAGTTATTTAATATATATAATCAAAAGCAAAATCAATTATTTAAAAAAAAAAAATTCAGGTAGGGCACAGGCACCACTTGGTTTAAAGGTGGGTACGCCCTTATTCGGTGGTATTCCCCTCACATCTATACCATTAGGTTGTAGGTTTGAGTTCTCCCCATCCCAAAAAAACCCCCTGAATTTATATAATACTTTTAAAAAAAAAGTTTTGTTTGGACAATATGCCAATATGTCAAAATTTTGTTTTGTAAGTATGCTTTCAATTAAAAAATAAATAAATCTTGATTTAGATTTTTTTTTTTATTGCTTTCAGAATAAATTTTTAACTAACGTTGATCTTACTAATAATATAGGAACATGAAAGTAGGGATGGAAAAATTCCCTGCGGGATGGAGCCCTGTGGGGACCCGCACTTTTATGATGGGGATGAGTTTCAATTTGGTGGGGATGGGGCGGGGATAGGGATAGATAGTCTAATCCGTAATGGGTATGGGCCGGGGATGGGTTTTATACTCCCCACCCCGTCTCGCTTAAAATAATATTTAGTTAAACTACGTAGTTTCAAAGAAAAGAAATATATCTAAAAAAAGAAGATATATATAAATACATTAAACCTAACTTTACATCTCTTCACCATTACTTAACATAAAATGACAAAACAAAATACTATTAAAAAAAACCCTAGCCGCTAACTTCAACTCTAAGTCTATAATCCTCAAACAACTCAAAGTTCATCATTCAAGCTTCAACCTCAAACACAAGAGGACATACATTAAGTTTCTTTCTTAAATGACTTTTAAAATTAAAAGTTTAATAACAACGGTTTTTTTTTTTTTTCAAGTTTATTACTTTAATAATTCTCAACTCTTGAATTAAATTTAATTCGTTTATCCCTACTTCAGGTAGGCACAAATATGTCTACAGATGCACTAGAAAGTGAAGACCCAATACTGTTGTTATCAAGAGTAAATTGTATAAACATACAAGAACAACATCGGGTGGAAACAAAGTAAAGAAGAGAGAACTAGAGAAATAAATGCAACAATTAGATGATTAGCGTTATGATTTTCGAACATTTTGACTTCATACTTTATGTTTATGTTTATGTTTGAAAATTATTGAATTTACTTGTGAGAATTATGTTTATGAGATGTTTTTTAATCGTTTCTTGGAATTATTTACTACTTTATATATTATATCATATTCAATGGTTATATATATTTATTATTTAAATAAATAAAAATTATAAATAGGGTAAATGGGAAGGGATAGGGAAAGCACTCTCCGTTGTATCCCGCCCCGCTCCATCTATGGTGGGGTTTTATGAGGGGATGGGTTTTCAAAAAATATTTGGGGTAGGGTGCGGGGAAGGCCACCCCGCCCTGAACCCGTCTCATTGCCATCCCTACATGAAAGAGACACCAATCCGTAATTCCGAAATGTGTGAGCAATGGGTTTAACAAATTTTCTACCTAGAATTTCCTAAAAATATGAAACACATTGGATATGCAAAAGTATATTAAATAACAATAATTTTAGATCTATATTGAGTTACAATCAATGCAACACAATAAATGACGGCTATAAAAACCAAGTACAGACTGGTTTGCAACCCGTGCGTGATACATATATTGAGCTATGATCAATGCATTCGACACACTAAAAGGTGCACAATTGGATCAAAGGAGAAATGATACTGGTTTACTTCGAGAGAAACCAAAATCTCCAAAATGTAACTAACACTTAATTTCAGGAATAAATAAATAAATACATAAATGATAAAATTTATTTTTTAGATTTTTAGGATTAGTTTTTATAATTGTTAGATTAAATAAGATAGGAATAGTTTTTGATAATTGTTAGATTAAATAAGATTAGATTGTAGTTACCCAATCTAATTAGATATCTTTTAGTTATTTCATATTTATCAGCTTAGTTGTATAAATAATGGCTTGTAACAGATGAGTAGGGTTTGTTGCTCGATGCAGTTCTAGTGGCCGACGCTGTTGCCATTCATCTCTTTGATGTGTTCTCCCTTGTCCGGCGCCTTCTTTGTCAACTGGTTTGTGGCCCTTCTCTGCTGCTACTGCATTTTTTGTCTTTGGCCATGGATTACTTCTCGATTTTAGGCGACAGTGGTTCTTGGCATTTCGTTCTCAGTTTTTGTCGACGACGCTGCTTTCCGCTTCTCTGTTCCATCGCTCCTGTTTGCAGCAAGTCCCGTCGACTGGGGTTGCGTCCTCTGTTTTGTGTCCTCTGTTTTGTGTTGTTTTGCTTTGACTTTTGTTGCTTTTTTTTTTCTTTATTTATATATTTATGGATACTGCCTAGGAGTTTTTCAGCATATGATTGCTTGTGATGCTTTTTCCCCCCTAGGTTAATCCAATTTCATCAACAAAAAAAAAATTAAGAAGCTTGCAGCAATTAAATAATATGATTAAAGTTTATTTTGAAATTAAATGTTAGTTTACTCTGACATTTTGGAGATTTTGGTTTCTCTCGAAGTCAACCAGTACCATTTCTTTTTTGATCCAATTGTGCACGTAACAGTTGGTATCAGAGCCGGTTATGGATCAAAGGTTAGAGCGTTTGGAGATTTCTTTTGTAACACTCCGAAAGGAGATGAGAGAAATGTTCTTGGCCTTGAATGCTCGCTTTGAGCAACTCCTTGAGTCTCAGACCCGGGTTCATAAACAAAGAGATCTACAAGTTGATGATTCCGCAATCAAACACTATGTTCAAGTTTGCAAGACATCAACGGTCGATGTTCAAGCATCAAAATCAACAACAATGGTTGTACAATCGTCCAAGTCAACACTTTCAACTTCAACCGGTTCAATTCAAATAGGCACAAAGAGACTCATTCAAAAAAAACCAACAATTTACAAGAACAACTCTTCATCAGTTACAAGATTGAGTTCGAACGAATTGAAGAAAAGGAAGGAGATCGAAAGGCTTGCACTTTATCTGCAATAACAAATTTGGACCTAACCACAAATGCAAGAAATTATTTCTTATTGAAGGAATCTCGTTCGATGAAGGAGATGCAAATTTAACAAATGAAAAGTGGGCTGAAGGAGTGGGATGATCCAATTTTCACCATCAATCAGTATCCTTGAGGACAAGGATGTTTTAAGGGAAAGGAATGTTACGTGCAAGTTAAAATAAAATTAGTTTTTATTTTTATTTTTAGGATTAGTTTTGATAATTCTTATAATAAAAGATAGGATTTAGTTGTTTTAGTTTTTTTAGGATTATTTCTTGATAATTGTTTAATAAGATTATATTGCAGTTACCCAATCTAATCAGATGTCTTTTAGAGTTTTAGTTGTTTCATGTTTGTCAACTCAGATGTATAAATTATGGCTTGCGGTAATGAAATAATATGATTAGAATTTATTCCTAAAATTAAAGTGTTAATTTATTTTGACATTTTGGAGATTTTGGTTTCTCTCGAAGTAAACCAGTACCATTTCTTCTTTGATCTAATTGATCATATAACATAAACACTTGACAATATGAGGTTCGCCAAGTGGTTTACACCCATTACACTAAATCATGAGATTATGGGTTCGAGTATATCTCCTATCTTAAAATCTCAAATTATTGTAATATTAAAAAGAAAGAAAAAAATATCAAACACTAGTGTATAACTGATGGCTATAAATGCCGAGCACTAGTGTGCAACTCGTGATTGCACGAGTTGCACACTAGTGCTGGGCACTTATAGCCATCATTTAGTGTGTTGCATCGATTGTAGCTCACATATGGGCCATTGTTTGAATTGTCACTTTCTTAAGAAAAGTTTAGAAAGAAAGTGAAGCAAATTAACAGAAAAACTGGAACCGAAAAAGTTTATTAAAATTGATTAATCATGACTTGATAATCACACAGCTCATGATTGTCTTATTTACTGGAATTTATTTACAAGCTGGTATAATAAAAATAATTGCTCCGCTGACTGTGTTTTAGTCACATGTAAAATATGACTTGGTCTTCTGTTATTGGTACAGGTGGATTGCTTGAGATGACTATGAATTTGGCTGTCGAAAGAAAAGCTAAGAATTAGATCAGTTTGTCACAACAATTCATGACACATCTCAACAAGCTAAGCAGCTGGATATATAGAAGCATGTTTGAAAGGGATGATATGATACTATGGTAGTCGATCCATTTCATTAAAAATAGGCATGCTTGCTCGACTATTGATTATTTAATTTATAAGATTTTTTTTTTAAAAAAAAAACTTGAAGAAATTAATTCCTTTTTGTAACTACTTTTTCTAATCAAGAAAATTAAAGTGATATATAAAACGTTATTTTCTCATTCTATCAAGTGTGCATACATACACACGGCATCTTCTTCAAATAGCTTCCAATATTTGTTCCCGAAATTAACACATTCATTTATGCTCCAATGATGTTTGGACTATACGTCTAGAACTGTACGTTCTACTGCATGCTAACATCACAATATGCCTTAAAAAAATGTAGACAGTGAAATTCACTTTAAGGTATACAAAATTAGTCTTGATATACGTACCACTTGTGGTGATATCCTCGAACTGAAACAATATTGTCAGAATGAATGAGACATAATATTGTCGAACCTCCATAAACATCATTTTCATTAAGTCATGTTGTACGGTGGTTTGATCTATATGTTTAAGAGAACTATTACTGTGCTAACATCACAATATGCCTTAACAAAATGTAAACACAGTACTAAAATTCACTGTAAAGTATATATATATACCACTTGCAGTGACGGTAAATGGAACTTGAGACATTGTCAGACTGAATGAACATTCTTAACCCAAATATTGGGGCAGGTTACAAAAGTCTTGTACTTAAAACTGAACATACTTTGCATTTATTTTATTATAAGAAAAGAAAACAAAATAGAAAATACAACAAGCATTATTATTTTGCTAATAGATAGCTAGCTTGGGCAATATGTGAAAATGGTACTCATGAAGATGATGATGATTGTAGGGTTGGATTAAAAGAAGCATAAGCAAGAATGGCAGGATCTCGTTGAAATCTGATCATTTGTTGCTTAGACAATCCCACCCATACTTCTACTCCTTGACCATCACAAGTGTCAAGTAGATTGACAGTATCTTTCATTTGGTCATGCGCAATGGATACCCAGATGGGCTTACCCGACCCGAAATCAGCTTCGTAATATGGAAGTCTAAGAAAACTAATCACATTGATCGCCCTCGTCTTGCACTTAGAATCTATTCCAGAGTAATCCATTATAAGATTTTTCCACCCATTTTTAAAACCCTTTCTCGCATACTCATCCACCAAACCAATCAGTCCACGTACTTTACTTGCTATTTTGCCATGATCAACTGTCTCCAACGTCGGCCAAAATGTCATCCCCAGAGAACAAACACTTCCGATACATTGTTCCGGTAGTGGTGGATTCATTTTCTTTCGCAGGTTGATCGGAAAAATTATAGCAAATTGCTGGCTGTTAGATTCTTGATCTTCTTCTTGTGACGTTGAATCTATCATTGCACCCCATATAAGCGCAAGCACAACCTCAAAACGTGTTGATTGATTGCCAACTTTTTCTCTTAGAGCAGCTACTTTATTACCATTGAACACGAACCTTTTCGATATAGCTTCTTCGGACAAATCAGCTATTGCCTGAGAGTCAATCTTTGATAGGGGTGTCGAATTTTGTTGATCAGGAAAGATAGAGTTGAAATCTGAAACAATATCTTTTATATTAATATTGCCACCACAAGAAACTATAGACCAGTTTTTAATGAAGTTTGCTGCTGCAGTTGCATCGGCAATAACATGCCTGAAGCTAACAATGACTGCCACTCCGCCGCAATCGAAGTAGTTGGCCTGAACGGCCAGGTTGACCTGAGCCAGGGACGTAATCAGAATTCAACATTAGGATATACTCGAATTTCAAAATAATAATAAAATAAAATAAAATAATTCATATAATTGATCAAAACACACCTAATTTGCAGACCAATTTTGATAAAATAAGTAAATGAAAAAGGTTGTTTTCAAGATTCGAGAACAGGACATATTTGATTAATATAACAAGTCTATTACAAGTATTATTTGGTATGGAAAAAAAGGTGTCGATATTGTCACCCATAAATATGATTTACACACCAATATTTATATCTAAAATTTAAAATTAAACCATTACTATAAGCACCCATCCTAATACCAATAGTGCCCTTATTGAATATATTCATTTTAGTGCATTTTATTTATAAACCCTCTTAAATTATTAACACACCCAATAAAAAAAAAAAAATAATAATAATAATAATAATAATAATAAATACATACAATCTCTTTGGCTATCTCTATATTACTATATATTGTACGAGTTAGATCTTGGTTTATCGCATTTTACAATAGTCATGTAAAATGAAAAATTGGGTGTCAAGAATGAGGCAGTGATGATTGATTTTTGAAAAGTAAGTCAAAATAGTCAGACGGTGGGAGACATTTGCTTCACAATCACATGGCGGGGCAGCTGCTAGGAATTAAAATGTTTTGCTGCAGCCATAGTGAGCCTCAATGTGATCTGAGTATTATTAGTAAGCTCAGGTGTTTATTTGACTCTAATTAGTTTAAAAATGAGGCTCTAATTCTCAGACTGTTGTTTTGCTTGGTCGAAGCAGAGCCAATGATTTCATTTCTCTATGTTGCAGCCACTACTAGCTTTGCCTCTCTTTGTTTGATCAAACCTGAATCCGATCATTTTAGCTACTTAATTATGTTTTCTGTTTATGATCCACATATGTTTTCTTTTAGGGGTTAATTAGGATTTATCTTTTTTTATTTTTATTTTTTATTTTTTTATTTTTTATTTTTTATTTTTATAACAAAGAGATATAGTTAAAGATATGAGTGTAATTAATGGATGTATATAGTATTTAGTTCATTTTTAATTAAAGTAGTTTGTCCCTATTGGTAAATTTTTATTGGGATTTTGTAATTAAAATTTAAGTGGTGCTATTGGCACACCCACTAAACAATTTGTACTCCACTTTTTAAATTATTTAGTATTCTTTTTTTTTCCTTTATCAAATTACTTAAAAAGACATAATTTTTATTAAAAAAATCTTGTACAAAGTAAAACAAATAAAAACCCACTTCCCTTATTTCAAAACCCTAATAACAAAAGCTTTAATGACATAGATTTTTTTAATGTTTACTATTTTTGTTTATATTTTCTTTCGGATCTCAATCTCATGTTTACCATGTTTAGTATTTATTGATTTTATTGTTTCACGTGTTTGTTTTATTTTTCTTTTCAAATTCCAGATCCATGTTTGCAATTTTTTTTTCTCTCGATTTATTTTCTTTCAGATCTTCCAGGTATACTATAATTTGTATATTGTCTTTTGTAAATTTTATTCCAGATCTTCCAAAGTTAGTTTAATATTATTTACACACACACACACACACACACACACACAAAACGACGAAATCACATTAAGAATCGTAACCAAGAAAACCTAATCTCTGACAAAACGAAACCACACCAAAACTCTAATTCAATCGCTCAAAAAAAATCATCAGACGATTAATATCACACTCACAATCTACCATCAACAATCCAATCAACTACAGAAAAAAAAAATCGAATATAATAAAGATGGTTTTACAACGAAATAAGAAGAAAAAACAAGTCATGTGAATGAATGTGAGAAAAATTATATAAATATATATAAAGATTAGAGATAAAGTGTTTTTTTTTTTTTTTTTTTTTGAAAATGATATTGGGTTTATTAAGTTTGAAAAATAAGTAAAAGGGTAATCCTAGAAATAAATCAAAAATATTAATAAAACCATTTGATTTTATATAATTAAATCAAAATTTTAAAAAAATGGGGTATAAATAGTCCAGTTGTGGGGGTGTCAATAGCACCACTCTTAAAATTTTTAATAAAATATGTGTGTGTTAATCATATTTATGGTTGACAATGCAATGTGTATTTTGATAAATTCAATACATAAAGGATATTTTTTGAAATTGTTTTTTATAAAATTGAAGATTTGTTATAAAATAATAATAATAATAATAAATAAATAAAATAAAGATTGTTGGCTACGTTGGGTTCAACTGACCTGAGCACTCAGCATTTCATCAGGATTATAAGCCCGTAGACGCTTCACCATCAGTTCCAGTTCTGGTGATTTAAGGAGCCCGGATATGTCTCCGGCTACGCGGGCTTCGACGAAAGTGACACCATAATCGTCACAGTCAACTGATGAAAGATGATGATCTTTGTTGAGTCTTCCAGCGAAAGGATAGTAGTAAGATAATGTTTTTGAAAGGGACTTTTTAAGGTGATCAGAAGATAACGGTGTTGATCCAGAAGAGTAAAAGAGAGCAAAGGAGAAGTAAGAATCTCGAACTAATTGATCCATAGGAGACATTTTATGGGATTTTAGATGGTTTGGGGTTGGAGAAGATGGCTTGATCATTTCTCTAGAAACAATACGGATCTCCATGACTACTCTATAGAAAGATAAGAAAAACAAGTAGTTGATTCAATACAACACACCTATAGAGTCAAATTTATACTAGGTTGAGATCTTAATTAATAAATTTAAGTAATCTTACCAAGCTAATTATTTATTAAAGAAAAAATATATATCAAATTCATCATCTGTATTATTTGAAAAATTATTTAGTATCAAATGGTCCCTCTTAATTTTTTTTATTTTTTTTTATTAAAGTATTACACTATTATATATATTAGGGTTTTTTTTTTTTTTTTTTGGTGAGGGAAGACTCGAACCTATAACCTCGTGGTGCAGGTGTGAGGGGAACCAACCTCATCTCGTTTCCTCTTAATTTATTTGAATTCTTAATTAATGTCTGTCGATATCAAACAATATAATTTAAGGGGGGTGTATTGGTTTATGATTTTATTAGACAATTTAGACTTTTAAGATTTTATAAAAGTCTTGAGGTATTGGATCCAGACTTTTTAGATTTTTTAAAAGTCTCGAGGTATTGGATTCAGACTTTATAGATTTTTTAAAAGTCCAGTGGTATTGGATTGAGATCAAGATTTGTAGGATTTCATGACAAAATGGATTATTCAAACTTTTTCAATGATGTGTATAAATAGGTAGACCTCAAAATTGTCTTGCCTCCTTCCACAATACTTTCCAGACTTTTTTTCACTCTCCACATCAGCTTCATCTTCACAAAACTCCGCCGTCTCTCCTTTTGTATATTTTCCTCTACCAGGTTCACGCACACAGCTCTCCTTTTGTTTCTATATTTCTCCACTCGAGTTGTCTTCTCTTTTCACATGCTCACATCACCTTTTGCTTTTTCATTTTCTCATCTCAACATTCTCTTTGTCCGATAAATTCAGTAGAGCATGTGGTCAGCAATTGGATCAAATCATTTGTGGCCATTAATTGGGCTTAAAAAATTGTAAAAAAAAAAAAAAAAAAAAAAAAAAAAAAAAAAAAAAAACGTGATGATCGATAGATCTGGGTTTGTAAGGGGTGGGTTTGTCCAAACACAAACAAGAAAAACCAGAAGAACAAGCACAAACATAAACTGGGAATTTTATTTTTTTTGAACAAAAACTTGGAATTTTTTTTATTTACACTAATTTGATGAAACTCACGATAGCTGAGAGATATCAAGTGGGTGAATGGACCGCATATGGAGCTATTCGTTGTTACAAGTCCAATCATAGAACAGAGATAGAGCGAAGTGATCAAACACCATGTTTCAATCGAGCGGATATGAATTCAACCACAACTGGTCTCTAAAGCATATTCCTGTCATGTCCATTCCCAGCGGCACCACCGCGCCGATGGTCCTGACTCGAAGTTCACTCCTGGCGGTGGCGTTGTGATGAATTTGTTTTCAACTTAAAATGTTGTGCCTTTCAAAATGGTTTTTGAATGTTAAAAAGTTAAAACAGAGTTTAAAATCCCAATCCAATACACCCTCTAAACACAGTTATCTGACACAATATTCCTATGAACAAATCTTAATAGTCTATAAATAAAGTCTGGAAAATCCTAATAGTCTATAAAAAAAAGTCCAAAGAGTTTTTTTGAATCCTAAAAGTCTGGTCCATATAATCATAATAGTCTTTAAAGTCTTACAAATCCGTAAAATCCTAGCACCCCAAAATTGTCTTACAAAATCCCAATCCAATACACCCCCCCTAAGAGTAATGCTAAATGTCCTAAATTGTTTTCTCAAATGATATGGCACATGAGGTGCAAACATCTTGTAAATTATGAGATTATACAACAGTTAATGTGATGTTGACACCTCATATGCTATATCATTTGAAAAAAAAAAAATGAAAAAAATTGAAGATATCATTACTCATAATTTAATTAGTATAAAATTTATTGTCTACTACTCCCATAACGAGAGACGTATACTCCCGCTACACATAAGAGAAAAAATCCCACTTGTAAAGTTTAGATGAGATAATTCGGTTCTTATTGTTTAAATAGTGTCAAATGGTCCCTTTTTTATATTTCTATTAGTATCATACACCTAATAACTTTTATTTAATTAGAAAAACTATTCTATTACCTTCATGTGATAGTTAAAAATTAATGACCATTTTATCCATTGAATTTTTTTTAAAGAAAAAACTTGAAATGTTATTAAAAAGTCCCTATTAAATTACAAAAATTTCTTAAAATTACAAAAACGCTGGTATAAAATTACTAAAAAAACACTCATAAAAATGTTTTTTGTTCATTGCAAATCACCGGTCTCCCATGTTTATTTTTTTATTAATTTTTTTTTAATATTTTGTATTTATTTAACATTTTTTTTATAAAAATTATTTTAATCATTATATTTTCTGACATGTGGCACATTTTAAAAAGTTTTATATTTTAAGTGAAAAATACTTCTAACTCCGTATGTCAAAATTAACGGTTGATTAACGGATGGACTAAAGTGATGTATTTTAGAAAAATGAGGATTAAAGTTGCTAATAAAGACGTTTAAAATGTGACATTTCATTAAAAAAAACAAAAAAAGTAGAGAATTTAGTGAAATTACCCCTCGTAATAATATGGCCTGTTTGGATTGGATTATTGTGGATTGTACTGTAATATATTATTGTTAATACAATCACCGAATCATGTATTTAGTGATATATATTGTATTAGACTGTATTAAATTATATAAATGTTTAGTAAGTTAGTGTATAATACTATATTGTATTTAATAAACATAATATAAATTAATAAATTTATATAACATTAACATTATTTATACTTTAATATTTGATTTGGAATTTATAATATTAATAATCATTTTTGTTTTATTTTTATTTTATAAAATTATATTATAATTAAACTATAAATTTTTAATATTTTATATAATGGGTACTTCCACAAGAGATTCCTTATACATAGAATAGGGACTTTGATAAATCTATCAATTTTAATAAAATTTGATCTAAATTTTTTTTAAAGATAAATTTAATAAAATCTACCTGTAAAAACCTCTTTAAAAAATATCTACCCGCAAACAAAACAGAAAAAAAATTCAAACACAACACCCTTTTTTTTTTTTTTTTTTTTTTTTTTACAAAGCATAAGGAAGTAGAGAAAAAAAAAATCATTAACCGTTTGCCATTTATGATTTATCACTCGGTTATTAATTATTTTATTTTGGCGCATGAGCCACGAGGTCCAAAAATTAAAATAGATATATACAATTATACGTTAATTTGGTCCATGATAGATCCAACATTCTCCACGTGGGGCACGTGTCCCACGGCCCCCACCCCATAAATTTATTTTGTCTTTAAAAAAAAAAAAAGAATCGATTAAAATTCTAATTTTATCCTCTAATTGACTAATAATTTTTGTATACATGACAATGGCAATTTTTTTTTTTTTTTTTTTTTAAACAACAAACTCTATAGAGCTTTTTTTATTAATAAAAATAAAAAATAAATAAAAAGGCGAAAAGAAAAAAATAATAATAAAAGGCACGCATGCCCTAAAACACGTTAATCTAAAAAGGTACGTAGGCTTTAAAAAAAAACATTAACTTAATTAACCAGATCAGCGAAATCATTTACTTCTGTCTCATTATGTGTGGCCCAATTAACGACAATGTGTGAAGCTGTAGAACTTCTCTTACTCACTTGAGACTTGAAACTAGATAAAATATTAAAAGTTGGTTTCACTTTTCTTTTTGATTTGGTCACCACGGGAATCCAATTATTGTCAAACATGGGATCTATTGGACCATTGAAAAAATATATAAACGTGTCCTAATATAATCTAGAGGGGGTGGGGGGGTGAGTAGATTTTAATCCTTTTTTACCATTTTTTGAGATTAGTCAATTTTCAATAACAACCCCAACTAGTCAACAACTAAAAACAAGTGTGAAAATACGGAAAGTAAATGACACTTGAATTTTTACGTGGAAACCCTTAAGGGAAAAAACCACAGGCTGTTAAGTGCGCCACACTCGAACCTCAATCCACTAATTGTAATGGCAATTACAACCTAGGTTGACCACGTCAAACCTCACACGGTTACTAATCTACCACTACTACCCGCAGACCTTCAAAAGTGAATCTAGTCCATGCTTGCAAAACTATCACAACAGTAACTACAAGACTTGACTCTAAAAGAATAGATAAAACAACCTAATGTGAATATATGAAATACTCAAGATGCTAAAAATGTAAGGTTAGACATTTAAGCTTATCTAGGCATGGATGAACATGTTAGACATTCTTATATATCATTTTGCTAGATGACATGCATATAACATAGCTAAATAGGCAATCAAAGTCCTATATGCAATATTTACCACAAACAACTCACAAAACACAATAAAGAAACTATCTTGAACCTATTCAAGTCATAAAGATGCAATCTTGAATCAAGTCAAGTGATAAAAAAGCTATCTTGTAAAACAAGAACATATAGATATGAGAATTATGTTCTAGATACAAGTCATGTAAGCAATAATAAAAACCCTAAATGAAATCAACCTAGAATCATGCTAGATGATGTATGAAAGATGCAAAATGAAGGGTGTTTGTGTTTTGGAAGCTTAAAAGATGAAGTCTTGATACCTTTTCTTTGAAGAAAACTTTTTGCTCTCAAAAGATATGATTTTTTGCTCTCAAAAGATATGATTTTTTGCTCTCAAAAAACGACCAAGGCTATCAAGATGTATATATATAAGATCCAAACAAAGTGGTGTCATTTTGGAAAAAACGCTCCAACTTCTCGTCATATGCGCTGGTCCTGCACTAGACGTCCTGCGTAGGAAGACCAGTGCACAACCTTTTGGCGCAAAGGCACTGGAGGACCAGCGCAGGAGAGTGGCACTCGACCAGCGAAGCTTCTCTGCCATGATTGCGCTGGACGACCAGCGTAGGAAGACCAGAGCAGGTCTAGCGGTAATATTCTGCCAAGATTGCGTTGGACAACTAGCGCAGGAAGACCAGCGCACAGACTACACACATTCTCAAAAAAACATACAATGAAAAATGTGCAAGTGTGATTGGTGTAATACAAACATACAAGAAGCAATTATCACACATGCATGCTAGAGAGTGTGTGTGTGCAACTAAATCTCTTCAAATTAGAGTTAAGTCAAGAATCTACCTTCCTTGAAGCTCTTGATTCCACAATGAGGTCCTTTGGCACTTGATGAGGATTTCTTCATTCCTAAGCTACCCATACAAATTGAACTCCATTGTGATTTTGTCAACGAAATACGCCAATCAAAAGTGAGGCACTTACAACCATGATTAGAATTTGAAGTATTAATATCTTGGTCTTCTGATATATGCTCCAAATTAATCTTTTCTCTTTTATCTCCTGAAACCTCATCCAAAACTTGCTGATCAAAATTTTGGAAGTTTTAAATCTATGGATTGTCAAGAATCACTCTGTTATTAATACAAATATTCTCTAAAGAACATTGATG
The DNA here is from genome assembly GCA_008009225.1 of Acer yangbiense. Lineage (NCBI taxonomy): Eukaryota > Viridiplantae > Streptophyta > Magnoliopsida > Sapindales > Sapindaceae > Acer > Acer yangbiense. The sequence continues at coordinate 42,960,455 of CM017764.1, read as the reverse complement.
ATTCTCATTATTATCTTCCAGATGTAAATACTTGGTATTTAAATCATTAGAGATATTAACATTAATTCTCACATCTTGATTAGGAAATTGTTCAGCTGCTTTTATTTGAATTGGAGAAAAACTCTCAATTAGATCCCGATCTTCCGCAAGTGCATTAGATGTGCCGGTTGTAACTGGAAACTACCCTTCACAGATTGGGTCAACTTCTTGAGACCCAAATTTGTCAACTTAAAAATTGGCCGTTGTTTCCTGATTCACTTCATGAGTATCAATCACATTTAATTCAAATAAATGTGGAGATAATTGGATGCTGCCATTTTTGTCTTCCACATTAATTACGGGATTTTTAAAATTTTGAATCTGCACAATTTCCTCTTCCTCTATTGTTTCTTGATTTTGTGGGAGTGTTTTGCATTCCTCCACAACAACCTGCCCATTATGATGGCCATTGGTAGGCCGGTAGGTTTGCCTTGGATTTCTTGATCGCGATCGACCTATGTTAGAATTAATCTCCTTATTTTGGTGGCATCTAGCAAAGTCATGACCAAAAGCTTTATACTTCATACACCTCTTTGGAAGATTTTCATATATATATAACATCGACAGAGAAACCTCTATGGTTATCTCTCTCCATATTCAGAAAGGATGGTTGATTTGAAGTTAAATCAATGTCCACAAGAACTTGGGCATAAAACCCATATGCTTGATTCCTTGTAGCTTGATCTAGTTGCAGAGGGATGCCAACTCCTCGTGCAATCTCCATGATTATAGTTGGATGCCAGTATTCCGAGCATAGACCGTAAAACCTCACCTAAACTTGAGCATGCGATAATTATTGATTATATGGATTAAAATTCGGTTGCCATTGAAAAATATGAAAAATACCATTTGAAATTGAGCAAGAACCTCCACTCCAAACCCTTTTTAAATATTCTTCACTAAAAAAATGAATATCAAAATATCCTTTTGGAAATGGAGTAAGCTTCCAAGGATTTATGAGTTGCCAAATCGATTGCAATACAGATTTTAACTCAACAGGCTTTAAAGGTACAAAACCTTTTCTTAAAAGTAGACGTTCGAAAAGATTTTTCTGACAGTATTTCAATCTTTCTTGGACATATTTTTGGCTGATGTGAACACACGTGATGTCCCCTTTCACAACTGGCACCGAAAGAAGATTTGGTTGAACATGTACTTCATCGGTTTTGAGCAGAGCTGCGGTGAATGGCTTGTTAATCGATTATTACCAATTTTTCGATTAGTCAAAATTAATCACTATTAACCCAATTCAACAAACAATAAAAATAAAGTAAAAGTGCGGAAATATAAGAACATTTGATTTTTACGTGGAAATCCTCATCACGGAAAAACCACGAGCTGTTATGTGCGCTACACACGAACCTCGAATCCACTAATTGCAATGGTGTTTACAACTTAGGTTGACCTCAACCTCTCACGGTCTATAACCCACCACTACTACCCGCAGGATTTTAAAAGTGAACCTAGTCCAATTTGCTTGAGCACTACACACCTGTAATCACAAGACTTAACTCTCAATGAAGAGATCAATAACCTATGTGAATATATGGCAATATCCAAAATGCAAATAATGCTAGGCTACACTAAATGCTTAACTAGATGTTATAATGCAAATCAACACTCTAGTTATCAACAATGCCTACATGCTCATACATGAGGATTCAATTAGATGCAAAGAGACTCTAGCAACCTAATTGTCAACAAACAAAGCCAATTCAACACAAGTTGTCAATAATCATGGCAAGGACTGAAAACATGCAATTAACTAATGCAATCAATGAGTTCTACAATCAATGTCTAAATGAAAATCATGTAGACATAGCTAGAGGGCAAAATGGTCCTAAATGCTAGCTATCAACAAACAACTCATCTCAACCAAAAATCAAAGTCTCAAACATGCTAAGAATAACATTAAGCAAGGAGACATGCATTTAATTAACAAATAAATGCTAAACCTAGGCATACATGTCATAAGAATGAAATAAGAAGTTCTAGGACATGTAGAAGTTACCTAGTCAAAGAAAACAAGAAAGCACATGCTTGGATGATGCTAGGAAAATGCTAGATGCTCATGGGAAGTGGTTTGGTTGAGTAAATGTGAGTTCTTTGGAGCTTCTCTCTCTAGGGTTTGAGTTTCTCTCTTTAATATCTGATTTTGAGCTCACAAAAACGAGCTAGGAAGAAGATGGTACTTATGTAGGAGCCCTAGATGAAGTGGTGTCGTTTTGATAAAAAACTGCCCAGTTCCTATCAAGTGCGCTGGTCGTGCGTTGGTCGAGTAACGCACAACCAGCGCACACCAACTGACCCAACATACGCATGATGACCAACGCAGATGACCAGCGCAAGATCAGCGGTGATCTTCTGCCCGAGTTGCGCTGGTGTGGCGCATGACGACCAGCGCAATGCGCGGGTTAGAGGACCAACGCACACCACAAAAATACACATAGAACAATAAAAATTTTGCAAGTGTGAAGAGTGAAAATAACATGCATGGAAATAGATGGAATCATGAATATTCACCAAGCATGTGACACATAACAAATATGCAAGATATGAAAATGCATAAGTGTGATGATAAAGCATACAAACACACAATTAAGATAAACACAAATGCCATCATAAAAAATGCAATATGAAAGTGTGTGTGTGCAACTAATCTCTTCAATAAGGGTTAAGCACAAGTGATTATACCTTCAATGAGCTCTTGTGCTTGAGGGCTTGAACTCCAAATAAGCTTGATCACGAGCAAGGAAGCCCTAAACTACCCTTATATTTTAAACCCCCAAAATGTGGTTTGTCATGAAATAAGCCAATCAAAATTAAGGAACTTACAAAAGTCATCCATCAGAAAACATATAATAAAAAAGTCTAACTACTTCCATCAATGCCAATATATATATATTTTTTAATATGAGCATTTTATTCTAATTGAAATGTTTTTTTCTTTTGGATTGATTTTGTTAGGTAACTTGTGGGTGTTATGTGTTTTCATTTGAGTCATTTGGTATGTGATTCAAAATTAAAACTTAGAATGGATTAGTGGGTGTTATGTGTTTTTATTTTGGTCATTTGGTTTGTGATTCAAAATTAAAACCTGAATGGATTGATTTGTCATTTCTCGTATCTTTTGATGTATGTAGTTTTGTTGTATGAGCACTTTACTTTTTTTATTATTTTTTTCTTTTTTTTGGGATTGATTTTGTTATAGAACTTGTGGGTTTTCTATGTTTTCATTTGAAGCATTGGGCTTGTGATTCAAAAATCAAAACTTGAATGGTATTATTATTATTTTTCGTATCCGAGAATGTGTTTGATGTATATAGTTTATAGTTTTGTTGTGCAAGCACTCATTTTTATGAGTTTGAGATTTATTTTTTATTTTATTTTTTATTTTGATTTCAGGGTTAATTGCACTAACTTACCCTTACTTTATTGATCTAGCAATATTTCAAAATGATGCCCTAAATTAACACAAACATCCATTGTTATCAAGTCAATCTGTTAACTTTAATGGTTGACTAACCTTGACTTGTGGCAAGCCAAATATACCCTTGCTACATCATCCAAAACATAAAATATTTTTTAATTAATTTTTTTTTTTTAATTACAAAAAAAAAAAAAAAGATAATTGATCGAGTGCCGACGAAAACATCCCCAGTTTGCAGAGGAGCCTCCTTTACGAACTGCAGGAAAATGATCTCCTTCAATAGGAGGAGATCGTCAAAGATCTCTTATTTCCTTTGATGGTGGAGCTCCACCACTAGTAGATTATCTTGCTTAGTTTTTTTTTTTTTTTTTTAATTAAAAAATATTTTATGTTTGGGATGATGTGGCAAAGGTGTCTTTAGCTTTCTAAGAGTCAAGGTTAGTCAACTGTTAAAGATAACAGATTGACTTGATGGCACGGGGTGTTTGTCACTATACCAAAATATACGTTTAACAACAAGGGTCCTACAATTTGCATGAATGAAAGTTGTTAAATAGACTCAATAACAACATTTAAAATTATGAAGTTGTTATTATTAAATTTAGAGGCCCAATGACAACATGGGTTAGATGAAAGTTGTGAATACAACATCATATGTCCAATTTTTAAGCCCAATTCCAATTTTAAAAAGCTTGCCACACTGTGTAATTAAACATTTCGTTGTTAGAATACTTCTAATAAAAAAAAACATTTCGTTGGAGTAAGAGAGATGAGAAATTGGAAACCACTGTGAGATCCGTTACCACCACTACCATCGTGAGCACCACGACTAGGGATGGCAATGGGTTGGGTTCGGGTTGGGTCCTACTGGACCCAGACCTAGACCCATTAAAAATGTTTGGACCCAGACCCATGAAAAGTTTCGGGTTTGGGTTCGAGTCTGGACCCACAGGTCTTATGTAGACCCAGACCCGCCCTAAAGACCCGTGAATTTTCACGGGTCGGGTCCGGACCCGCGAACCCATGGACTTGGAAAACCTTACAAATAATCAAATATCACCTTTTTTTTTTTTTTTTTAGTTTTTCCTTTATATTTTTTATTTTTACCCTCTAAAAACCTATTCAATTTTATCCTGTAGACAATATTTATCTGTTTTTACAACTAGTGCAGTTGGAAAAACATACTCCACAGGTTGATATTTCTTGAAGATAAGAACAAGGCAAGTAGAAAAAAATGGTCCATTTTACTTGATAACGTGGAAGGTAACAAACATAAAGATGATGGAAACAAAATATATAGAGAGGATAACACTACAAGAAAATTATGCCTTTCTTGACAGTTAAAAACTGTCAAGAAAGGCTTCCTTGACAGTTTTAAGGAAGCTAATGTCAAGAATTACATTGATAGTTTTTTTTTGTTTTTTTTATTTACACACAATCCTATAAGATAGAAAATATTTCTATTTTACAAGAATCAATTAAAATTATGAAACATTTATAAGTAAAAAATCAACTATATACTTATATATATATAACTTGTTCTACATTTTGGGTATCGGGAGAGTTAAATTTCAACATAGTCGTGTGTATAAATGATATATGTGCCATGGTGACAATGACAATATCTATTAATCTGGGACTATGTATTTTTTTTGAAAGCTTTCGCCATTGGTAGAATTAGAACCGCTGACTTGGGAGTCATTTACCCAATCCTCAAGCTCGTCTATCTACTAGCTGAGCTACGCCCCTGTTGGCTTGTGCCATGGTGACAATGATATTGGGCTCCCTGCAAGAATTCCATGAGGGCCTTCGCGACTATCGGTAACAAGTGACGGTATTTGTACCCCACCAAAACTATATGTACACCCTTTTGTAAGTATACACCAATAGTAAATGTTTTTAAAAAGTCTAATACCTAATTATAACTCATTTGATGCGAAAAATATATTTAAAAAATTATTATATTATATCATATTTTTGTAAATAAACCTCACTAAAACCATTGTTTTTTTAATTAGTTTTTTTTTTTTTTTAAATATATGATAGGGTGTTTTTTTTAGTTGCCGATATTACCACCCATAAATATAATTTACAAACTCATTTTTATAAGTACACACATATCTAAAATTTAAATTAAATCATTACTATAAGCACCCATTCTAATACCAATAGTACCAGTATTAAAATAAATATACATTTTATTTATAAACCCTATTAATTTATTAATACATCCAAATTAAAACTAAAACATATTATTTTTGGATCCAAATGTGAAATATTTAAAAGGTCTTCTTTTCACCAAATGTTTGGGGATATCATTTGTTCTTTTACCAATTTGTGAAAACAAATAGGAAAATGAGATGTATCTTAATTTTTTCTTTACTAGGATATAAAAATAATGAGCATGAATATAACAATTGCAAAATCAATGAATCAATTATTGTTTAAGTTTTTTTTTTTTTTACTTCAATTTACGCCGGTAAGCAGCAGTCCACTCTCTCAATGGAAGTGGCTGCTCTACATCTAGGTTTTCTCTGTGATGATGAATAACGATGATTTCTAATCCATTCACCCATTACTACAAATCGAGGCTTTTGGCTGAGAGGAACCTCAAATATAATCTTTATATATATAAAAAAAAAAAAAAATTACATCAATCTATGGCTAACAAAAATTTAAAATAAAAAAAATAAAAAAAATTCGACTCATTTTTTTTTTTTTTTTTTTTGATAGAGTAGTGATAGAAAGTTTTGATACTTGAAATAGAATTTAGGGTTTATTATAAAAAAAAAAATTAAGAGATAAAATTTGTGTAATTAATGAATGTACATAATATTTGATTTATTTTTAATTAAAGTGGATTTGTCCTTATTGGTAAATTTGTATTGGGATATTTTTGTAATTAAATTTTTTTAATAAAATATAGGTATAATAATCATATTTATGAGTGGCAACATCCGTACCTTTTGTTTTTTGTTAGGACCGGCTACTATGCAGTGAAACAAAATCACTGCATCATGGCATCATGCAAGCAAAAAAAAAAAAATGATTTCCAATGAATAGTACCGGTTTCATACCTGCTATTGCCCATACCATATTAAAATAATAATATATATTCATTGATTTGACTATATTAATAATAAAAATAAATAAAAAGAGATAAAATAATAATAATAAATTATTTAATAAAAAAAAACATAAAAAATAATATAAAAAATAAAATAAAAAAATATTTTCCATTAGAATAAATTAAATTATTTTATTATTTCTTTTCATGGTAACTACTTTTAGGGTATTGGTAACTACTTGTACGGCTTGGTAACTACTTAAAGGTTTTTCAAAAAAATTACCTTGTAACTACTTTAAGGGTTTTTCAAAAAAATTACCTTGTAACTACTTTTACGGCTGTGGTAACTACTTTAACGGAATCGGTAACTATTTTCACGGTTTGGTAACTACTTAAGGGTTTTTTCCAAAAAATTAGCTTGTAACTACTTTAAGGGTATCGGTAACTACTTTCACGGCTTAGTAACTATTTAAGGGTTTTTCCAACAAAATTACCTTGTAACTATTTTCACGGCTGTGGTAACTACTTTAAGGGCATCGGTAACTACTTTCACGGTTTGGTAACTACTAAGGGTTTTTTCCAAAAAATTTCCTTGTAACTACTTTCACGGCTGTAGTAACTACTTTAAGGGCATCAGTAACTACTTTCACAGCTTGGTAATTACTTAAGGGTTTTTTCCAAAAAATTTCCTTGTAACTGCTTTCACGGCTGTGGTAACTACTTTAAGGTTATCTGAAATTTCCCTTAAGTAGTAGTGTAAAATATACCTGGGGGGGTGGAATAGGTATAGACTCAAATTCTTTCAATATTAAAAATAACGCGGAATATAACAAAGAAAATGCACACTTGATTAGATTTAACAAATGAATTGATTTCACTAATACAAGAGTTAATCAATTTACAAGATATGCAATCAATGTAAGATATGGAAGATAAAGAAAAGTAAAACAAAAATGAACACAAGTATTTTTACGTGGCAAAACCTCAAAGAGGAAACATCCACGGGTTGATACCACAACCACCGGCAAAGCAATCCACTATACGAAAAGGATTTACACACTCAAGCTATCAACACAAGATATCCGCTCAAGCTATCACCTCCTAATCTACCCTCGGGCAAGTGAACTACCAAGCCTACTTCCTATCCGAGATGTGTCATACACCTCTAGAAAGCAACTTCCTATCCAAGACGCTCACGTCTCTAGGAAGATTTCTTGCTTGCCTATCCGGATCCTACCGACCCTAGACAAGTCTCCTTGCTTGATTATCCGAGTCCTCCTGACTCTAATCAAGACTTCTTTGCTCTATCCACAAAGTTTCACTCACTTTGCTAGAGACTTCAACCTAATGCAAGGCTATGATCTAAGTGATGCAAATGATGCAAACACAACAAATAAAGTATGATGATCAATCAAACTCTATGAACATGCTTAGAGATTTACTAGGATATGCTTTCAACACACAATCACAAAAATACCTAGAAATCAATACATGCAAAATCAATAAGAACAAGTCAAGAATATTCAATATATCACACTATAAATCTTGTTCTTAGATCATAAAATTAAACCTAGAAAATAACATGAGGCACATCATATATACCTTTTCTAGAATCAATTTCAAGTTGAATCAAGTTTAGCAAATATATGTTCAAGAGAAATCACAAAGCTAAAACTCAATTAACAAATGATCAAACACCCCTAGCATATGATCTAACATCCTTCTCAACATATTTCATCAATCAAATAGTAAGAATAAAAGAGATGATCAAAGATGAAATGAAAAAGAAGAAGTTGAACATACAATGTTGACCAAGTACTGAAAATCAGGCCACTGGGAAAAATGACGAAGTCACCTGCCTCTGGAAATGCTTGGGGTTTGTAGCTCTCATCAAGACCAACAATTTTGGTTTTTGGATCAATCAATTTCGAGTTCGTATGAGAAAGTTATGATCAAAATACTAAAACTAAAATGTGAAGAATTTATGTAGAAAATTTCTTTGAAAGGTTTCTTCAAGTTCTTTGTTTGGAGGGAAGGAGAGGTGTTTAAATGGAGGAGAGAGAGAGGATTTTCGGCCAAACAAAAGAGGCCTCCTCAGCCAAGCTCGTGGGGGGTGCGTGGGCCACACGGGACCAGAGAGGTCCTCTGGCCGTGGGTCCCACGGCTCCCACACGGCTTGGGCAAGCTTGGCCACTTGGCCTCGCTTGCTCTCCCGCGCACCCTCACGTTCTTTAGCCGTATCTTGGGCATCTGAACTCCGATTTCGAATCTATTTTCGGATTATGAACCGTGACTTCCTCACACACGACACCGACTAAGAAACTTTGACAAAAGGTTGAGAAATCATCTCGGAAAATGACGATGAAGTCAACTCAATGAATGAGAATGCAAAGTAGCCTAGCTAAGTCGTTTGGACTTGAAACCTTATGAATGAGTAACCGAAACGACCGGAACTCAATAAGGAATCAAATAAGAACATATTCAAGTCCAAAATACAAAATACATAAACAAACAAACACAAATTCATACAAGCATGCCATATCAAAGAGATAGTCACAAAGCATGCAATTCTACAATGTTTGTCTATAAGAGACCAATGCATGTGCATACTAAGAAGTGTGTGAATGTGTTATACCAAATGTTTGAACTACGATGCAGGGACACACATGTATGAATTGTGTGTGTGTGTGTGCGCTAACGCCTTGCAAGAGGATAGAAGTCGAAGTATACCTTTGACGTTTTCACCTCTTGAAGACGACATTTGCACTAGACGTTGCTCTTCACCTTTTAAGCTTCTTTTCTTCCAAGAACATCCTAAGCAACAACTAATACAAATATAGAGCGTTTTGCAATGGAATCAAGCCAATACAAATCATGAACCTTACAGTATCGGTAACTACTTTCATGGCTTGGTAACTACTTAAGGGTTTTTCCAAAAAAATTATCTTGTAACTACTTTTACGGTAGTAGTAACTACTTTCACGGGTCCAGTAACTACTTTCACGGCTTGGTAACTACTTAAGGGTTTTTCCAAAAAAATTAGCTTGTAACTACTTTTTATGGTAGTGGTAACTACTTTTACGGCTTGGTAACTACTTAAGGGTTTTTCCAAAAAAAATTAGCTTGTAACTACTTTTTACGGTAGTGGTAACTACTTTCACGGGTCCGATAACTACTTTTACGGCTTGGTAACTACTTAAGGGTTTTTCTAAAAAAAATTAGCTTGTAACTACTTTTTACAGTAGTGGTAACTACTTTCATGGGTCCGGTAACTACTTTTACAGCTTGGTAACTACTTAAGGGTTTTTCCAAAAAAATTAGCTTGTAACTACTTTTACGGTAGTGGTAACTACTTTTACGGTAGTGGTAACTACTTTTACGGGTCCGATAACTACTTTTATGGCTTGGTAACTACTTAAGGGTTTTTTTAAAAAATTAGCTTGTAACTACTTTCACGGGTGTGATAACTACTTTAAGGGTATCAGTAACTACTTTCACGGCTTGGTAACTACTTAAGGGTTTTTTCTAAAAAATTAGCTTGTAACTACTTTCACGGCCGTGGTAACTACTTTAACGGCATCAGTAACTACTTTCACGGCTTGGTAACTGTTTAAGGGTTTTTCCAAAAAATTAGGTTGTAACTACTTTCACGGGTGTGGTAACTACTTTAAGGGCATTGGTCACTACTTTCATGGCTTGGTAACTACTTAAGGGTTTTTCCAAAAAATTAGCTTGTAATTATTTTCACAGGTGTGGTAACTACTCTAAGGGCATCGGTAACTATTTTCACGGCTTGGTAACTACTTAAGGGTTTTTTTTCTAACAAATTAGCTTGTAACTTCTTTCACGGCCGTGGTAACTATTTTAACGGAATTGGTAACTACTTTCACGGCTTGGTAACTACTTAAGGGTTTTTTCCAAAAAATTAGCTTGTAACTACTTTCACAGCCGTGGTAACTACTTTATCCTAATCGGTAACTACTTTCACGGCTTGGTAACTATTTAAGGGTTTTTTTCTAAAAAATTAGCTTGTAACTACTTTCACGGCCGTGGTAACTACTTTAACGGCATCGGTAACTACTTTCACGGCTTGGTAACTACTTTCGGGTTTTTTCTAAAAAATTAGCTTGTAACTACTTTCACGGCCCTGGTAACTACTCTAAGGGCATCGGTAATTATTTTCACAACTTGGTAACTACTTAAGGGTTTTTTTTTTCCCAAAAAATTAGCTTGTAACTACTTTCACGGCCGTGGTAACTACTTTAATGGCATCGGTAACTACTTTCACGGTTTGGTAACTACTTAAGGGTTTTTTTCCAAAAAATTAACTTGTAACTACTTTCACGGCCGTGGTAACTACTTTATCCTAATCGGTAACTACTTTCACGGCTTAGTAACTACTTAAGGGTTTTTCCAAAAAAAATAGCTTTTAACTACTTTCACAGGTATGGTAACTACTTTAAGGGCATCGGTAACTACTTTCATGGCTTGGTAACTACTTAAGGGTTTTTCCAACAAAATTAGCTTGTAACTACTTTTACGACTGTGGTAACTACTTTAACGGCATCGGTAACTACTTAATGGTTTTTCCAAAAAAATTACCTTCTAACTACTTAAGGGTTTCTTCACAAAATTAGCTTGTAACTACTTTTACGGCATTGGTAACTATTTAAGAGTTTCTTCCACAAACTGAGCTTGTAACTACTTTTTACGTTCTTTGTAATTTATGCAGAAATCACTGGGATATATCGATATTAATTTGAACATCAATGGACGCATCAAACAGAAGTACCACCTGATTAATTCAAAATTCGGAGTTCTTCTTGTTGAGATGCGGTGGAAAGCAATATGATTAGGGAAGCATTAATCGTCCAAATTATCTACACTGTAATTTATTCGTTTTAATAATTATTTTTATTCATCCACAGACCAAAGGTTGAAAATTTTGTAGTCCTCATTCTGTGTTGAAAATGTAAGTAGATGTGGTGTTGTGGGCGACAACAGAGACATCTAGTAACTGTGTAGTTGTTTAGAGAAACGACTAAGTGCATGTCAATTGTCAAGTTATGATGATATATTATACTGTTTATGGCATTGATAATGCTTTGAAAGCAACCACATGTAGCTTAATTTGTCTCATACTTCCTGTTTGAATCACAAACCCCAAGAAATCATGATTAGCGAGCAACCCTTCAAAACCCTAGTTCTGGACCCATCAACATCTAACACCGAAAACACTAATCCTATTCGAAGAGGTCATCCCCACTCTGACCCGGATTACAACAAAAATGATAGAAAAAAGAGATATTATAAAGGAATAAAACTGAAATCAAAATACTTATCCAAACTAAACAATTATATAACAGTGCATGAAGTAGCAATATTTAAATAAAAACAAATGTCCTTAGACTAAAAGACTAAAACAAACACATTAAAAGAAACCAAGTGCGGGTGAGTGACAAATATGGGCCCTGATCTGGAACACTGGGGTCTTGAGGTGGCATGTTCTGGTTCGGTGGTGGTTGCTGTATGCCTTTGGGAGGACGCCTATTTTCCCTTCGGTACATGAATGGGATGTTGACGCTATGGTTGACCAAACCCCTTTGGAAATCATCCAACCTCTGATTTATGTGAGAGAATTCACCCATATAGGCCTAGTGGTTCGAGTTCATTTGCTGGCTCATAGCCTGAAGGTACTGGTTGTTGGCTTCCAGCTGTGCACTCATGCTCTGCATCATCTGAGACATCGTTGGGTTCTGATTACCTGTGCTCGTAACTGGTTCACCCCTGACGTTTCTCAGAAGCAACAGCATTTCCATTAACAGTACTTGTACCTGCCAATTTGACATGCAACTGAGAGATTTTCTATTGAGAAACATGACAAACATTAAAAAGTGAAGTTTAGAGTAGACATAGAACAGAACCATCTTAAAGCAGACATAGAACAAATAGAGACAAAAGATAACTAGCAGAGACAGGCCATTTTAATAGAAAAGGTTAAACCATAATTCGGGTTACAGTGATACACCATGTTAGGAACACTTCCTGAATCATGAACCCCTATATTAGAGAGAAAAGATAAACACCATATTTTAATTCCATAACATAAAATAAATTTCAACCTATTGAAGCCAATGAAGAAAAGAAAGAAACTGGTTCATTGCACAAGGTAACAAAACAAACACTCACCAAAGAGGGAAAAAGAAAGGCATGCCAAAAGTGCACTGGGTACAAGATTTAAGTACAAAAACATTTTCTTAATTGTGAAGAAAATATTTGGAAAAAATAAAATGATCTTGAATTAATAAAACTAATGTGAATTTGATCAAATATGAATGCATAGTCATCAAACAGGGTATTTGAATGTCAGATAATGTTGATAAATATCGATAAAATGTATCTCTATAGCGTTATTAATAATATAACAACATACCCTGATCAGCATTTACACCCAATTCCTCAACAGAAGCTGATTTTTCCTCGGCTGGTCCAGAACAAAGCTTATTCAGCTTCTTGATAGCAGAATCTAAATCATTATTGCATTCCTCCAGAGCTCTCTCTAGAATCTGTGAAATTATATGAAGAAGCATAAGCTTTAAATATAGACAGAAAATCATTTTGCCAATTATACAAAATGATATTAGTCCGTACTTAAGTTCTTTTCGAAAAAGAAAAAGAAAACCATTAAACAAAAACACTATTAAGTGCCAATGGTAGCCACAAAATGGACCAAACATGGTTCACAAAATCAAAGCACCAAACAACCCATCAACCTAAAATATATCGAATCAAATACATAATTATATAAATATTTAAATTCACTAAAACCATAACAAATAACTCAAGTTTTCAATTTCTTTTCTACAGTTTCTTTACCATCCAATGAAATCTTTAACTTAAAATATCAATTAAAAAAACTGATTAATATTCACACATAAACACATGTAAAATATATGTAAGCACAAATCAATCCAAAGAAACCGACCTGGGGATTGATGTGGGGGAAAACAAATCAGAGGCGATTGAGCACCGGCTGCGGCGGTGCGAAATTAGGCAGAGAAGTGGGGGAGGCGCAGTGGGGGCGCTTGGAAAGCGGCGGTGAAGAAGGAATATCTTCAAAGAAGGATCTTTTACCACCACAAACAGCCGCGACCATCGCTCGATTCGATTCGATTCGCGACAATGAAATTTACCGATTGGAAAAAAGCGTGTTTGGTGTTTGGTGTTTGGATGCTTTTCTTGTGGCAGAGGTTTTTCTCAAGAAAATTTTAGGGTTTATGTTTCTTTTTTATTCCTTCTGTTTATAGATCAGAGAAGTAGAAAGGGAGATGAAGAAAATAGATAGTGAGCAGTGTATGCTTACAGGACAAGTTGGAGGAGATGACGGGAAGGAGAGATGAAATCACCGGACAAGTTGGAGGAGATAATCGCCGCCCATTGGAAGAAGTGAATCGCCGGCAGCTGGAAGAAGAGAAACCCTCGGCTGCTGCAAGAAGATAAATTGACGGCCAATGGAGATGGTGGATCGCCGGCCGCCGGCGATGGTGAGGTCGCCGTTGGAGATCTTTTTCGATGAAGAGAGATTGAAGTTTAGGGCTTGCAATTTGGTTCAACGATTGGGATTCAGATTGCGATTGGAATATGAGAATTAGGGATTTGGAGTGCTTGTTGTTTCAGTATGGGTGCTCAATATGAACTGGCGGTGCAACTACGATCTTCTCGAGGGAGGCTGGGTCGATGTGCAAGGCAGTGGATGGCAGAGAACCATCTAACGTTGTTCTTGGAGTGGTGGAGAGAGAGAGCAAAAGGATCATTTTGTTGGAGTGGTGGAGAGAGAGACCAGAAGCATCGTTTTGCTGGAGGAATGGTGGAAAGAGAGACCAGATGCATTGGAGTGGTGGAGAGAGGGACCTGAACCATCGTTTTGTTATAGTGATGGAGAGAGAGAGACCAGATGGGTTTTTGATTACAGGTTTCCGGTTTTTTTTTATTTTTAAAATTGATAAATTTTTAATTTACTCCCTATTTAATCTCATCCATTCACATCAATTATGGTTCATCTAATAGCTCACATTTAACCTCAAAAATCACTACATCATGAAGTGATTTTTTTTCACTGCATGATAGCCAAATTCTTTTTTGTTTTGTTGAAATATTACAGAAATTCGGAGTTTTTTTTCTAAGGGGAGGACTGAACCCACAAACCTCGTAGTGTAGGTGTGAGGTGTATACCGTATACCACTGTACCAACCTCATATTATCTCTTGCACCCCTTAAAAATTGCATACACACCTCTTTCATAAGTATGACCCATTCAGCCAATGGCCTTTTGTCAATGTGGTGTGACTCTCCAATGGGAGACTCCCCAATGGGAGACTCCACCACCACGGTTCAACGCCCGGCATGTGTATATATATATTCAATTTCATTCCTTGTCCCACCTCATGTGTGGGTGCCCTCTCCCCCTTGTGGGAGTAGTTGTCCGGGCTGTGCTAGTAGAGTTCAATTCTCGCAGGGTCCCGGTAGTTGTTGTAATTTCAAAAAAAAAAAAAAAAAAAAAAAAAGTATCACCCATTCAAAAATTTAAAAAAAAATTAAAGTTTGTAAATAAACTCCACTTAATTACAAAATTACCCTTTCTTTAATTTTATTATTTGTATTTTTGTAACTACACCCCATTTACACATATTTTATTATTATTTAAAATTTTGTTATTTTAGATTCTTTTGGAATTATTATAATAAATTTTGACTCTAAACATGTCAGGAGTTTGCTACAATACATGTGTTGTCTGGATATCTACTCCCACCATATTGAAAAGAAAACTATCCATACATATTTATAAAATGTGCATGGTGTGCCTCAATCTCCGACCACTAGTATGAAAAACGAGGTGCACTACCACTCAAACTCAGATGTGATATGCAAAATTATTTCTAGATTAAGTGTCCATTTGGAAGAGCCTGTCTAATGGCTAAAAGAGTTTTTTTAATTAAAAAAGCTCTTTTCAAATTTGTTGGTGTCGTTTGGTTGTCACTTAGTAGAGCTTTTGGATGATTAAAAAATTTGTTTTACGTCTACTTGGAGAAGCTCAAATTTTAAGTTTTTCCAAGTAGATCTTTTTGAGCTTTTTTAATAACACTAAAATATTTAATATAACCCTATCATTTAAAATAGTTTTTAAATATTTTGATAATCCTACCATTTAAAAAAGCTTTTTCTAATTAACAACCAAATAACCAACATATTCCTATTAAAAACTCTAATTTTAGAAGGTCTACTTTAAAATATCTATTTAAAGAAGCTCTTTCAAACGAAGCCTAAAACATATAATAACTTATTTTCTAAAAATTATACATATAAATCATTATAGGTGAGATTAATTTAAATGTAATAAAAAGGTCACGTGGATCGCGAGAGATTAAAAAGATTCATTCAAAGAGTATAATTGGTTCAAATAAAAGAAAATTATATGTAAGATATTATAAGTCAACTTTCAATTAAAGAATATTATAAGTTCCTCTTTACCATGAATATAAGACCATCTCCAACCCATTGCACCTTGCAACAAATTGCAGAAGCTTATTTCTTTCCATCTTTAACCTACTGCACTCAATTTTACTCTAAAAGGAATATTCCTTTAAATATTCCTTAATATTCCTTTTCAACCAATCAAAAAAAAAAATTAAACAATTAAAAAGAAAAGAAAAAGGAAGCAACAAAGTGTCACAGAAAAGAGAGAGTGCGTTGATTCTGGCACAAACAAATGGGAGAGGCAAACTGGCGCAAAGAATAGCGCTGTGATTGGAGTGCAAATATGGCTGCAAAATGAAGATAGATGCACCGGTTGGAGATGCTCTAACAATGGGAATTTAGCTATTCTACAAAAAAATTTTATCAGCTAATCTCATGTCCATTGTATTAAGAGTTTAAAATTTATTAGAATAATAAAATATAATATATTTTTTTGTTGATAATATCTATTAATTTGAAACCAGATATATATTTTTTTGAAAGCTTTCGTCATTGGTAAGATTTGAGCCGTTGACCTGTGAGTCATTTACCTAAATCCAAGCTCGTCTATCTACCAGCTGAGCTACGCCTATGTTGGCTAATAAAATATAATGTTTGGTTTGTTTTACACTGTTCAATACATTAGCTATGTTTTAATTGGTCTAATACAATGGATGTTGTATTAATTGCTAGGCTTTGATTGGCCTAATACAAAGGATGTGATATTAAATACTAGGCTATCCAAAATATTTGTCATAACGTGAAATGTGAGTTGTCAATATCACATTGGTCGCAATATACACTCATGAATTACATGATCTTAACAATTCATATGTCATATTATTTGGGTATGATTTTGAACAGCTTAGCATTATTAATTAGCAAATACAAAGTGGAGAATGTAAAATAAACAGGAGATAAATAATAATAATAATTTAAAATAATAATAATATTTTTTAATATAATAATAATTTTAAATATAATATAAAAATAATATAATATTATTTTAAAATAAATAAAATGGTATTTTAATAGTATGAATCTAAAAATTAATTAAGTTAAATAAAGTATAAAAATATTTAATATTCTTGAAATTGGTTACATGAATTTTAATTTATTTAATAATATATTGATTATTATTTTAAAAAATATAATACAACAAATATATATTTTATAATATCATTTTTTTCTAATAACATATTATTTTTCTATTTAATAAAATATTCATAAATAAAAAATCATATCCAAACTTTATAAATTAATACAACTTAATCCAATATATAAACAATCACATAATTGTATATAAATAATGGTGAAGCTAAACCAACTTAAATTTGTGACTTAATTTTTTGATTTCAACATTTCAACGACTTATGTGCTATTCATCCAATGACTCAATGGATGAAGAGCAAATGAGTGGTTGAAATATTGAAGTCATAAATTTAAGTTGGTTTAACCTAACCCAAAAATAATATAATCCAATCAAATTCTAATTAATCTAATACAATAAAATTCAGTGTGTCAAACAAGTCAATAGTGTATTATTAAAAGGTCAAGGAAAAAAAATTATTTGGGATGATTTTTTTATTAGTATGATAAACAATTTTTATTTTAAAAATAAAAAATTAAAATCCAAATCAAATGGGTCACAAAACTCCCGTGACTTACCCATTTAAAAATAAAATTAAAATCTGACACCCAATGGGTCACCCAATTTTTTTTATTTTTTTTTTCTACCGATTATTTGCATGTTCATGTTTTTATTTTCTGTTTTTTTGTTTTATATGTTTTCATTTGAAAAAGAGAAAATGATTTTTATGTTTTTAGAAACTGAAAATATTGAAAATGCAACTGGTAGCAATAATTAAAGAAGTAATTACTGGTTACCTACCTGAGGTTTGATAATTTACACTCAAAAACAACTTTATCACAAATTGACACTAAACTTCCCTAATGTTAAAGGTTGACTATTAACCGTTAATGTTGACTGTGAAAAAAGGGTAGAAAGACAAGAATATCGTTGATGTGACATAAAGAGACTGTAATATCGTTGATGTAATATCTTTTAGAGTCTTTTGGGTGTATTTATATTTTATGGACATAAATACCCTTTTTTCCTCAACTGTTAAAACTTAAATTTTACCTTTAAAAAGGCCATTGCACCGTTATTAAAATCTTATCCAACCTACTAAAATATCCTTTCTTATTTTATAATTAGATATGGAAGGTTCATGTAGACCAAACAATGAAATTAATAAAGGTATGATCAAGTTTAAAAACGGAATATGCGATTGCTAGAAAGAAGTTGCAATAAAAATTTTCGTGTCTCTGAAAAATCCAAGCAAACTATATTCATATTGCGAGAGTCGAAAATTCAACTATTATTTTTTGGGCTCAGGATTAAGTAATATATTGTTGAAATCAAAATGTAAAATAAACTTTCGTATCAAATAAAATTTAAATAAAGTTTCCATCATAATCAACATCCAAAGTTGTGCCTTAAACACAATAACAGTACTATCCAAATCCTCAAGAATGAACTATAGATTTAACAAAATACTTGCACCATACGTACATAACCCATATATGGACTTGACAATTCAACAAGCAATATACCATCGTACCAATACCTACCCAAAAACCAAAATTCAAGGACAATGGTAGACGTCCAACTATTTTTGTCCAACTTTTTGTCCAACCCCTGATGTGTCGGTTGGTAAGTGGATATATGGATAAATCATTATTAATGTGTATCTACTCACCAACTGACACATCAGGGGTTGGACAAAAATATTGGATGTGTAACATTTTCCAAAATTCAAACAAAAAATTACTCCTAAAAAGAGGTAATAGTACCTATCACCAATCAACACATGCCCACAATAAAGTTACCAAAATCCAACTACTTTGTCACTAGTTCCAGACTCCTGAGTTCCTGTATTTACATAAAATTTCAATAAATCATCACAAATATACATGTATAATAATATTGAAATCTATGAAGGTAATACAAACCTTCAAACCTTTGAGAAGACCTGGGTGCATTAGGAGTGAAAGGTTGCGATCCTATGTTATCATGACATAATAGCATGATTATACACCAAAACAACAACTTTAATAAAATCCCTAATATTTAAACTCAAACCAAATATAATACCACATTGTTCACCATAATGCATAACCAAAATGCACACAAACAAACTAAAACTGAGAAACAATAAATGATTATAAAAATAAAAAATAAAAATTTGTCAGACTTGAACATGGATTTTCCTTTTTTGCATAAATAAAACTAACAAATAAAATTGAGAAACAATAATCCAAACGAACTAACTGGTGAATGAACCATTCTTTGCACAAATAATCACAAGAAAAACAAAACGAAGCATTCATACATTAAAAAAAAAAAAAAAAAAATGAACCTTAAAATACCTGATTTTCGCCTCTATCGACCGGGTCTTCGACTTCCACACCACCCGGATAATATGAAACAAAGGAAACAATGATAGAAATCTTTGTTTCGGTGAAAATGTGAGTGGATTTAATGAAAATTTAGAGAGAAAATGTGAAGTGGTTTACTTTTAGAGAGAGAATGATTTTGTTAGTGGCGTTGGCACCGACTCAAAACCAAAACATAGTTTTATCTTGTCTTTTTTGTTTTTTTAAATGTTTTAATTAATTATATTAATATTTAAAATTATTAAAATGTCACATACATTTAATGCTAGTGGCTGAAAAGGACATTTGACAGTATTTTTATTTAAAATGACTATATCACCCTTTAAGGCGTTAAATCTAACGTCCAACTCTGGTCAACCTTTAACATCAGGGGAGGTTAGTATCAATTTGTGATAAAGTTGTTTTTGAGTGTAAATTGTCAAACCTTGGCTAGGTAACTAGTAATTACTTCATAATTAAAAACATTATTTTGAAAAAAAAAAAGGGAAAGTATCATTTTCCCCCCTGAGGTTTGCCATATTAGATAATCTAGTCTCATCTAGTTTCAATAATGGCCAGTCAGCCCCCTGAAACCCAAAATATTGGTCATTGGACAATGGTAGACATCCAACCATTTTTGTCCAACTTTTTGGGGTTGGACAAAAAGGTTGGATGTGTAACATTATCCTTGGTCATTTTCCCCCTTCTGTCAAGTTTTCCATCCAAAATAACATTGACTTTTAATTGCAAAATCAAAGGATTGAACCCTCAACCTTGTGATCAAAAGCAACAAGCCCTAACCAGCTAGGCTATTCCAACTCATTGTTGTTAGTATGTTGATTTAAATGTATATATAGCTATATAGTTATATAGTTTGTGTAAAATAATTTAAATATGTTTATATAATTTAAAATAAACTCATATATATATAATTTAAATAAAGTCATATTTAATAGTAATATATAAAAACAAATTTATAAAAAAGAAAAAGAAAATAAGAAAACAAAAGGAAAAATATTCAAAAAATAAGGAATTTTTTTTAATTATTTTTCTTTCTTTCTTTTTTGTTTTTGATTTTTTTTCCCATTTCAGTATTTGGGCTTTAATTTTCGGTATTTTAAATCAAATTAAAATAATATATTTTTTGAAAAGGAAAAAAAAAATTTAAAAAGAAAGAATTTTTTTTTGAATTTTTTTCCTTTTGTTTTCTTATTTTCTTTTTCTTTTTATAAATATGTTTTTATATATTATTATAAAATATGATTTTATTTAAATTATATATATATGAGTTTATTTTAAATTATATAAACAAATTTAAATTATTTTACACAAACTATATAACTAATAGCTATATATACATTTAAATCAACAAACCAACAACAATGAGTTGGAGTAGCCTAGTTGGCTATGGCTTGTTGCTTTTGATTACAAGGTTGAGGGTTCAATCCCTGTTGAGGTCTTTTAATTTTGCAATTAAAAGTCAACGTTTTTTTGGATGGAAAACTTGATAGAATGGGGAAAATGACCAATATTTTGGGTTTCAGGGGGTTAACTGGCCATTATTGAAACTAGAGGGACCAGATTATCTAATATGGTAAACCTCAGGAGGGGAAATGATAATTTCCCAAAAAAAATGAAAGTATTTTTGAAAAGAAAAATATTTTTGACGAGATGAAGTTGGTCTGGTGGTAAACCCCTCACACCTGTATTACGAGGTTGCAGGTTCGAGTCCTACCGCTCCCTAAAAAAAACCCGAATTTATGTAATAGTGTAATACTTAAAAAAATAAAAAAAAAAGGGCAAAATATTACCTTAGTCCCATCTTTTTTTGCAATTTGTCACCTTTATAAATGTTTTTGCCATTTTCATCACTTTAGTCCCTCTTTTTTTCATAATCCATCGCTTTGGCCCTTTGACCAAATATTTAACAATCAACTATAATAGATTGTGTTAAAGTATAATTTTACCCTTTTTACTATTTACTTTAACTAAAATGGCAGTATTACACTGATTTTTTTAAAAAAAATTTAAACTTTAGCATTTATATACCATCATTACACAACATTATTTACTATTTTACCAATACACTTTAAAATTTTACAACTTTATAATTAAATTAATTGTCCAAAATGCCATTATTATACAAAATTATTTACATTTTTGCCAATAAAATTTTTATTAAAAAAAAAAAATCATTACTCAAACTTGACTATTGAGGAACGGTTAGAATTTTTTCCTTGGTTAGGTGCTTTCAAACATGTTGTTTACTTCCCTTTTTATTTTTCATACCATATCAGAAGTCCAAAGTTTGAAGGATTATATTTTATTACTCAATTTTTTTTTTAATTTTTACACCTTTATTTTTTTAAATGTGTCATTGTATGTGTGGATAATATGCAATAGGATTGAAATACCCCTATAACCGTTATCTTTGACTAATCATGGACTAATGAAAAGATCAAAGTAATGGATTTTGAAAAAAAGGAGGGACTAAAGTGATGAAAATGACAAAGATATTTATAAAGATGACAAATTGCAAAAAAGATGGGACTTAGGTGAAATTTTGCTAAAATAATATATATATATTTTTTATCATTATATAATCATAAATAATGAATTATAATGCTTTTCATGTATTATTTTATATTAAATTTTTATATCATTTTTATTATTATTATGATTATTTGTGGTTAATGATTAAAGGATGGTGTTAATTGTGACACCTAAAAAAAATTCTATAAAAGGAAAATAATCAGTATATTTATTGTAAAAATACAATAAATGTATGTATTTTAATTCTTATTAAATAAGTTTTTAATGAATATCGCGTTTTAAAAAAAGTGAAAGAATTGTATATTTAATACAAACAAAATGATTAAATATGTGGGCCCCAACAAAAAGAAAAGGGGGATAATTATCTCGGTGGTCATCAATTTGAGTTACCATTATCAAAATGATAGAGATGGCAGTATTCCCCACGGGGTCGGAGCCTCGTGGGGCTGGGTAATATTTGGGGACGGGGACGGAGACAGGGATGTGGACAAAGTCTTATCCCCGAAGGTGAAGCGAAGCGGGGCGGGGACAGGGGAAGCACTCCCCGCCCTGATATATATATATATATATTCAATCCAATAATCACTTCATTGTCTGCTTAATTGTCAGTTAACTAATAACACAATTAACAACTTTAAAATCCAGTAAACTTGTGAAGGCACAAATTTTCTTAAGTGTAAAAAAAAAAAAAAAAAAAAAAAAAAAAAAAAAAAAAAAAAAGCCAGCTCTGCCACACACTGTCCTTCAGACAAAACCTTCCTGATTTAAAGATCACATACTCCATCTTCAACGGTACTTGATGAAGCCAATTTCCTTGGCGTTACTGCGGAAGCACTGCCTGCAACACATCAGAATATATATATATATATAATATTCAGATTTTTAATATCATTTAACATTAATTTTTTAAACGTAAATAGTTTTTATTTTTATTTTATTTTTTAACTAAACTTTAGAAGTTGGTTTGTTTTATAGAATATTTGACTTTGGACTAAATATAAATTTCTATTTTTTTCTTTAATTTTTAAATGTATAGTTATATTAGACGCGGAATAGGGCGGGTATGGGGAAGACCCCTTCAACGGGGAATTCTCGCCCCCGGCCCCGCTTCTCTTAATGCAAGGAGGAGGATGGGGATGGAAAAGCATTCCCCGACCTCGACCCGCCCCATTGCCATCCCTACAAAATGGCCATTAAATGGGAATTGGTTTCAAAATGACCATTTTTGACGAACATTATTATACTAATGACCATTCTATCCAATTTCACCAAATTCCATCAAATGAGTGGCATTTTGGTAAATAAGGGAATGACAATAATTTATTTTAGATGTTTTTTGGAAATCAATTTTTTTTTTTTTTTGAACGAATAATTATATTTAATGTGTGTATATACGTATAGCATATCTCAAACACACACACACACACACACACACACACACACACACATATATATATATATATATATATATATATATATATTTCCTTTTTGAGAAGATTAAAGCTACAAAATCTAAAAATTCTAAAAAAATATATTTAAGATAATTTAAGATAAGCTGAAAAGAAATATATATATATATATATGTGTGTGTGTGTGTGTGTGTGTGTGTGTGTGATATCCTATACGTATATACACACTTTAAATATAATTATTCATTTCAAAAAACAAAAGAAAAAATTGATTTTCAAAAAACATATAAAATAAATTTGGGGTAATTACCCTAGTGGCCATCGACTTTTGCCACCACTATCAAAATGGTCACCAAATGGGGAAACGGATAGAAAATGGCCATTTTTGGCAAACATTGTTACACTAATGGCCATTCCATCCAATTCTATCAATTTCCATCAAATTCCATCCAATAAGTGGCATTTTGGTAAATAAGGGGATGACATTAATTTATTTTAGATGTTTTTTGGAAATCAATTTTTTCTTTTGTTTTATGAAACAAATAATTATATTTAGTGTGTACATATACATATAACATATCTCAAACATATATATATATATATATATATATATATATATATATATTTCTTTTCAACTTATCTCAAATATATATTTTAGAATTTTTAGATTTTGTAACCTTAATCTTTTCAAAAAAGAATATATATATATATATATTTATATATATTTCTTTTCAACTTATCTCAAATATATTTTTAGAAATTTTAGATTTTGTAGTCTTAATCTTCTCAAAAAAGAAAAATATATATATATATGTTTGAGATATGCTATACGTATATACATACTAAATATAATTATTTGTTTCAAAAAACAAAAGAAAAAATTGATTTCCAAAAAACATCTAAAATAAATTAATATCATCCCTTTATTTACCAAAATGACACGTATTGGATGGAATTGGATGGAAATGGATGGAATGGCCATTAGTGTAACAAGGTTTGCCAAAAATGGCCATTTTCCATCCATTTCCCCATTTGGTGGCCATTTTGATAGTGGTGGTAAAAGTCGATAGCCACTAGGGTAATTACCCCAATAAATTAATATCATCCCCTCATTTATCAAAATGCCACTAATTGAATGGAATGCCTATTAATGTAATAGTGTTCGCCAAAAATGGTCATTTTGAAACCAATTCCCTATCTAATTGCTATTTTGATAGTGGTGACCCAATTTGATGGCCACCGGAGTAATTATCCCAAAAAGAAAAAGGAAAGCTTCAAAACAACATTAATGTGCGTTAATGTGGTTTTCCAAGTCCCAAGTTCCAACAGCTCCGTTTTAAGGCATTAAAGGAGAAAACAATTTTCAATATATATATATATATATTTTTCTTAGGAAATGCTGCTGAACGCATTCCCAAATCCCAACATTTTGGGACTAAAAAAGGTTATTTGTACAAATATACTCTTTATTTATCTAATAAAGTAAATTTTCAAACAAATACCATATTCAAACACAAACATACCAATTGGAATGTGCTTGAGGTATGGAAAGTTAATAGTGCCCTTGGGTAAAGGGGAAATGTTATTTTGGTGGGTAAATTTCACAAACAACCCTAAATTTAGGTGTAATTATATAAATATTCATATTTTTCTAATAATTACATAAATACACCCTATCGTCATTTGATTTTTGGTAGAATTTCACATAAATCCTATCTTTTTAGTGATTTGTCACCTTTATAAATGTCTTTTCAAATTCATCACTTTAGTCTATTTGACCAACTATGTGAAAGTCAACTATTTTAAAACATGTGAAAGTGCACTTTTGCCCTCATTACTATTTAATTTAGCTAAAATGATTATATTAGATTTAAATTAAAATTAAAATAATAAAATCTGAAATAAATATGTTACAAAAAAAATCTTAAATAAATAATAATAATAAAATCCATTAATTTAATTTATTTTTTATTTTATTTTATTTTATTTTATTTTATTTGTATTTTTGTCATAATGGATATTAATTTAGCTAAAATGATTATCTTAGCTTTAAATGGATTTTTTTTTCATAATTTTTTTTTTTTGTAATCCATTTATTTAAGATTTTATTATAGAGAATTTTATTGTTTTTCAATTTAATTTAAAGCTAAGATAATCATTTTAGCTAAATAAAAATCCATTATGAAAAAAATACAAAATAAGAAAAAATTAATGGATTTTTTAATTATTTGTTTAAGCTTTTTTTTTTTTGTAATATATTTATTTAAGATTTTATTATTGAGAATTTAATTTTTTTTCATTTTAATTTAAAGTTAAGATAATCATTTTAGCTAAATTAAATAGTAATAGGGGTAAAAATGTATTTTCATAGGTTTTTAAATAGTTGACTTTCACATATTTGGTCAAATTGACTAAAGTGATGAGTTTTGAAAAAAGTAAGGACTAAAGTGATGAATTTGGAAAGACATTTATAAAGGTGACAAATCACCAAAAAGGTAGGGCTTAAGTGAAATTCTGCCTTTAAAAATATTTACTTAAAAAATTAAAAAAATCAATACAAATTTTTTTTTTGTTGCTTTTATTTTATTTCTTTCTATCATTTTTTTTTTTACATTTTCCATGTCCCTAAACACCAAATTTTCAGATTTCAAAAACAAACTTTATCACCAAAATATTCAATTTACATACTCATCAACCCACCAACAATTTCATTTCATCAACACAATCAAAACCCACCAACAATTACATTTAATCAACAGAATCAAAACCCACAAAACTCACTAAACACAATCAAAACCCACTAAACACAGCCATTTTTCCAGTTTTATAGGTTCTAATTGTGTTAAAAAAAAATGATAGAAAGAAAGTAACAAAAAAATTGTACCGATTTTTTTAATTTTTTAAATAAATATTTTTTAATATATTTAAATAATAAAAGAAAAAATAAATAAGTTTTCAAGGGTAGTTTAGTCATTTCGGGATACAAATGTGGTTAAAGGTTACAATGCGCATTTTACAAGCATGTGTGAGGAGTTTTCTTCCTGGGTTGTGGGAGTAGATATCTAGTTATTACTATTGTAATAGTTTTTGTAACACTTTAAAAAAAAAAAAATTACTTGGTCCATCCTTAAAAAAAAAAAAAAAAATTTATTTATTTTTTTATTAGTATTAAGAATTTATACTAAATGGTATGATATGTGATTTATAAATGCCGTGTAGATTATAAAATAATGTAATAATTTCAAAATGTTGACAACAGCCCACATTATTTAGGATAATAAAATGATTTTTGAATAAAACTTTTGGCCTAAGCAATATTACTTAAATTGAAAATTGAAAAATTAAGGCATACATAGCTATAAATCCTCGTCTTACGTTTGACGCCTTTCAAATATGAGACAGAACAGGACTGGATGGGACAAAAAACACCAAAAGTTGTCCCATCCAAAACTCATGGCCAGACTTGTCCCATGCATAAGACAAGTCACAAAAAGACGTTTTTACCTTTAATATTTTTTAAAATGTTCAATACACTACCTGAACCTCATCTCTCGCTCTCGTTTATCATCAGATCTTTATCTGAAAAATGAAGGCATACATAGCTATAGACCCTCTTGCCTTACGTTCGACGCCTTTCAAATATGTGACGGAACAGGACTAGATGGGACAAAAAACACCAAAAGTTGTCCCATCCAAAAATCATGGCCAGACTTGTCCCATGCATGAGACAAGTCATAAAAAGATGTTTTTACCTTTAATATATTTAAAAATGTTCAATACACTACCTGAACCTCATCTCTCACTCTCGTTTATCATCAGATCTCTCTCTCTCTCTCTCTCTCTCTCTCCGCAAATAGTTTCTAGTGCGGGTCAATTTGGCGGTGAGTTTCACCCGTCTCTATCTCACAGCCCCTGCCATTTCACGGTGAGTTTTCTTCCAACCAAGAACACCATCTTGTAGTTCTCTATGTTGTAGGTTATGTTCTGTGTTTTTTTTTTTTTTAATTTATTTATTTGTTTGGTTTCTGGGAAAGTGGAGGAAAAAAGAAGTGGAAGCTGGGTTTTTGACAAATGGATGTTCTGTGTTCAAAAATTAAAAGAAAAAAAACAAATTATGAATCTTGAGCTCTTGATATTGAAACCCTAAATAAAAATCAAAGCTTTTGCTTGATTGAATTAAAATCCAGATTATTTAGATGTGTAAAGGTGGATTCTTTTTCACTATTTACAACCCAAAATCATCTAAAAATTATCAGTTTAAACTTTTTTTTTCTTTTAATGTTTATGGGTAGCCAAACAGAGGGATCAGGTTGTTCAAGAATTGTAGAGACTAGAACGGAGATTATATATATATATATAAAGAGAGAGAGAGAGAGAGAGAGAGAGAATCTAAAGCTTGGATAGAAAATGGTGGTGGGCGACAGTTGGCTTGAGGATTGATAACTACCATTACCGGTTTTTACTTTAAAAAAAAAAAAAAATTAAATAAAAGAATAAAAAATGATATAACTATGATTGTGTGAAGAAAAAATAAATCTGCCTAATAATAATTAAAATTGAACAAAGTTTAAAAAAAAAAATAAAAAATTGAACAAACATTTTCATTCGTAATATATTTCACTTAGAAGTTCTAATGTATTTCATATAAAATATTCAATACAATTATCTAAATATACAATTGAAGTATTTAACAAATGTAGAGGAATCAAATGCCACGTAGTTCTTTTACCTTTAATTAGATGCTCGGTGTTGGAGGTTGGAAGTTGAAACGGAATCTATTCACTGCCTTTCGTTCCCGTGGTTTGGTCATCTTCAAAGAAACCATTCACTATCTCCAGCTGGAGTTCTTGTTGTCTGTATTTTACCTTTGTCCAATCATCAACACACGCCTGGACTTCAAGTGATTGTGGACACATAACCGACCGTTTTGGTTCTAAAATATTTCCACCTACACTACATTCTTGTTCCACAGCAACAGTAGAAACCGTCATTCTAAGAATTTGTTTGGCAATAATAGCCAAAATTGGAAATTCCTATTCATGATCCTTCTACCAAACCTGGATTCTAAATTTACTATCTTCTAAAAATTCACAATTGGTTTCTAAATACCGGTCAAGCTCAGAATTCGAGTCAGATGAGGATGAAGAAGATATTCATAATATTTTGGCTCTTTGGGAAAACAATCGATCTCCTAAACCCTTTAATTTAAATGTTGAGGAAGTAGCAGTACCATCAAATGTGGGTTAGGGTTGTGAAACTGACATGTTCAAATACGAACCATATATTCTAAGATATTCATCATATAATTCATAAAGCAAAGTCTTAACGGAATTACAATAATTAAGAACATCAACTTCAACTTCTAATCCTAAACTTTTGTAATATGAGTTAAATAATCCTGCAAACATTCTAATTTAAATCGTGGATCAAAACATGATGCAAGCAAGTAAATAATTGGAATCTCCCTATAATATTGTAACCATTTTGTTTTCATGGCAGCAACACATTGACTTAATTGAACATCGAATTCACACTCACTGAATGCATCAACAATATTAACACTTTGAATAAGAAATAAATGAGTAATGGGATGGTAAACACCAGATAAAGCATTGGTAGCATCATTAAAAACACGTAACAATTCAAGAATTTTTATACATGCATCACAATGCTTCAATTGAAGAGAAATTGAATGAACGTTATAAGTAATAAAAGAAATTAATACTTCCTTATATTCAACACTTTCATTAAGCAACTTATAAGTATAATTCCAACAAGTAGTAATATCTTGAGAAAATTCAATGGGGCACGTATTATTTTTAGAGCAAAATTTTAACCATTGTTTTTGGGCTTTGTTATGCCTCCAGATATAGTTAATACTATCTCTAATTAGTCTAATATAAATAGAAAGAATTTGTAATCCAGCTTGAACACACAAATTTAAAACATGGCATGAATATCTTTGACGAAATAATTTACCCCCAAAATAGGGATTGCACAATTCCTGTAACATAGGAATAAATGTGGTATTGTTTGCAACATTATCAAAACCAATTGCAAAAATTTTGTTTTGGATATAAAACTCTTGAAAAATTATTTTAAGGAATCGAAAAATATTTTGAGCTGAATGTGAGTCATCGAAAACACGAAATGCAATAATTCCTTTTTGCATGACCTAGTAATTATCCATATAATGACATGTCACACCCATATATGAATGACTACCAAAATTGTCGGTCCATATGTCGGCACATACGAAAATGTGACCTTGAAATTGATAAAAAAAAATGATTTCAATTTGTTTTTTTTTTCTTTTTTTGTAAATGGAAAGTAGTGCACATGTGAGAGTGGATCTAGGAACACGTTGCATTGCAGGATTTAATGCATTTTGACAATAATTAACAAAACCTACTTTCTCACAAAAACTAAAAGTTAAGTGTTCAACTGCAACCATAACTGCTAATTCTTCCTTATTTTTTTTCAGACGTATAATGAAATAACACTACAAAAAAAAGCCCTATCAGTGACGAACTATTTCCGACGGCGCTAATTGCCGTCGGTAATAGTACCTTTTTCGACGGCCATATCAGTGCCGTCGGAAATGAGTAAAAATCTGATACGACATTTCCGACAGCCAAATGACCGTCGAAAATAGTCTTTGTGCCGTCGGAAATAGTCTTGTTCCGTTGGAAATGAGGAAAAAGTAATCCAACATTTCCGACGACCTAATTGCCGTCGGAAATAGTCACATTTCTGACGGTAAATGGTATTTTCCGACGGCATTTAGCCGTTGGAAAAGATTATTTTTATTTTTTTTTTGGAAAAGATTAAATTTTTTTTTAAGTGTCAAAAACATATTTTTATATAAAGTTTCTTCAAATAATTTGTATAAATAAAAATTTCATGATTTATTTTTTCTTGAAAAATAAAAAGTTAGATAAAATAATTATATAAACTCTATTTCATAGTAAGCATTTAATACACCTAATTTTCCTTAAATTGCTATCTGGACAATGACATATATGTGCAAAAATCAGGAGTGAACACTTTGATGCAACAGAAATACACAAAACATTTGTCAGGGTTATGATGCAGGGATTTGTGAGATATTGACATCATTCTTTAGGAACTCCCTCTTATTATAAGCAATTTTATCTTGAAAAATTGCCCGATGGCAAAATACCGTCAGTCAACTGTCTAGAAAGTCACGTAGGGATGTCAAGGAACATTACGACGCCCTCGTACATGACATCTACAAGATCGATTTGGGTTGTGTCAAGTTGTCGAGTTATGCCGATGACTTGTGGGACTTTTTGTGCCGTCGGAAATAAAAAAATAATAATAAATAACAGTACTGCATTTCCGACTACTTTTGGGCCTTCAAAAATAGTCAAATAAGCCGTCAATATTACTCACTTTTCTAACAACATAAAAAGTATCATCGGAAATGCTAAAATTTAATTCGAATTACTTTATGGAAACATCTTACTAAATTAATTAAATATAAAATATAGTAAAATTATTAGTAATCACAAGAACATTTAGTTATTTTTAGTTATGTTTAGTGACACTATATCAGATTTTTTAAAACAAACTCTAATAATTTCAATAAAATATTATTTTAAAAAACAATATCTCAATAGTTATATTTAAATAGTATAAAAAAAATATTTAATTAGATATTATACAAAAATATCAATAGCTTATATATAAATAGTATGCAAAACATATCAGATATAAAGTTATAGCAAAATGGTAAGGGTAACCCTTATTGTCATTCAAGTCAAGGGTTCGAACCCCATGAGTTTCATGGATTTAACGTTGCTGGGTGATGTGGCGCATGTCGGGTGAGGTGGTGCCTGTCAAGTAGAGTCGCACTATTTTGTTTTTTTTTTTAATTAGACTATTTCCGACGGCAATAAGCCGTCGAAAATAGTGGTAAAGCTGTCGGAAAATGCAAGTAATTTTGACCACCCTTAATTACTATTACCGACGGCATTTTATCTTTTCCGACGGCCATAGCCGTCGGAAATGGTAGTATTTGTGACGGCTCATCGGTAAATGGTTTTTTTCGACAAGTGTATTTGTGACGGCCTCCGACGGCCTTTTCCCATCGAAAAAGCGTATTTCCGATGGGAAATGATCTTTTCCGACGGCATTTAGCCGTCGGAAAAGACCATTTTTTTGTAGTGTAATTAATTACTAGGGGTTCCGTACCTAGAGATTTGAGCTTGGTTACTAGCCTTCACAAATTCAGACGGGTGATTTTTTTTAATATGGGCCTAGTACGTGCCATATCCAAAGGATTTATTGGTCTTTTATGTTTTGGGGCAGTACTTGCACTGGATTTTGATTGTTCCGTCATTTAATTGAATTTTCTTCATGTGCAATTTGATCTGCATATGAAGAGATTGGACTTCAACGGCTTTTCTTCTTCACCTGCAAAAAAATTCATCTGAAGGGGGTGGAGGGTTAGATAGATTTTCATTACTATTGGGGGTATTGGGATTGGGGTCAGGAATTATTAGAGGGGGATTAGGACTAGAAGGGAGATCGGATCCAAATTGAGCTTGATGGAACTCGTGGTAAAGTCGATCGTCGTAACTGACATCATCACCATCATGTTCCAACAAATTTTGCATTGGACCCTTTCCTTTGTCCAAATTTCCTGAACCTTCTCCCCCACTTGCCATTGAAAAATTAATTATAAATACTAATAGTAAAAAAAAAAAAATAAGTGTAAAGAAAATATTGTTGGAATAATAGCGGTAACACTTAAAAAAAATAGATGATTGAAAAAACAAAATTGTTGGAATAGTGGTAACACTAAAAAAAAAAAGTGATGATTGTCAATAAAAAATAAATGATTGTAAAAAAATAGAAGAAATAAATATTTATTAATTTATATGAGAAATGAGAATTAAAGAAAATTGTAGAATGTAGAGAGAATTGAGAATTTGAGATTGAGAGAGATTGAGAGAAGTTAAGAGTGGTGTGAAGAATAATGAATTGTGGGGGTTATTTATAGGATTAGAGAGGAGGGGCAGATTTACAATTACAAAAAATTAAGGGGAAAAAATATATATTGAAAGACGGCAGTTGAGGTGGCCGTTGGATAAAATGACCGTTGAACAGTCATCTAACTCCAACGATCATCTCTAATTTTTTTTTTTTCAAAATTATTGCCCTGTGACAGCTTCTGATTAGGTGGTTTAATTTTAAAAAAAATTAAATTAAATGAAAACCGGCCGGTTTTCATCGGTTTTTTTTTAATAGTAACCGTAACTGAACCGTGTCACAACCGATTCCCAACCGGTTTTGAAACCGCCAGTTTTCGTCACGGTTTCGGTTACAGTTTTGACTGTATGGTTCCGGTTCGGAACCGTACGGTCAAAAACGAACCGTAGACACCACTAGACTATTGACTAGAGTTGAAGGACAGCTCTTTTTGATGTATTAATAAGACAACCAAATTACATTAATAAAGTAGATTAATTATACAAAGTTCACCGTACCCATTTCAATTTCAAATTATTATTATTTATTGGAAATTAATTACAGAATAATTATAATTCGGGATTAAGTAATTGAATTGAATAATCAATTTGTATAAAATAAAATGCAGATGTGGCCATGTGGGTAATACATTTGATGGACTTTCTCAGTATGTCAATATTTTAGAAAGTCATGATCATACATTTGCTTTGTGGTTTTGTCACTTTTGTGGATCGATTGATTGATAAATCAGCACAATTTTACTAGGTTTCATTTGATGCGTGCCTGAAGATGATCTTGAGGTGATTTTGTCAACTATAGTATGACCTAAATCATACCCTAGAACTCTAGAAGCATGAAAAGGAAAAAAAATTATGGGGGAAGCTTTGCTAATATAAATAAAATGAGGAAATTTTCAAATATGATATATAAATATATTTATTTTTCAATTATAATAATTAAGAATATTTTTCAATCGTAATATTATTATTTTTTTTGTTAAATATGATATATAAATATATTTATTTAATAAAATCAAATAAATACTGACTTGTCCTGTTTCATTTGTCACTATTATGTGATAACAAACATTAGACAGGACAATATGGGCACTCTGGTTATTTGATCATCTTATTTCGTCATGTTCCAGCCATACCAAACGTGTAACAGTCAAGTTAACAGTTTTATCTCAAATATTCTAAACACAATACAGAACAACTGTCATGTTCTGTCACATCCTATTCCACCATGTCCCATCCCCGTCCCCATACCAAACGCACCCGTAGAGTGATCGTGGACTCTTTGAAAGAATTCACACGAGGGCATTAGGAAACGACGTTGTTGGCACAAGCACATATATCCATTAATTAGTATTAAAGAACAATGAAAACACTAAAATCCAATAGTTCTTCGTCTCCTCATAGAGTCATAGAGAATCCTGATTTTTAAGATTATAACCAAATGGGGTATTATTATTAAAGCCCCTGCTTTTTTATGAATTGTCACATTTTTAAACGTCTTTACCATATTCATCACTTTAATCCCCCTTTTTTACAAAACACATCACTTTAGTCCATTTGACCAAAGTTTGACGGTCAACTTTAACAAAGTGGGTTAAAGTACACTTTTACCCTTGCTATTATATAAAGTAAATGAAAAGACAATGTTAACCTTAAATTAAAATGAAAATCAGAAAAATTATCAATAATTAAATCGTTAAATAAATAATAATAATAATAATAATAACAAACCCAAAAAAATTCATCTTATTTTCCCCTCTTTTCTGACATTCGCCTGTTCCTCTTCTTCTTCCTCACACCATTTTCATCTCCTCAAATCCCTTTAATTTCTTTTTCTTTCACTCTTTTGAAGATTAAATAAATTTAAATGGTATGTTTTAATTATTTTTTTCATTGGAAGCAGATATATCTCAAAAGAGATCAAGATATCTCATCCACTGAGGAGATGGAGCCCGATCTCCTCCAAATCGAGGAGGAGGAGATCGAAGCTTGCCATGGATGAGGAGAACCGCGGCGACAGGTGTAGGTGGTCGGAGATGGAGTGACAGTGGTGTTGGCGGCAGAGGCTCGTGGAGCAGGAGGCGGTGGGTGGTGGCGGTAATGGGTTTGGTGGGTGGAGATCTCCAATAATGGAGATATTAGTTTTTGTTTATGATTTTTTTTTTTTTTTTTTTTGGTTTGGTGGGAGGGAATCTCCAATGGAGATTTTGTTTGCTATTGATGATGATTGAGAATAATAAAAATGTTGTTGATGATGACTGGAGAAGAAGATAATGGAGATTTGGGTGACTGGGAAGTTGTTGATGAAGATTGAAGTAGGAGATGGAGAGAAGAACTAGGTACCAAATCTCTTTAAAAAAAATGTCATTATTTGTTTTCTTTAAAAAAAATTCTTCTATAATCGATGTAGGTTTTTTTTTTTTTTTGGAATTCTTCTATTATCGATGTAGTTGATCAATTGATGATGATTGAAAAAGAAAGTAAGTCTTTTATTAAAGGTGTTGTTGGATTATACATATGATTTTAATTAGGGTTAATTGCATAAACTTACCCTTACTTTATTGGATATAGCAAGATTTCCAAAAGACACCCTAAATTAACATAAACATCCCCTGTCATCAAGTCAATCCGTTAACTTTAACGGTTGACTAATCTTGACCTATGAAAAACCAAATATACCCCTACCACATCATCCCAGACATAAAATATTTTTAATTAAAATTTGATAAATAAAAATAAAATAAAATAATAATAATATATCGGCCGTCTGCGGAAACTTTCTCGATTCGCGGAGGAGCCTCCTTTGCAAACTACATGAGGTCGATCTCCAAGTAGGAGAAGATCTCTTCCGGTAACTAGGAGATCGTCAAAAATATATTGTTTCATGCTCCACTTTCGGTAGATTATTATTATTATTATTTTTTTAATATTTGATTTTTTAATTTTAATTAAAACAAATTATATTTGAGATGATGTGGCAAGGGTATATTTGGATTTCCAAGGGTCAAAGTTAGTCAACCGTTAAAGTTAACGGATTGACTTGATGGCAAGGGGTGTTTGTGTTAATTTAGGGTATCTTTTTAAAATCTTGCTATATCCAATAAAGTAAGGGTAAGTTAGTGCCATTAACCCTTTTAATTATTATCTTTTTTGTCCTTATAAATTTGTTATTATATTTCCTATGACCCACGTGTCAGATTTTTTTTTTTAATTATTCTGCATGTCTTAGAAATTTGAAATTTAATACTTTAAGGATGAAAATGCCCTTTAATCTGTTATCTTTGACTAATTGGTGACTAATAAAAGGACTAAAGTGATGTATTTTGAAAAAAATAAGAGATTAAAATGATTAATATGACAAAGACGTTTAAAAAGGTACCAATTAGTGAAAAAGTAGGGACTTTGGTAATAATACCCCTAACCAAATTTGTGTGCCCCTAATACCTACACTATGAAAGTTGTGGGTTCGAATCGTATTCCTTTTTCCATATCTTAAATTATTGTAATATTAAAAATAAAAAGAAAATGTGTAATTGCTACTAATTATGTATAAAAGTATATATATTTAACAACCGATAAATAAGAAACAAACATTAAATTTTTTTTTAAAAAAATCAATTCGTTACGAGAAAAAAAGACGACTATAATCTAAATGAATTGCTAGAACAAAGACAAAAATAGAATAAACATGACCACATGTTTATTCGTAATGGTAGTCGATTTCATTTTAACATGGCCACATGGGTCCTCTGAATTCTGATGAATACTTTATAAGCAACTACTCTCCACTTTCAAGAATATGTAGTATAAAACAATTTTAAGACGTTGTTTTCTCATCATTTGTCAAGTGTACATGATACATCTATTTACGATTTTTCTCTTATGAACACACATTACAGGTATATCTACAACATACTAATACACATCATTACACTTTTACTATGTATGTAACATAATTTCAATCATAATAATACATATGACAAAAATATGATAATGTGTATTATTATGCTATAGATATGCCTATAATATAGGTTTTTAAGAGAAAAATTACATCTATTTATGTCCATGTAGGGCCTCAATGTGATAATGGCCAGCTCATCTTCTTCATATAGCTTTCAAGTCTCCTGGTTTTGGGACATATATATATATACATATAGTTCCTTTGTATGGCCGTTGACATGATTTTTTGATTAATTATTTTTTGAAATAGTTCTTTTTTAGTACGTACCTTTGTACTTAAAAAAAAAAATACAAATGTCACGAAATTAATGTATATATATACTTTAATATGCAATTCACTCGTGGCTACTACTGTTTTACCGGTTTACCTGTCACTAATAATTACTTTTCGACACTTAAAATTGTGTTCTTAACTTCATGCCTTCTATCATTTGAATCAAAATTCAATCAAGTATAGTCTAGAGTTAGATTTATTTTCGTGGTAAACAATTAGTTAGTTTATCAAACTAAAATTTTGGTAGTTTTTTTTTTTTTTTTTGGTACAACGGAGGGCCAAACCCAGAAAGCAAAAGAAAAACTAAGAAGAGGAGAGGGCAGAGACTTGCCTAAAACAGGTTAAGCCTCTGTAATCAGCTTCAAAAAGCGGAACAATCTCAGTAGGAGGAATGTCGAAGAAGACAATACCATTGGTCATGCTATGACCCAGACGAGCCAGCCCATCAGCAAGCCTGTTTCCCTCTCTGTAAATATGCTTGATATTACAGACCCAATCAGCAACCATTAAATTCTTACAACTCTGAATGATACTGAACAAGGGGTGATTTGGGTTGGTAGCTTTACACATCAATTGAACTGTAATGATAGAATCAGACTCAACCATAATGTTCTTAAACCCAGAATTCCAAGCCATCAGCAGCCCTTCGTAGAGACCCCACAACTCTGCTTCAATCACACTGCCACTTCCTTTGTTCAGCACGAAACCCCTCACCCAGTCCTTCAAGTTGTTGCGCAGCACACCACCAGCAGTAATGCTTCCAGAAACAAGGTTCCTACTCCCATCAATATTGAGTTTAACCCACTCAGCATTTGGTTCAATCCATTTCACCGGAAGAAAAGACACATCTTTGCACACACCAGAATAATTCGCATCCCACCAATCCTTAGCAAAAGAGTTAATAGCCAGATGAGGAGAATGAGGACTAACAAAATTAGGATCAAACACCTTGCTACATCTTCACTTCCACAAATACCAAAGAATACAAGAAAACTGAAGGTAGTTAGGGACACCATCAACAGACTTCTTACCAATATGAAGATTACCAGATATCCATTCTAAAAAATCACCTCGGTAAGCACTAGAACTGGTACTCCCTGGACAGAAATTTTCCCAAAAACCAATAGACTCACTGCAACCACGAAGAAGGTGCTCAATAGACTCTATACCAGCACTGCAACGAGGGCAAGAGAGATCAACACTCATACCACGCACACACCTTTCCAAATTAGTGAGGAGTTTACCATGGAGGAGGGTCCAAAGGAAAAAAATCACCCTAGGAGGGATTCTAAGGTTCCATATGAACCTCCAATACCATAAAGGAGACCATTCCAGATCATAGGAACCCAAATAAGCTGATTTCACAGTAAAATCCCCAGTAGTATTCCATCCCCAAATAGCTCTGTCAACCCCACTGTAAAGCTTGCCAGCATGGATACCAACAATTGTACTAACAATGACCCTAGGGAGCACCGTATCTAAATGAGGCATACTCCACTCACCCTCAATCATGTAGAAAGCAACACGTTGCCTCAAATCCTCATCAGAAAGACTAACCAGAGCATGAGACCGAAGAGCACCAACAGCCGGTACCCAAATGTCAGTCCAAAACCTGACACGAGAACCACTTCCAACTCTTCATTTCAACCCCTTCGCAATGAGATTAGCCCCAAACGAGATGGCCTTCCAGGTACTTGAGCAGACCCTATTCTTGTTGATATTCGGATCAAAAAGACTACAATTATTAAGATATTTATGCCTCAAAATTTGACTCCAAATGCCATTATCCTGTTGGAGGATACGCCAACCCACTTTGGCAAGTAACGCCTGATTCATGCCTTTAGAATCTCTTAATTCCCAGACCACCACTCTGCTTAGGCAGACAAACCGTATCCCATTTAACAAGATGAACAGCCTTTTTACAAACTGTATGACTCTAGAGAAATTCCCGATTGAGCTTATCAAGTTTACTCCAAATCTCCGCAGGCAGTTTCACAGATTGCATAACATAAATAGGTAAGGCAGAGGATACTGACTTGATGAGGGTATTTCTACCTGCAAAGGAGAGCGCATCAGCTTTCCAGGCCGCTAACCTCTTTTGATTTTTTTCAATAATCTCACCATAAACTTTAGCGCCTATTCGACCATGAATGAGAGGGACACCCAAATACTTACCAAGATCTTTAGTAAGAGGAGAATCACAGACCCTAGCAATATTTCTAGCATCAGCCTCTCGAACATTGGTAGAACAAAAAACCCTAGACTTAGGGTAACTAACTCTCTGCCCAGAAAGATCACAAAAAGTATACAAACAAGTCTTCATACTCAAAGCTTGGGAAGGAGTAGCTTGACCAAATAAAATCAGATCATCCGCAAAAAATAAATGCGAAATACTAGGACCCCCCTAGACACCTTAACACATTTCCACAAACCAAGGTTCACCTTCTGAGTGATCAAATGTGAGAGCTTCTCCATACACAGAACAAAAATTTAAGGGGAAATAGGGTCCCCCTGTCTGATACCACAACCTGGCTTAACCGAATCTGAAACCTCCCCATTAATCAACACTTTGTAGTTCACACTAGAAATACACCACATAATAAGCTCCAGGAAAGATCCCCTAAGACCAACTTCCAAAAGAACATGTCTGATGAAGTTCCACTGAATTCTATCATAAGCTTTGGCAAGATCTATTTTCCAAGCAACAAGACCTTTTTTACCCTTCATAGATTTAAACTTATGAAGGAGTTCCTGAGCAACCACAATATTGTCTTGGATTTGTCTCCCAGGAATAAATGCAACTTGATTGGGACTAACAAGCTCAGGTAGAAGATTCCGGAGTCTTTGCACAATAACTTTACTGATAACTTTATAGGCAGTGTTACAAAGACTGATAGGCCGAAGTTGCGACATGTCAAGAGGACTCGGAACTTTAGGCACAAGGGCAATGAGAGTTTGATTAAGTTCAACCGGGAAAGAACCATTCCTAAAACTAGTTATCACAAGGTTGATCAAATCTTTACCACACACTTCCCACTGACTATGGAAAAAAGCTGCAGGTATACCATCCGGGCCTGGGGCTTTAAAACCCCCAATACCAAAGACCCCAGCTTTAACCTCCTCATCACTAATATCCCTGAGAAGAGCAGCAATCTTGCACTCCTCCAAAACAGGGAACAACCGAGGCATATCATGAAAATCGCCCATACAAGGTTGAGCAGAGAAATGGCTACGAAAATAAGCAATGGCAATATTTCCCATATCACCTTTATCGCAATACCAGATACCATCATCACCCTTAAGACCCTCCAGTTTATTATATCTCCGTCGTATAAGAGTGGATAGGTGGAAAAATTTAGTATTTTTGTCACCACCTTTCAACCAATCACACCTAGACTTTTGTAGCCAGAAAGTCTCCTCTTGATCAATGATACGATTGTAATCCTCCTGCAATTTAGCTTCCAACTTCAAAAGACCAGGATTAGCTCTGACAGCCAAGCTTCTTTGGATACCTTGAAGTCTAGCAAAAATTATTCTCTTATTTCTGAAAATGCACCAAAAACTATCTTCATTCCAGGTTTTCAAAAAGCCAACCAGGGACCAAATTTTCTCAACCAAAGAAATATCTTGAATCTCCCACCTATGTTTTACCAGTTTACAAAAATCCACATGCTTTAGCCACATAGCCTGGAACCTAAAGGGTTTGATATGGTTGCGGGGGATATGCAGACTATGAAGAGAAAGAAGAATCTGACAATGATCCGAAGAAACTCTTGGCAAGTGGCGAAGATGGCCTTCTTCAAACATCATCCTCCAATCCATAGAACAAAGGGCCCTGTCAAGTCTTTCCCAGATATCTCCGTTAACCCCTCTCCTCGTCATCCAGGTAAATTTCTGACCAACAAACCCAATATCAATTAACTTATTATCAGCAATCCAGTCCACAAATCCTAATTTGGAAAAACAGTTACGACCGCCTCTTTTTTCAGAGCTGCTTGTGATCTCATTAAAATCTCCAAGA
Source organism: Acer yangbiense (assembly GCA_008009225.1). NCBI lineage: Eukaryota > Viridiplantae > Streptophyta > Magnoliopsida > Sapindales > Sapindaceae > Acer > Acer yangbiense. The sequence goes on along the minus strand of CM017764.1, from coordinate 42,919,737 downwards.
ACCATCCATGGACCCCTAAAGCAACTCCTAGCAGCAATAAGATAACTCCACAACTGTCTTCGAAGCATAACGTTAGGATTAGCATACACCACAGTAAGCACCCAGAATTTATTCCCTTCAGCAACAATAGCAGTAATAGAATACTTATTCATAGCTACCACACGAATCTTAACTTTAGTCTCATCCCACAAAAGCCAAAGACCTCCTGAGAACCCAGAGGCCTCAACAATAAATCTATTAGGAAAACCCAATCTATCAATCACTTTAGCGGCTCTAGAACCACTGATCCTAGGTTCCAAAACCGCAATCACATCAAAATGGTACATTTTTCTAAGGTCAGTAATAACTCTACTAAACCCTTTTTTCCTAGCTCCCCTGACATTCCACGAACAAATCATCAAAAAATAAAGGAAAAATGCACAACAAAACACTATACCAAGACTATCTCCATTGCCTCTTTAAGATTAGAGGCAACCACTTCAAGGTCAGTCGCAACAGCCACATCCATCGGTTCAGGGGCCGAAAGCTTAGCATCAACACCTGTACGAAAACTGTCAGAACACTTCTCTTGCTGCAAAATACCTTTACGAAGAGATTGGAGGACCTCAACATCTTCTATATCATCCTCCATGTCTAATATTGGAACATCAACTAGCTGCACTCTGGGCGTTACACAAGCTTGTTCAGTACAAGCAGTCTTCCCACACTCATTTTTCTTAAACGACTTGTTAAAGGGAGGCTGCTCTATGGGAGATTTTGCCAGGTATTTATTAGGAACTGTGGATTGGTGCTCCTTACTAGGTAATCTATTGGAAATTTCAGCCAGAACCTTTTTTGGGAGAATTTTACCCCGCTTACCAACACATCGCAGGGTGGAAGTCCCACCAATAACCTCAGAATCCTCTCCACCCAGTGCAGCAAATCTAGACCCACTTGCCAGATTAATGTTCGTCTTACTGATATTCCCATTCCTGTCATTATCTTTTATCTTCTTTGAGAGATCCACCGATGTATTACCCATATTCTTTCCATTACCAGAAGCACCAACTCCAATAGAAGGAGATTCCATACCATGATCCGTAACGGTCCCTACTCTGCCAACAACATTCTGTTTGGTAGTATCTTTCCCTGTATGCCCAACACTGAACTGGTTAGTGGCAACTTTCCCCGATTGGCCAGCACCAACGTTCCTGCCATATCTCCTATAGGAAACCTGCATCCATGGCCCAAATTGATCTCTATCAGTACTGTTATCAGCCGCCCCCTGCACAGGAGCCTTCTCCACCTCAGTTTGTTCCACTATACCCTCCCTTCATGATTCCTTGCTATGTCCCACTCTTCCACATTTAAAACAAATCAACCCTAAACTTTCATATTCCACCTTAATCTCACGATCATCAACAAATAACGAACTCTGGAGAGGCTTTGTGATATCAATTTCCATGTATATTCTAGCAAATCGCCCCTAGCTTGTGTTTTAGTGATCGGGTCAACTTTGAAAGTGGTCCCTAACAATCCACCAATACGCTTCAACAATTCAACATCTATCCATTCCATAGGTAATCTAGAGAGTCGAATCCAAACTGACATTTTCTGTATCACATCCTCTCCAGGCACAAAATTGGGCCTCCACCTCTGGACAACCAGGTATTGATTGGCAATAACCCAAGGACCACCAGTCAACACATACTCCAAATCATCCACCATCTGAAATCTCACCAAGAAATAGTCATCCTCCAAATCCGTGAGTTGCCAGTTACCACTGAGATGCCACTTTTGTCTAAGCTTCGCATGCATGAAGTTCAGAGCGTGGTTCCTACCCATCATTTTCATAATAACTGCGTTTGCCCATGGTTCACACAATTTTTGCTTTAATTCTGCCGAAAGCTTCATAGTAGGACCAGACACACCCTCGACTATAGTGATATCCCCTTCCGCAATCATCAATTTTTCCTTCCCAGACCCAAACCCAAACCCCCGCCATTGATTGGGATTGGACGCACTTAGGAGCTTTGATTTGAAGCTCTCCCCTGATGTTGTTCGCAGATTCTCATTCGCACCAATATCATCCGATCGAGCACGCTTCAAACTGATGGCAGGATCAGGCGGCTTTCCTTTGATCTCCTCAACATTCATAGGCTCCGGCTGAGCAGAGAAATTGAAAACGGCGGCCATAAAAGGCAAAACACGACCACAGATGCGGCGCGTGAACTTTGGATACTAAGGGAGAAACTCACGCGCAAGGCGCGTACAAACCTCAAAATTATATTGAAATTTATATATTATTTATTTGTGTTAAATTTTGGTAGTTTTAACTTGAGCATCATGACACCAAATTTTTAACATAATTACAATTTGAATAATAATTTTATGTTATAATTTGGATTTGAAGGATATCAAGAAGGAGAATTGTTTTTCTTATAATTATTTTATAGGGTCACTTCAAGTTTTGGAGGGTTATTTTGATGCTTTTATTAAAGAATTCGTGCGGAGAAATAGCCAAGGAGTAGAAGACAAAGCATTTTGGGACCACTCCTGGCAATATTTTAGCAAAAGATATCATAATTGCCAGAGCAAAGACAAAAATTGACTTCGACATTCCAAGTCGTCGTGTGTAGTTGGTTGGAATTATTTATTATTGTGATTGCAATTATTTTATTATATTTTTAAGAAAATATGTCCTAAGATTAAGATAGTTTTAAAATTTTCTAATTTTTAAAACTTTCTTTGATATTTACAGTATATTCACTATGAACTTTGTAATGACAACAAAAAAATAAAATAACGTGTCCGAAACTTTAGATATCCCAACTAAAATAAAAATAAAAACAATATATATATATATAAATGTTCAAGTTAATTCGTACTGATATAACTTCATCAGTGCGTTGGACGTGGACCATTAGATTTACATGCTTTGACTCAAAGTGTATGCATTTATCAAAGTTTCTCTATAATCATGGTCTATATACATTGGCACACTGATATGAACGGGACCGTATATATATATATATATATAGTGGTTCTCTAGTAAGGACGTCCTTAAATTATAAGTTAAGGACGTTCAACCACAGCCACACATTCATATTAGGTGTGGGTATTTGTTAATGTGGAGCTGTGGGCCCACCGTGAATGTGTGGCTGTGATTGGACGTCCTGAAATTATAAAATCTGGACGATCTTGACTAGAGAAGTATTATATATATATATTATATTATCAATTCGTACTAACAATTAATATATCATGACGAAGAATGTGGACTACTAAATTTACATACTTTAACTCAAAGTATATGTATTTGTCAAAACTTCTTCATAATCTATGGTCCACATTCTTCATCCTGATATATTTATTGTCAGGACGAACTGACAATAGAAAGACTGATATATTATATATATATATATATATATTGACAATTAATTTAGATATCCCAACTAAACAGTCTTTCTATTATCAGTTCGAACTGATATAAAATATATTAGTTCCTTACATGTGGACCATTGGATTTAAAAGATACTTTGATAAGTGCATGCAGTCAAGTCAAAGTATTTAAATCTAATGGCCCACAGGTAAGGAACTGATATATCTTTTGTCAGTTCGAACTGACAATAGAAAAATTACCCAACTAAAATCATCTGTTTTTTTTTTTTTTTTTTTTTTCTCTTGATGGCTGACTACAATTTGATCTAAACCCAAACATGTTTGAAACTTGTGACCATAATTCCTTGATAATAAATGTAAAACATCTATAATGTTACTTTTTTATATAAATTATATTTGTATATATATATATATATATATATATATATATATATATTTTGATAGCATACAACAACTACTGGGACCGGCGAGATGAGATCTTTACAAGCGTAGCCCGGAAAGCAAGAGGACAGAGACAACCCACACCTAGGTGGGACGAGACCCACACAATGGAGGGAACAACTTCCCTAAATACACACTTGGGCCAAGGATCGAACCTTGGTGGGAGAGAGTTTCAAACAAACTCTGGCCACCAAGGCTAAGGGCCCGTATGTATATTTGTATTTTTTTTGTTTGGTAAAATTAAAAAGATCATAACTTTCAACAAATTCCCTTCCAAAAAAATAAAAATAAAAAATTCAAAAGTTAAAAATATCTTACATCTTTCAAATTTATTAGGAGATTACTTTTGCTCACCCCCTTAAGGGGGTGAGCATTACCCCCTCCCTAACACTGAACATGTGTTAAGGAAGAAGTATTTTTATCCAAAAACTGTCATGTGTTTAGATAAAAATAACCCCTTCCTGGGCACATGTCATGTGTTGGGGAGAGATAATGCTTACTGTCCTGGAAGGGGGTGAGCAAAAATGGACTTACTTATTAGTCACTATTGCATAAAACAATTACATTTATTATGTTATTCCTCGATGTTCGTGAATGAAAGAGACAACTTAAATTCTTAAATAAATAAATAAACTAAGACATCGGTCATTTTAAAACCAAACCAGCCAACCCTCAAAGCTTTATTGATACTGTGTAAAATGTCATTCACAGCAGCAGCATCGTCGGAAATGAAGAGGAAATTCGAAAAAAAGCCGACATTATTACGCGAAAAAGCCGGGAAGAAGTCATGTTGCATCTTCAGAGTCCCTCAGTCCCTGGTGGAGATCAACCAGAAGGCCTACCATCCCCTCGTAGTCTCTATCGGTCCCTACCACCACGGCTCTGAGCATCTAAAGATGATTGAAGAGCACAAATGCCGATTCGTCCGATCCCTGTTTGATCGAACCGACGATACTTGGGGAAATCTCGATCTCTGTTTCCAAACTGTGGCTTCATTGGAGACCGAAATAAGAGAGTGTTATTCCGAGACAAGCCGGTTTGGAAGTCCACAATTGGTTGAAATGATGGTGGTTGATGGGTGCTTCATCATCGAGCTCGTCTGCGAGTTGCTGGATCCGACGAAAAGAGATCCTGACGATCCCATCTTCAAGATGGATTGGATTTTGCCTTTTGTGATGCGTGATCTTCTAAAATTAGAGAATCAAATTCCCTACTTTGTTCTTGAAAAACTGTTCTTGATATCAGTACCAAATCCAGTAGACACCTTACAAAATCTTATCTTGAAATTCATTAGTTTCTCTCTCGAAAAATCTGGTTCAGTGAGAACCAAACATTTACATTTACTTGATTTGGTTCGAGAGAGTTTTCGACCTAAATCCTCAAGATCACAAGCACCACCAGCGAATTTCAACAAGCAACTTATCCAACCAGCGAAGAAACTTGATCGAGCCGGAATAAAATTCGAGACCAGAAAGAGACTAGACATCTGTTTCTTGGACGTCATGTTTAGCAATGGAGTTCTCAGAATTCCACCGCTACGAATGGACGATTTCATCACCTGTTTCATCCTCAACTGTGTTGCTTTCGAGCAATGCTACGGACACTGCGAGAAGTTTGTCACCGACTACGTAACCTTCATGAAGTGTCTCATAAACAACCCGAAAGACGCTGGCTTCCTCTCCGATCACAAGATCATCGAAAACTATTACGGGACCGATGAGGAAGTGACTCGATTCTTCGACAAAGTTTGCAAGGATGTGGTTTTCGATTTTGGGAACAGTTATTTGTATAGATTGATTAAAGATGTGAATCAGTATTATTGGAACGATTGGCATGTTAGGTGGGCGAGCTTCAAGCACACTTATTTTGATACGCCATGGTCGTTCATGTCAGCTTTGGCTGCTCTGATCCTCCTGATTCTCACCATGATTCAGGCTTTCTTGGCTTATTATGCGTATGTTCATCCTCCTAAGTAGTCGCCGTAACGTTTGCGTGTTTGCGTATTATGCGTAGGTGTGAGGGATATACCTCTGTAGTTGTTATTTGGAGTTGTTAATTTGCATTTGAGCGTGAAGGTATGTGTGAAATTATTGGTGCTAATTAATCTTAAAAGTGTGTTCCTTTAGTAAGAAAAGTAATGATCTATTTTTCTTCATATATCTAAGTATTCACTAAAATTGTGTCCAGAACCCTTATAAAGTACGCATCATCTGTTCAGTGGGATGTTCCTCTAGTGAAATCCTGTCGTTGTTTGTATATGTATATTGATGTATGAGGTCGGAATCCATGGATGTCTCTTTTTAGACCTCCGTGGTCTGTGAATTTCAGAAAAAAAAAAAAAAAAAAAAAATTCTGAGTTTTTTTGACGTGTTTAATTATTAATAATAAAAAAGTTTTGTATATTTAATCCCAATAAAAAAAACTATAGCATATTTAAACTAATACTCTATCTAGTTTAGAGTATTTAATCCATGTAAGGAATTCCGTGAGTTTCAAAAACAAATGGAGGTCTATTCTTCTTCTTACTTTTGTTTTTTGGTAGGTCACAGACCCTCCGTTGGAAGGGTCTGCAATTGGAGGGTTTATTTATTATTATTATTATTTTAATCATATGGCTATTTATAGATTTGACCCAACAAAAAAATGTTGGACATATATGGTCCCCCTGCCCCGTCTCTATTGGCATCTAAAAGCAAACGTAGATGCTGTTCAAGGGATAACCAGCCCAAATCCTATGTTTAGTCGATAGAGCAATACCTCTGTTTTTTTCCTTTTTAAAAGTTTAATTTACTTTATAAAGAATGAATGAAAAAATAAAAAGGTTAAATTATATATAAAATGGCACACTTTAAAGTTTTAATCAATAATAAACGTTAAGTGCAAAAGAATATTTTGAGTGAATAACAAAATAATTTCTAGTGGAGTTAATTTACGATGTAATACAATACACAAATCAAAGAATGTTATTACATTTTGGGACAAAAATGTTACTAGCTTTAACCCATTGTAAATTTCCTTTAGAGATTCTCAAAGCTGAAAAGCTATAATAGTCACCTCTAAAGATCAAACACAAACACTTCAAGTTGCACTTCTAGTAAGATATAGTTGATCTTATGACTCAAAAGAAGTCACTTTTCACAGAGAGCAAGTCCTAATGCATTTTAACTTATTATTAAATGTGTAGACTTTACCATTATATATATTTGCCATCACTGTTGTTCCTCTATAATGCAGTCTCTTGAGGGAATTTCGTTCCTTTGACCAAAGACTGACTTCATGCAAATCCCCTTCTTTCCAGCAAATGTTTACCGTCACCCCACCACGCGCTTTCAATCCTTTCACACAACCGCTCGCCCATTTGTCTCGGGGAAGTGCAGGAAGTAAATATAGATCCTTGATGGTACTCTGCACGAGCATCTCTGCAACTGCGGCTGAAAAACTGACAGAAAGAGAAGGCACATTTCATTACTTCAGAGTAGTGTTTCTTCATAAAAGGTTCATATTTTCAAAGTCAGCTAATGCTGAAAGTATGATTCAAATCTATTTAGGTAATCTACAAGACCAAAGTACTAAGGCTAAGGGTGTCAACATTGACAGATGGAAATGAATACAATACAACCTTGGCCTCTTCACAATCTTTTTCTTCCTATTTTATGACAATGAAGTGTGATATTTTACTTCTGAATTAATCTTGCAAAAAATGCCACAATATTGCTGATACCATAAGAAATTAAAAACTAAGTCTCATGGGATTATGCTGACATACACACAACATTGTGCTTACCCAAAGTTGGCATCAATCTGGAAAGGGGGGTGCGCTGTGAACAGGTTACTGTATAACCCTCCTTCAAAATTACCTTCATGAACCGGATCCACCAAATCAAATAAATGCTTCACCATGCGGTATGCATGCTCACTGTTGTGAAGACGTGCCCAACATGCAGTTTTCCATGTGGTAGACCATCCTGGACCATCTTCTCCTGCTCCAAATTATGAAAGTAGACATATGAACCTTCTTCTCCCAATAGTTTTAGAACGGAATTCATTAAAAATCAATTAAATTCCATTTCCCTCATTCCTTATTAGTAAACATTCCCTAACATCATATTTGAGTAGTTAAAAATCAAGTGAATTTTCGGTTGACACAATTAAATAAATAACAATTCAAATTGGGTTGTTAGCAGTAGTTCTTCAGTAGAACATTTTTGGTAGGAAACACTTATAAGTTATAACAGATGTTACCACTAATGGACTGCAGCAAAGTTGTAAACAATAGCTACTCCATAACTACATGACTGAAAAAAGTTTTACATTGAGGGTCTTTGGGTCTAGTTCTTTGTTTATTTATTTTTGTTGGGTCTGACCATGTGAAGGTACAAAACTTGTATGAAAAACTTTTAAATACTGAAAAAAATAAAAAATAAAAAAATAACGAAACAAAAGGGGCCAGTAGGAAGATAGAAATCAGTTCTAATGCTTTTTTTTTCCAAAACATTTTAATGTAAAGATTTATTCGATAATATTCGGTATTCCCAATAAAAATTTGTGTATGTAAGACAAATAAACACGGGACGTCAATCTGGCTTCTAAGCATTCCTAACTGAAACAAACAACATTCATTGAACCCAGTAATCTATCCATACAAACCTCTTTTATGGAGAGTATTATCAGCAGCTTTACAGAGGTCCGGAGTTTTTTCAACAGTAATTGTGTGTCCTGGATACAGGCCAAAGAGTTGTGAAATATGTCGATGATGCACCTCTGGGTCCTCAAAATTTAGTGCCTTTCATAAAAAAGAGAGAATCTCTTAGCCCATATAATAAATGCAGCTTTCCTAGACCTCTACTACATAGTAAAACTTGATGAACATTTAGAATATAAAAGCTTTTAGAATGATATGGGAAATTAATTACAAGCTACTCACGTACCCATTCCATAATGGAACCATCCCTAGCAATTTTTGTTGGCAAAAGCCTTGGTTGAGCCTTACGTACTCGTTCAATGAGAGCATCCTCATTTTTTCCCAGAACCTGTTTGACAAGAAAAGTTTTAGCATGTAACAATATGGAGCTTATTAAGATAGAAAAAATTTAACTGTTTCTTTGTTCAAGTGGAACAAGATCCTCACCTCAGCAGCAGAAACAATTTCAGAGAATACTTCTTTTATTATTGACATGTCCATCGTTGACGAGTAGCTCACACTAGCAGACTTACCATCAGGAGCAGTAAACGTATGCTCTGGAGAAGTTGATGGGTTGGTTTCCAAATATCCTCCAGGACCTTCAATCAACCAGTCCAACAGAAATGATGCACATCCTTCCAACAAAGGATATGCCTTGTTTTTTAGAAAATCCTAATACATAGAAGATATTAGTAATCACTTATCTAGTAGAAAATTTGAAGTGGAAATAAAATTATACATATTACTATGCTCCCGGATTGGCTTAATGATTTGAAAAGGAGTTACAAAAAATGGTTTTATTAGACATATACTAAGGATTTTCATGAACCTAATGATAAAAAGTAGCTCAATTTTTTCCGACCAGAAGTCCTTGGCAAAAGCCTCAGGCTGTCCTTGTTTACACAGAATAGGGTGGAATGTCGAGAAAACCCTCATTTTCTGGATTCCCAAATTTCCATTCTCAAAATGTTTTGATCATGTTATCAGAATGTGAAAATTTGTATGCTTCCCTCCTCCCCAAGTTTAACATAAATCAACAAATGAAATAAATCAAACAAGAAAAGATAATTCAGAAAACAGCCACATTCTCTTTCTATTTTTACTGGATACCAATCAGTGGTAAATACATAATAACAATATTCAATTTAGTGGTGAATAATATAGGTCCATTACAAATTCACCTCAGAAGGATTGCGATCATAAATTTTTAATCTGTTAGAAAAACTATCGACTTTGACTTCAGTTTACTCTGGTCTAGAAAAAATCTTTTAACACCTTGGCATGTGCAAAGTGAAAATTGAAAAAGTCTCTGTAACATTTATAATCAATACCATATGTTATCGATATTCCCGTCCTAAGAAACAAATTTCAGTCAGTTTACCATCCTCGGACAGAGCATCGGTTCTTATTTCCAATAATTACATTACAAAAAGAAAATGTCACTTGATTGATGGTACCTTTCCACTGAAACCTTTCTCAAAGTGTTACAATCAATTCCTAAAGGCAAGGGCTAAGTCTTATCAGATGGTGTGAACATTATGTTTGTTTCTACAAACTACAAATTTTAGATGCCACCATTTTCAATATTTATTTCAGCAGTGCAATAACCTATAAAGCAAAGATTTTTTACTACTACAAGATCTTACCTTGTCCACCAAGGCGCACACTATTTATCAAAAATCAAGATCTTACCTTGTCCATTGTGTAAGTGTAATGCTCCCATAAATGGGTGCAAAGCCACGCTCCTCCCATTGGCCATAATGCCCACACAGCTTGACCTCGATCTGGTGATGTTTTTGCCCATATGTCTGTCACTTGATGAACAACCCAACCACTAGCTTCATAATTCGCCTGTAACATTTATTGACCCCATAAGTCAAAATCATATGTAAAGGATACAGAAAGTCCTTGGTAAAAATTAAAATAAAAAATTTGAGAAAAAGAGGTATCCTGGAAATCACAATGATCATGGAGGTCACCCAAGGCACTAAGGGGGAGTTTGGATCCATTTTTAAAAACTGTTTTCTGTTTTCAAAAACAAAAAACAACTTAAAAGTTGTTTGGCCAAATGTTTTATAAAATGTGTTTTTGAAAACAAAAACAACTTTTTAAAAGTTATAACTAAAAAGTTGAAAACAACTTTTTATTGTTTTTCACTGTTTTCAAAACAAATCATAATTTTTCCCTTTGAATAATTATTTTACCCATTTTAAAAACAACACCAAACACATTTACATCGTTTTCCGTTTATGAAAACTACTTTTAAAAAAACGTTACCAAACACATTTACATTCTTAAAAACATCATTTTTAAAACTTAATTTTCATTTTTAAAAATAGTTTTCAAAAACATCATTTTAAAAATAATACCAAACGCGCCCTAAGTTTTGATTACAGCTATGGTGTTTAATCCTAGTGATACTTCACTCAGTGAGGTCTATGAATGTAGCTTGATAGCGAGCATAAAAGAGGACATGAATACATGATCATCTATAACCTATGCAGTGTGCAAAAATAGGCAACCACAAGGCTTTTAGTCTTTTATCTAAGAGTCTACTATGTCAAATCAAAATGATAACTACAGTATCTTCTAATATTAATGTTCAAGTGAGGAGCAAAATTGAGATTTCACTGAAACTACAAACTAAATCTCAAAGGAAAGTGGGGAAAAAGCACGTAAGAAAGAAAAGAGAATCTTACTTTTGCAGTTTTAGTCCCATTGACTGACAGAGAGGAAGTGTAATCAAATAACGGCTCCTGACACTCTTGAAGATTGCAAGGAAGGGAAGGCCAATAGTTCATTTGAAGATTAATGTTCAAGTGAGGAGCACCACTGAAATTTGAAATAAAATAATGTCATATAATTAAATTTCCAGAAAAAATTGTTTATACAGATTGCTGTAAACAAGAGGCCATCTACCGGGATCGACTTCTGTAAAAGTGTTATTTCTCAAGGAAGGTATAACTGTATAAGTTTAATGATGTAATGTTTCCCATCAAAGTACAAAATTGAAATTACGAAGAGGAGGAAGCGAAACACTATTTCGAGCATTAGAATCGCTCACTTTTGCTGTATGGCATTCTCTATATCCCACTACAAACTCAAACTTCCAATAAATCCTGTTACCAAACAATCATTTGTTGCCCAAATAAAAAAAAAATCACAAGAATCATATATCCAAATCTCCGGCTAAATGGTTAGAAGGATAAGAAAAGAGTCAATAACCCAGAATCATGGATATAAAATCATTTTTCTGCAAAGTCTTGTACTCATTAAACATGATTTTTTACTATGACTATAACTGCACAACCACACCTTCAAAAACTTATAATTACAGGAAACTAGTAAACTGCGTGTAAGAAATAAAGAAGTGAGAAAGACAGAAAACATACTCCCATGGTGGTTCAATATCCTTGTTCCAAATACCCTGCAGATTTGCTGCTTGAGTTCCCGGACGTGAGCAAGAAATAAGTAAATAACGACCAAACTGGAATAAAAGTTCCACCAAAGCTGGATCTTCATCGGTCTTAAAAGATTTTACCCTCTCTGCTGTTGAAACTGTATCATCTTCACTTCCTTTTAGATGAGTATCAAATAGAGGGGATGCATTATGCTCTCTCTCCACATGGCCATCTCTATACATGCTCTTGGAACTTTTTGAAAGCTGCAGTGAGACACGATGAAAAAGATTCTGATAGTCATCCAAATGACGAGCATAAAGATCGGAATACGACAATTTTTTTATTGACTTTAATGTGCTAAGAGACTCTGACGTAGGATCCTTCTTAGAATCTGAAGGTTTAGTGAATGGACCATCAAATGAAGTAGAAGCCACCAGAAGCAACACAGCCCAATCGCAACCTTCAACCTTAAGCTTCTTATCATCCAAGACATGTATTGTGCCTCCGCTGTCACTAATCTGTAAATCAAGAACCGTAGAAAATTGAATACCCTTAGGATTTTCATTTTCCGTGAACTTTGGAGGGATCCTATGCCCAGGACAGCTTCCTTGCATAAGAATCTGATTTATACCATTTACTTGAGAATGGTGATGTAACTTGCTGTCTAAAGACACTGTAAATGACAAAGAACCCGGTTTGCTGCCAGAAATCTTTGTCACAATCACTTGATCGGGATTAGATGCAAAATGCTCCCTGGTAAACTCCACATCACCCACTGAATAACTTACTTTAACTGTAGCAGTGTCTAAATCTAGAACCCTTCGATATGTCTTTTCAGCATATTTAAGATGGGAATCATCAAATTCTAGCTTGATATCACCCAAAAGTTGGTAAACCTTCATGATTGCAAGAAATAAATATTAGAAAATAGTTGAATATATATGAATTTATTCATATTATTGCAAAATTTCACTAACAACCATGTATTAAAAGCCAAGAAACTCTATCCACCCAACACAAGTTGTGTCTCAAGAAGAAAACTTGAAAGAAGGCTAGCCTCAAAGCATGAGGCATGTCAGTTAACCAGAAATTGTTAAGCCAAAGCAATTGCCATATCAGGAAAATCTAGAGCCAACATGCAGTTAAAACCATTATGTTAGGATACAGAGTAATTAAGTCTGTATGACAGTGCAGGGTGTAGATCACATTGTGTTGAAACACTTAAGTTAATCACATTGCGTTGAAACAGACCACAGAACGTATGACAGTGCAGGGTGTAGATCCAATGTAACTATATCTCTTAGAAGAGGTTCTGTTGGTCAGGAAATCGAACACAAAAGTAAAGAATGATCTGATAATGGATATCAAATCATTTTAAGTTACAATAAATGTACTATATGGAACTCATAGAATTATTGGGTCTAATTTCTCATTTAATCTACAGACCCCTAATCACAAGAAGCATGTTTGCACAAGGAACCGATTAATGGGAAATCCAACACTATTTCGAGGTTTTACGATGACATATATGCAATCTTGCACGGTTTAAATTAACCATAGAACCATTATAAAGTTCCACATTTATGCATTGAGAGTATACGATAATAATTCTTCAAGGTAATAGATTAACATACATTGGAAGAATTGCCTGTCAACTTGACAGATTCTTCAGTGGCTTCAACATACTTCCCACTGTCAACAAGTTTTCTGACCACTGATAGTGCCTCTGGAGCTTTCGGGTCAGTATAGTTCCCCGGAATCCCTGTCCAGAGTGTGTCCTCTGCAAGCATATTCAATCTCATTAGACACAAGGAGTGCAAGAAAATTGAGCAATTTGTAACCTAAACCCATTGCAACATAAGCAAACATGTTTTCCAAGGATCAACAGTTCAAAATAGTATTCCTGAGAATTTCACTTATTCTATACAGGTAGTTGCATATAGAAACATCAAACAAGTTACCATTTTCAGGTACTGAAGTTTTCACCATCAAGAATCCAATAAAACAATAACCAAGATCCATTGTATCCAAATTCATCAACTAGTCCAAATTGTTATGAAATTTCACTAATTTAACAAACTAAACCTGATCCAACTCAATGTGCAACTGTGAATACCATTCGATGATTTGAAAGATCAGACTCTCAAGCTTGTGAAAAATAGCATCAAATGCAATTACAAGATAAAGCCAATCCAAGAAGCATTTAAATTAAAGCTCAATGAAAAGCAAAATCAACTTGAACTACTTCTCAAACAACATTCAACAACAAGAAGATTTCCAATTGTAACAAAAACAACACAATGCAAAAAAAAAATAAAAAAAAAAAATAAATAAATAAATACAAGTTTTACCATTCAAGTTGAGAGACTCGGATGCAACACCACCCCACACCATAGCTCCAAGTCTTCCATTGCCAATCGGAATAGCATCGGTCCAATGCTTAGCTGGCCCACCGAACGTAACTTTCAAAGGCTTAGAGCTCTCATCTCCGTCCACAACAGTCGGGTTCCACAAGTCCTTCTCTGCAACTCGCCGCACCAGAACCCAATCCCCATCCTCCATCACCAACCAAAAAATAAAAAAAGAAACAAGTAGAAAATCTACCTAGCTTATCTGGGTTGTTATTGTTGAACTGATAAAACTAAGTAGAAATGGAAAAGAGTAGCTTGTGTTGTGTACTTGTGTGTGTGCATTGAATACATAGACGTGCAATGTCGCAAAAGGAGGACCCACAGTACCTGCCATTTTCTTTTGTTTCCGTTTTGTGTTGAGTTGGAAAGATTTCTTTGTTTATATGTTTGTTCAAGACCCATACCCGTGTCCTCCTGTCATGTTATATGTTTTTCTACTTGTTTTCCTCCTAGTGGTGCCCATGGTTCGGTTTCGGTGAGAAACTGCCGGTTACGGTTCTGTGGGAAGGTAAAACCGTAACCGTAACCGTAACCGTAACCGACCTAGCCGATTTGGTTAATGGTTTTTAATCGCCAGTTATACGGTTTGTTTACGGTTCCGGTTTAGGACCGGTTTTTTTTTTTTTTTTTTTTTAATTATGTTTTTTAATAAAAGAGTAAAAAATGATATAAGTGTGATTGTGGAAAGAAAAAAAAAAATTCATGAACCTTAATAATAATTAAAATTGAACAAAGTATAAAATAACAAAATAGAACTAACATTTTTTATTCGTAATATATTTCACTTAGAAGTTCTAATGTATTTCACATGAAATATTCAATTGAAGTATTTAGCAATGTTTAAAAGAAAAGAAATTGACTTTTATTAATAAATACAACTTTACAATTGCACAAAAAAAAAAAAAAGAAATTGGCCTTGAATTTAAATATGCAATGTAACAAAGTTAAAATTTAAAATAAATAAAAATAAAAAAATAAAAAATGGGCCTTGCACTTAATTTTGATCATAATTAAGTTGCATACGTATCCTCCACCAATGTAGAGGAATCAAAGGACATATAATTCTTTTACCTTTAATTAGATGCTCGGTGTTGGAGGTTGGAAGTTGGAACGGAATCTATTCGCTGCCTTCTGTTCCCATGGTTTGGTCAACTTCAAAGAAGTCATTCACTATCTCTGGCTGAAGTTCTTATTGACTGTATTTTGCCTTTGTCCAATCATCAACACATGCCTGAACTTCAAGTGATTGTGGACACATAACCGACCGTCTTGGTTCCAAAATATTTCCAACTGCACTAAATTCTTGTTCCACAGCAACGATAGAAACCGGTGTTCCAAGAATTTGTTTGGCAATAATAGCCAAAATTGGATATTCCTGTTCATGACCCTTCCACCAAACCTGGATACTAAATTTATCTTCTAAAAATTCATGATTGGCTTCTAAATACCGGTCAAGCTCAGAATTCGAGTCAGATGAGGATGAAAGAAGATGTTTGTAATTTTTTTGCTCTTTGGGAAAACAATTGATGCCTTAAACCCTTTAATTTAAATTTTGAGGAAGTAGCAATACCATTAGATGTGGGTTAGGGTTGTGAAACCGACATGTTCAAAGACGGACCATATATTCTAAGATATTCATTATATAAATCATAAAGCAAAGTTTTAACGAAATTACAGTAACTAAGAACATCAACTTCTAATCCTAAACTTTGGTAATAATGAGTTAAATAATCCTGCAAACATTCTAATTTAAAGCGTAGATCAAAACACGATACAAGCAATTAAATAATTGGATTCTCCCTATAATACTATAACCATTTTGTTTTCATGGCAGCAACACATGCACTCAATTGAACATCGAATTCACACTCACTGAATGCACCAGTAATATTAACACTTTGAATAAGAAATAAATGAGTAGTAGGATAGTAAACACCAAATAAAGCATTGGTAGCATCATTAAAAACACGTAACAATTCAAGAATTTTTACACATGCATCCCAATGGTTTAATTGAAGAGAAATTGAAGGAATGATATAGGTAATAAAATAAACTAATAATTCATTATATTCAACACTTTCACTAAGCAACTTATAAGTAGAATTCCAACGAGTAGTAATATCTTGAGAAAATTTAATGGGACGCATATTATTTTGAGAGCAATATTTTAACCATAGTTTATGGGCTTTGTTATGTCTCAAGATATAGTTAATACTATCTCTAATTGGTCTAATATAAGCAGAAAGAATTTGTAATCCAGCTTGAACACACAAATTTAAAACATGGCATGCACATCTTTAATGAAATAATTTACCCCCAAAATAGGAATTGCACAAATCATGTAACATAGGAATATATGCAATATTGCTTGCAACATTATCAAAACCAATTGCAAAAATTTTGTTCTGGATATAATACTCTTGAAAAATTATTTTAAGAAGTCGAAAAATATTTTGAGCTGAATGTGAGTCATCAAAAACAAGAAATGCAATAATTCTTTTTTGCATGTCTCAGTCATTATCCATATAACGACATGTTACACCCATATATGAATGACTACCAAAATTGTCGCTCCATATGTCGGCACATACGGAAACGCAACCTTGAAATTAATAAAAAAATAATTTCAATTTGTTTTTTTCTTTTTTGTAAATGGAATGTAGTGTACATGTGATAGTGGATCTAGAAACACATTGCATTGCAGGATTTAATGCATTTTGACAATAATTAACAAAACCTACTTTCTCACCAAAACCAAAAGGTAAGTATTCAACTGCAACCATTACTGCTAATTCTCCCTATTTTTTTCAGACGTATAATAAAATAATTGATTATAAGGGATTCCGTACCTGGAAATTTGGGCTTGGTTACTAGCCTTCACCAATTCGGACGAGTGACTTTTTTTTATATCGGCCCAGTACGTGCCATATCCAAAGGATTTATTGGTCTTTTATGTTTTGGGGCAGTAATTGCACTGGATTTTGATCGTTCCGTCATCTAACTGAATTTTCTTCATAAGCGCTTGGAAGAGATCAGACTTCAATGGCTTTTCTTCTTCACCTGCAAAAAATTCATCTAAAGGGGGTGGGGGTCAGATAGATTTTTTCATTAGTATTAGGGGTATTGGGGTTGGGGTCGGGTCCGTAGGGAATTATTATAGGGGGATTATGACTAGAAGGAACTCGTGGTAAAGTTGGTCGTCGTAATCGACATCATCATCAACGTGTTCCAACAAATTTTGCATTGGACCCTTTCCTTTGTCCAAATTTCCTGAACCTTCTCCCCCACTTGCCATTGAAAAATTAATAATAATAAATATATAGATATGTGTAAAGAAAATATTGTTCGAATAATAGTGGTAACACTTAAAAAAAATAGATGATTGAAAAAAAATATATTGTTGGAATAATAGTGGTAAGTTGGTAACACTTAAAAAAAAATGAGATGATTGAATAAAAAAAAAATGTTGGAATAATAGTGGTAACATAAAAAAAAAAAATTGATGATTGTAAAAAATAGAAGAAATAAATATTTATTAATTTATATGAGAAATGAGAATTAAAGAAAATTGTAGAATGCAGAGAGAAATGAGAATTTGAGATTCGGAGAAGTTGAGAGTGGTGTGAAGAATAATGAAGTGTGGGGGTATTTATAGGATTATAGTGGAGTGGTAGATTGCAATTAGAAACAATTAAGGGGATAAAAAAATTGGCCTAGTAGCCGTTGGGTGACCATTGGGTCAAATGACCATTCAATGGTCATCTGACTCCAACAGTTAGCTCAAATGTTTTTTCAAAACATATGCCACGTGGCAGCTTCTGATTCGTCGGAATTTTTTTTTTTTTTTTTTTGGTTTGAAAGAAAATCGGTGGTTTTTTTTAAGACTGACTGTAACCGAACTGTGGTTTAACCAGTTCCCAACCGGTTTTCTAACCACCGGTTTTGGTCACGGTTTTGACTGTACGGTTTCGATTCGAAACCGACCGAAACCGTCGGTTTAACCATAACCATGGCCACCTCTAAAAGAGAGCTTCCTCATTATAATTCACAAATGATCTATTTACACTCCAATTTAATTTTTTTATTAATGACAATTTTAACCTGAATTAAAATTACTAAACAAGATAAAAAAATTCTAAAGACACTCTAAACTAATTAAATTATTATAAAAAGAAACTCTTTCTCCTAAATCATTGTATTAAATATTACATATTAAACTCTCTCTTATAAATCTGTTATTACCATGTTAAACACTCTCTTCTAATTACTCTTTTTAGAAATTTATTTTTTAAATGAAGTGTCTTTAGAATAGAAGTGTCAAAAGATAAAAAAGATAATCTTAGAATAAAAGGAAATGTCTTTAGAATTTTTTTAAAAAATTTAAATTTTGAGAGTGGAGTGTCTTTAGAAAAGAAGTGTGATGGAGTAAAATATGTTCAATTTATAAGAAAGTTCGTTCACTGGGATCAGTGATTCTATTGGTTGAAGGCTAATTAATCTAGCAAGGATTTACTTTAAGTTTGAAAAACTAAATTGCATAATGCTTGGTTTTGAAATCTGTTGAATTCTAAGAATAACCTAAATTATGAATACTTGAACTAAAGATTAAAATTAATCTCAAATCACACAAGTGATGAATATATGGAGAGAAACACTAGGGAATCGATGCACCTTTCTTAGACACCCAATGCTCTCAATCAGTCTCGTTAAACATTTCAATATAATTTAAGGGCTTGTTTTTAAGATAACAATTAAGTTCGAAAATCCTTCCCATCACTCGCACAAGGCCATGTGACAAGTGACGGTAAAATCCTTTTAAACACAAAACTCTAAGCCAAATCAATGCAGCACGACCATGCAAACATCAATTTTTGAATCTATTTAGCTTTTGATTAAGGTTTAAATGGAAAAGGCCATCCACATCTAAACCCTAATCTCATGGATAAACTAAACCACAAACTCATATCAATTTAGGCCACAAAATAATACAAGCAAGTAACATAGAGCAATTAATTCAATAGACAAGACTAAAACCCAATTAAATTACGAAAGATAGACTAATTGATTATATCGAGTTGTCCAAAATTGGTTACATCAATCTCCTAGTTAAAGGTTTAGTTACACATTAATGGAGAAAGTAAAAGCATAGAAGAGTTGTAGAGAAAACCCATATTGGTCATGAGAGCTTCTTTGTCTTGCAATCTTCTTGCTTCCAAGAATCCTCCAAGGATGGGTGGAATTGAATGAATCAATGAATCAATGTTTTTGTGAAAGAATATTATATTATAGGTCTAATCCCTTTGTGTGGCTGTTTGTTCTCATAGGGGACGACAGTCCTTTTATACTTAACACAAATCAGGTCTTAAAGACTTCCTGAGAAAACACGGATTACGCATTACCGCTGCCCGTGCCGCGGCGCGGACATAATGCTTTGGAAGCGGTACACTAAGCAGCATGCTTCTGAGATGTATCACGGTGTAGACCGTTGTGGACGTCTTTACATGGAGGGCAGTATAGATTGCGGTAGAGAGCAGGTGATCCTCTATTGTGGACCGCTTGACAGGTCGCTGGTGGTGCACATGCCTAGGTGGCGGTCTGGACCACGGCTAATGACATTTTTGCCCTTTTTCTTCATCTTTTGATTTCGTTTCTTCCAAATTATGATTCAACACCACTTCTACAGAATGTGATATACATATGTTCAACAAACACATTAAACAACCAAAAGGACTCAAGAGACCAGCTTATTACATAGGAAAAATGGGCTAAATACATGTATAGAATTGGACCGATCAAAGTATAAGAAGAAAAAAAATAGATTGTGAAAGAAGTTTTATATATGAAATTGCACAAATTTCCCCTGCCCCTCAGTTGACTTTCGTCAACCATAACAGTTGACCAATATTTATGTGTGAAGAGTCCAAAATATCTCTAAGTTAACTGGTTTTTAATTTTTACATACTTAAAAATTGAAATATATATATATTAAATAAATAAATAAAATATTAATATACAACACCAAAAATAGAATAAATTTTTTTAAAAAAACTAAAAACTTCCTTTTATCTAATCCATACACGAGGTCAGTTGATCACAAATATCACTACCAATCTTGTGGTAGACAAAAATGGTCATTGGGCCTAAATGCTTGAGACCCAAATGCTTGAGGCCCAAGCCCTAATTCGTTGAAACTTGCTCTAACCCCACACACGGTAGGTTGACCCAAAGTTCCCATCAGTTAAGACTTGGCTGGTTGACTCAATCCAGTATCAGTTACAGTTTTGATTGAGTAACAGTTGTAATAGCTAGTTTAAAAGAGAGGAAATCTCTCCGGAGATCTCGCCCACGATCACCCGTTCGTGAGGATTAAATGAGGACGAATGTTGGAGATAAGGGGCCTATAAATAAGAGAGATTAGACCACATAAAGAGGACTCTGAAAACTTATCCTAAAGAACAAGCTCTTTAGCGTCCTGAAACTCTACGCATTTTACATTCTGATCACCAGAATCTGATCTCTTCCACACTCATGTTCAATAATAGCAGACGCTAAACCCAAGCGCATTTAAGGCTACAAACAATCACCCCCATAATTTATTTATTTCTTTTTATCGTTCTTTCTACTTGTTTACTCTTTTTTGCAGGTTCTTGAAGAAGACGACATTCGACAGGCTAGTCCAAGTTGCTTGGGCCTAATTCAAATCTGACCTGACTTACTTCAACCATAAGTCGACTCCCTATAGTTTGGCGTCCACCGTGGGGCCCATCTTAACTTCACAAACGAGCCAGTCGAATCAAGTGCACTTTTTCTCAACATGTCTGGATATGGAAACACACCAACCGTCGAAGAGCAGATCACTACATTGACTGCCCAGATGGCGGCAAACGCTGAGAAATTACGGGTGCTCGAAGCAGAAAATGTTGGGATTTGGACGACAAATGGCAAGCTACGACCCATAATTGACGGAGTACCCAACAACGCGACATTAGAGCTCTCAATCCCAACATCGAACGATGATTAAGAGGTCGACAGAATAGCTCCAGTCGCACTCACAGATCCCCTAAGGCCAAACATGAACCCTAACGTTGAACGAAATCAACGTAGGACCCAGACAGCTCGGGTCATAATCGATCTAAACAACATGCTAACCCAGCAAGAAGTGCCATATGAGCCAATCAAAGTCATGGATCTACAACCAAAAAACGTTATCAAGACACCCGTGTCACTCCAATCGACATCGGAGTTGATAAAATCTAGTTTTGGTCTACATTTATTTGATGACCTTGAACTTTCCCGTAAGTTTGCAGAAATGGAAGCCCTTATCTAAAGGATTCCCAGCTCCAATCAAGAAGAGCGCGGCGAATAGGTTCACGGATTCACCCTTTGTCGACACAATTGCTCTTGTCGAGATGCCAAAGAAATTCAGCTTCCCAAACATGAAGCAATATGACGACATAACAGATCTAGACAACCATATAGCGTAGTACAAGCAAAAGATTATTACTGCAGCGATTACACGCGACCTCAAAGAAATGTGCATGTGCATGTGCAAAACTTTCGGGTCCATCCTTAGTGGCCCCGTACTACAATGGTATACTAATTTATCTAAAAACTCTATTACATCCTTTGCGCAGCTTACAGATACATTTGTGTAGCAATTTGCGAGCAGTCAAAAGCTAGAGAAGCAGTCGGATAACCTGTACACTATAACGCAGAGACACGGCAAGAACCTAAGGACATATGTCAGACGCTTCAATAGAGAGAAAGTGCAGATCTCACATTGCAATCAAGCTACCGCAATATACGCCTTTATAAAGGGACTCAAGTTCGACTCTGATCTCTATAAAGAACTTACCAAATACCCATGCAAGATGATGGAGGATGTACTTGTGAAAGCGTGGGTCCAGATCAAATGGGAGGAAGATGAAGCCAACTTCATCGGAAAAGTCAATATTTACACGAATAGACGAAACGATCGTATCAATAGAAAGTCGAATGATAGGAGAATTAAGCATTATCCAACTGTTGATCGACATAATAATCAGCCCTGCTATAACGGGCCAACCGATAGATGATCATACAAACAAAACCCCTCAAGATCAAGTCGATCACAAATCCCAATACTAGAGTATAACCTCAGCGTTAAACCTGTCGATCTCGTAGCAGTGATGAAAGAGATGGGAAAAATGATCAAATGGCCGTGAAGAATGAACGCACCCCCAGAACATCGAGAAGCCAGACTTCGATGCAAATTTCACAAGGACCATGGCCATCGAACGGAGGATTATGTTGCCCTCAAATTGGAAGTAGCTGAACTTCTAAAGTAGGGACAAGTGCAAGAGTTCCTGACCGACAAATGGAAACAAACCCTCGATCAACGCGATGAGAAGCAACAAACCAATGTAAATAACAACTCACCATAGCCATCTTGACATGATAGGGTAATTAATTATATTGTAGGTAGATCGGAGGTTAGTGGCGTAAGCTATTCTGTGGCGAAAAGACACACACGACAAGTGTCGAATGTAAAAATACAACCCAACAGGGAGCACCCTACAAAGGTCGATGAAACCGTAATATTCAGCTCGATTGATAAATCAAATTTGTTTTCTCCTCACCATGATGTACTAGTTATTTCATTACATATTGCAAATTATTTAACAATAAGAATTCTAATCGATAACGGTAGTTCATGCAATATTCTGTTTAACAGTGCTCTGCGAGAAATGCAAATCGAAGAATCTAAAATCAGCTATCAAACGATAATGTTGATAGGATTTAGTGGCGAACAGAAGAGTACTGTAGGAGAAATCGTACTACCAATCTATGCAAAAGATGTGAACTTATACATTAACTTCCTAGTACTCGACTGCCAATCTCCCTACAACGCTATCTTAGGAAGACCTTGGATACCAAGCAATTCCATCAACCTACCACCAGATGATTAAGTTCCCTACCAAATGGGGAGTACGAGAAATCAAAGGCGAACAAAGAGCCGTCAAGGAGTGCTACCAAAACGTCATGAAGAAAAAGAAAGAGCAGTTATAGCAACAATAGGAATCCACGGTCGAGTCGACTCGACTCCTAATAAACTAAGGATGGAAGAACTCGACGAAATGTCGATCAACCCGGATCAACCAAAGCATAAAGTTTTTATCAGGACCGCATTACCTGAGGAAATACGTGTGAAATTCCCTTAAGTAATAGTGTAAAATATACCTAAAGGGGGGGTGAATAGGTATAGGCCCAAATCTCTTCCAATATTAAAAATAATGAGGAATATAACAAAGAAAATACACACTTGAAAAGATTCAACAAATGAATTGATTTAACTAATGTAAGAGTAAATCAATATACAAGATATGCAATCAATGTAAGATATGGAAGATAAAGAAATATTAAAACAAAAATTGACACAAGGATTTTTACGTGGTAAAATCTCAAAGAGGAAACATCCACGGGTTGATACCATAACCACCGGCAAAGTAATCCACTATATGAATAAGGACTTACACACTCAAAGCTATCAACACATGATATCCACTTCAAGCTATCAACTCTTAATCTACCATCGGGCTAGTGAACCACAAAGCCTACTACCTATCCAAGGTGTGTCCTACACCTCTAGGTAGCAACATCCTATCCAAAGCTCTCAAGCTTCTAGGATGATTTCTTGCTTAGCTATCCAGAGTTTCCTACTCCTAGCTAAGTCTTATTGCTTGGTTATCCAGAACACTTTCCTAACCAAGACTTCTTGCTCTTTCCACAAGGCTTCACTCACTTTGCAATAGACTTCAACATTTCACAAGGTAATGATCTAAGTGATGCAAATGATGCAAACACAATCAAATAAAGCTAGATGATCAATCAAGCTAAATGTACATGCTTAGTGATAAACTAGAATTATGCTTTCAACACACAATCACAAATCTATCTAGAAATCAAAGCATGTGAATCAATAAGAACAATATATGAATATTCAATATATTACACAAAAATCTTAGTTCTTAGATGATGAAATTAAACCTAGAAAATAACATGAGGCACATCATATACAACATTTCTAGAATCAATTTCAAGTTAAATCAAGTTTAGCAAATATATGTTCAAGAGAAATCACAAAACTAAAACTCAATTAACAAATGATCAAACACCCCTAGAATATGATCTAACATCATTCTTAACACAAATCATCTATCAAATAGGAAGATTAAAAGAGATGATCAAAGAGAAAGTGATAAGAAGAAGTTTCACATACAACAATGGAATCTCGGACAGAAATCTGCAAGCTGTGAAAAATCACGAACTCAAATAACTCTGAAAATGCTTGGAGTTTGTAGCTCTCTTCAAGATGGTTTTTGGATCACTCGATTTCGATCTCGTATGAGAGAGTTATGATCAAAATAAGAAAACTAAAATTGAGAGAAAATTTCTGATTTCATCTTTTTCAAATATTTCTCCTTAGAATGAATGGAAGGGAATGGAGAGGATTTAAAAGAGAGAGATAGTGAAAACGGGAGGCCAATCAACTTATGCCACATCAGAGCCCTGTGTGGACCGCATGTGGCACACGTGGCCAGAAGGCCATGCTGGCCGTGTGACCCACGTGTCCCGCACGTGGCCTCCAAGTTTGGCCATCGGCTAATCTTGCTCCTCTCACGCTCCTCTCGCGTTCTTTAGCCGTATTCGGGCATCCGAACTCTGAATTCGAATCCGTTTTCTGATTATGAACCATGACTCCCTCACGCATGACGATGACTAAGAAACTTTGACAAAAAGTTGATAATTCATCTTGGAAAATGATGACAAAGATAACTCAACGAATGAGAACATAAAGTAGCCTAATTACATCGTTTGGACTCGAAACCTCATGAATGAGTAACCGAAACGACCAGAGCTCAATAAGGAATCAAATAAGAACATGTTCAAGTCCAAAAAACAAGAAACACAAACATATAAACACAATATCACACAAGTATGCCATATCTACGCGATAGTCATAAAACATGCAATTCTACAATGTTTGTCTATAAGAGACCAATGCATGTGCATACTTAAATGTGTGTGAATGTGTTATACCAAATGTTTTCACAATGATGTAGGGACACACATATATGAATTGTGTGTGTGTGCGCTAACGCCTTGCAAGAGGATAGAAGTCTAAGTATACATTTGACGCTTTCACCTCTTGAAGACGATATTTGCACTAGACGTTGCTCTTCAACTTTGAAGCTTCTTTTCTTCTAAGAACATCCTAAGCAACAACTATTACAAATATAGAGCATTTTGCAATGGAATCAAGCCAATACAAATCATGAACCTTACAACGCGAACAAATGATCAATTTCCTGAAAGAGCAACAAAATAGTTTCGTTTAGTCGCATTCAAACATGGTCAGGATCGACCCAGAGATAAAAGTTCACCGATTGCAGGTAGAACCAAATCATCCACCAATGAAGCAGAAAATAAGGAAATTCATGCTAGAAAGGAATAAAGTGATCAGCGAAGAAATTCAGAAGTTGTTCGATATTGGATCAGCTAAAGAAGTAAAATATCCAGACTGACTAGCGAACGTCGTTGTTGTAAAGAAGAAAAATGGGAAGTTGCATCGACGTCACAGATCTTAACAAGGCATGCCCCAAAGATCCATTCCCATTTCCTCACATTGACATGTTAGTCGACGCTACATCAGGACACGAACTACTCAACTTTATGGACACTTACTTTGGCTACAACCAGATCTTGATGCATTTGGACGACTAGGGAAAAACCGCCTTCATCATGGAGCAAGGTATTTTTTGTTACAATGTTATGCCTTATGGTTTACAAAACACAGGTGCAACCTACCAACAACTAGTCAACAAGATGTTCACCAAAATGCTCGGATCGACAATGGAGGTCTACATTGACGACATGCTGGTCAAATCCTTGGTTGCTCAACGGCACATAGAGCATTTGAAACAGTCGTTTGACATACTCGATCAATACGGTATGAAACTAAACCCTACTAAATGCTCATTTGGTGTGTCTTCAGGAAAATATTTAGGTTATCTGGTGATCCAGAGAGGTGTCGAAGCGAATCCCGACCAAATTTGGTCGATACAAGGAATCAAATCACCAAGGTGTATTAAGGACGTACAAAAGTCACAGGTCGAGTAGCAGCTTTGAACAGATTCATCTCCAAATCGTCTGAGCAATGTCATCCCTTCTTTGATACACTAAGGAAAAACAAGGCATTCGAGTGGAACAAAGATAGTGAAAAGGCGCTACAAGACTTGAAAAAAATATCTGACCTCACCCCTATTGCTGTCAAAACCAAAAAATGAGGAGATATTACTCGTGTATCTAGCGGTATCCGACACGGCTGTTAGCGCTGTACTAATTAGGGAAGATGGCTCACAATACCCAATGTATTACGTGAGTAAAGCCTTACTTGACGCAAAAACCAGGTACATTCGACTTGAAAAATTGGCACTGACGCTTGTCGTGGCCGCACGCAAGCTAAGACCATACTTCTAATGCCACTCGATTAATGTACTAACTTCATTCCCGCTTAAAAATATATTGCATAAACCTGAACTTTCAGGTTGAATGACAAAATGGGTTGTCAAACTTGGCGAATACGACATTAGCTTTCAACCACAAACTGTACTGAAATCATAGGTATTTATTGACTTTATTGCAGCATTTACCCCTTGTGAGAATTTACAGGCCGAACAGGAACTGATATCTCTCGTAGAAAGTCCTATGAATGAGAAATGGCTCTATCTATAGATGGGTCTAGCAACATTAAGGGAAGCAGACTCGGATTTGTGCTTAAATCCCCATAGGGAGACACGTTAGAATAGTTGATAAATTGTGAATTCCGTGCAACAAATAACAAAGCTGAATATGAAGCCTTAATAGTTGGATAAGACCTTGCAAAGAGTTTGAACATTAAAAATATTCAAGTACAAAGCGATTCATATCTTGTCGTTCGACAGATGAATTGGTCGTATGAAGCTAAAGATAAAAGAATGGCAACATACCTAGCAAAAGCCAAGAAACTACAATCGACCTTCAACGAATTCACCATCCTACAAATACAAAGATCAGAGATGCCAGAGCCGATGCACTGGCGAGCTTAGGATCGATATCGACCAATGGCTCTAAGTCAATAAACATCGTACACCTACTGTCACTGAAAATACACGAAGAGGAAATAGTTGCGCCTGTCAACCAAGGTTCGAGTTGGATAGACCTAATAATAAACTACCTACAAGCTGACATCCTGCCAGAAGACAGATCTGGAGTAAGGAAAATAAAAGCAAAGGTCGCAAAATTCTACGTTTTATATAGTAAGCTCTATAAAAAATCATTCACAGGTTGTTACTTGAGATGTTTAGCTCCACGAGAAGCATACGACATCCTTAAAATCCTACACTATGAGGAATATGAAAACCATTCTGGTGCATGAAGCTTGTCGAACCGAGCTATCACGGCCAGTTACTACTGGCTAACCATGCGATCCGACGCCCAAAAACATGTGAAGACCTATGACAAATGTCAAAGATTTGCTCAAGTATTGCATCTCCCTACAGGTATGTTAAATTCAACTTTGGCTCTTTGGCCCTTCATGAAATGGGGAATGGATTTTGTAGGTAAACTCTTAGCAGCCCCTGGTGACATCGTTTACATGCTAGTACTAACATACTATTTAACCAAATGGGTCGAAATCGAAGCATTTCAACATCTACACGACATAGATATACGTAATTTCATATGGAAAAACATAATTTACAGGTTTGAAATTCCCAGAGAAATAGTAACCGACAACGGGGCCCAATTCATTTCGTATGACTTCAAAAAAATTTGCGACAAATACAAAATAAAGTTAAGCTTCTCAACGCTATGTTATCCTCAAGCAAATGGACAAACGGAGTTGACCAACAAAACTATAGTCAACACATTGAAGAAGCGTTTCGAGGTAGAAAAAAACAAGTAGGTAGACAAACTCCTAGAGACACTTTGGTCGTATAGAACCACCCCCCGTCGATCGACAGGAGAGACCCCTTTCTCACTTGTCTATGGCTCCGAAGCAGTGATCCCAATAGAGACACGACTTTCTACTGCTTGAAGCGAAAACCCATGCAACGAGCAAAACAACTTAAAACTTGCTTTCAAACTAGATCACCTCGACGAACGTCGAGAATAAGCCATATTGAGAGTACAAGCATACCAACAGAAAGTAGCTCGACATTACAACAAAAAGGTAAAGGTTAGAATTTTCAAAATTAGTGACTGTGTGCTATGACGAGTCTTCCAAAATACCTGAGTAGAAGGCGTTGGGAAACTAGGTCCAACATGGGAAGGTCCCTGCCAAATAACATCTATAAAAGGGCGAGGGGCGTACAAATTATGAGGCCTCGACGGTCGAGAGATACACAACAACTGGAACACCCTACATCTAATACAGTATCATTTCTAACCTTATCTATTTCAATTTTTTTTATTTTCACAACATTTAATACTAACACGACGACAAACAAGAGCAATGATGATAACTTAGTTACAACTAAGTGCGAGACTGATCTCACAAAAAAAAAAGCATCACTTCCCAAAAACTTGCTCACCACTTAAAAGCTATCGACATCGCGACATTGACAAGCAACCAAACTGATCGTTGCAGGAAATATGAGTAACTGATCGACAGATTCAAGCCCTGCATTCAAGGGTCAGAAACGACACAACATCCTACAATCAAGGATCTACAAGTCACAAATTTAGAATTAATACAACTCCCAATATCCTTAGTCGACATCACATACAAGAAGTTGGGGGAGTGATACTGGGGACAAATGACAACCAAATTACCCATGTACGCGATTCTATGTAAATAAAAAGGTCGCATCGACCCAATTACGCATGTACACGGTGATTTGTAAATAAAAAGGTCATATCAACCCAATTACGCACACACGCGATTATTGGTAAATAAAAAGGTCGTGTCGACCCAATTACGCATGTACGCGGTTATTTTTAAAAGTATGATGGTCGAATCGACCTCATTATTATATTACGTAGTTACCTATAAAACAGAAGTGGTCAAGTCAATCCCACTACTTTAGTACGCATGCACGTGGTATTTGTAAATATGATAAGATTGAGTGATCCTTGCTTTTTCCAATAAAGTCAAGAAAAACTTGTTCAAATCAATGTAACATTAAAAATAAATAAAAAATCAAACGAATACGACTAATCAAGTCGATCGATATTCTATTCGAAAGAATGCTTGAATTCTAAACACGTTTTTGCAAAATACAAGACAAAAAGCAGTTCAAAGAAAGATGTACGAAAGTAAACATAAGAAACATTCAAGATTATATAAATATGTCGACACAGGAAGTCATAGTAGTGCTCTCATTCAACATAATAAATAAATATATACAGAATATAAAGAGATAAATTGTGTTGATTGAGAAACTAATTATGGGTTGAATCAACTGGAGCATTCATGTCAGCGACACCATCGAGGCTCTTGTTGACCTCCTCTACACCTCTAATCTCCTCAACTTCTCTTATGACCAGGTATTCCTCACCTCTGAGACGTTCTAATTCCGCCCAGTCGTCGACCTCTGTTTGCATCTCTTGAGGGTCTCATTTTACATGTTCACCAGACAAGTATTGTTTGAAAAGTTTCACCCTGGCAACACACATAGTTTCAGTCGAAATTGACAGAAGTTGTTTGTTCAAGTTAGCGATTTGTCGCTCATGCTCTACGATAGTCTCTTTAGCCCTTTCCGACTCGTCGCAATGTCGATCCCTCTCCTCTCTCAATGACCTTGTTTCCTCCTCTAAGGCCAAGTTTTTCTTCTCCAGTTCCTTCATAGCCTTGTCGAGCCCATCACTTTCTTTCCTTAGGGTGTCATTGGCTTTCTAGAGCTTAGCGCATCTCTTTTTGGTGATTTTATATGTCATGAAGATGCACCTGCACTTGCACTTGCAAAGCCTACAAAATAGATGTTGCATCGTGAACATTTGACTACAAAAAGGAGGGGAGGGTGGGGGGGAGGGGGTGAACTTCAGAAATCAATCAACTTACCTGGAAAGTCAAAAGTAGAGCCGCTTCAAACGTCTCTTCCGTCTTCTTCCCTTTAAGATATTGTTCATCAGCATGGAAAATAAGATCACTCGACTTCTTCAAAAAGCCACTTGGCTCCTTGAAAGCTGACACTCCTGGAGGAAATAGTACCAATGTCGAATCAGGCTTCGACGATGCAGCCACAATTGTCTTCCCTTTTAGATCGGCCTCAACATTCTTACCGACATTGACATCGGCGACCTTCCTTTTTTTCTTTGTCCTTAAGGGACTTGATTCTGGAGAAGAAACAAAAACATGCTCCTCTGCTTCAGTTACCTTTGCCTTCGACGCCTATGCTGCCTGTTTCTTCTTAACATTTGCAGCAGCTTGTTTCTTGCTTATGTTTTCCTTATAAAGCCTTAATGCTTCAGCAACGTCGGGCATGTTAAACTTTGCGCTTGACATCGACTTCTCTGCAAAACGACGCTCAACGTCAGTTACAAACGTTATAAATTTCATTCCATATAGAATTTCAAGACTCCTCCTAATCCAAACATACGACACGAAGTCTTTCAAATGAGGATACAATGTTCGTGAAATATTCCACGTCGAATGACTCCACAGACAGCTAGGTCTAAGTTTACCTTCCTCCATCAAAGCCCTCCAACTCCTTTTTGGAGAAGGAATCGTTAGCACACTTTCGGTACGCTCGACAGCTTCAGGGCATAGTATCCTACTTTCCTCGCCTACCAAGTCTACAAGGACAGATAGACTCAGACTTATTAATGATAAGGAAAACTAAAAATCAATCTAAACGATGATAAAAGGTAGCACTCACCATATCCGTTCCAGACACACAGGTAGGAATAATTATAAATACCAAAGGAGCAGCCGATCAGAGGACCCCTGGCAAAAAAGAGAGTATCCTTCCAGTTTCGATCATTGGTCGTAAGGCCAGTAATAAGTCTTGTAGCTTTAGACCTCAAGATCAACATGAAACGACCATTCTCATGAACATGTTGCTTCATAAAATAGTTATGTAGGAGACTGCTTATCCCAAACTTCAACTTCTTCCTCTGGCGAATGACACTTAGGCTCAAAAAGTATCCTCAAATTGTTTGGCATCAACTGGCCAAAAGCAATCTCGTAAAATATCAACAACCTTCAAACCAACGAGGGAAATGGGAATCTAAATCCCTGCCTCATAATATACTCGTAGAAGCACGTCCATCCTGGAATATCCCAATCGGCTCGTTCATGCTTTTTTGGTGCACGTAACTTGATAGACTCGGGAATCCCATACGTCGTTCGTAGATGATCCATGTCGTCATTCATAAGAAAACTCCTTGGGTTCTCACCGACAAGGATATCTAATGGCCTACCCTAGTAGGATGGCTCTTCGACATCTATATATTTCGGATGTTCAACTCGCTGTGAGACAGCACGCACAACCTCGTGCTCTAACATGTCTACCTTATCAATGTTAACAACACTCGACGGGTCCACTATAGAAACCTGTCGTTCGACACCCCTTACGTCACTGTCGACTCCCCTTTCGACTTCATTTTCAAGTTGCTAGGGGTCCAGGAAACGACTGGATTAGAAATCGTAGCGTCGCTTGACATAATATCTCCAAAAGCTGACAAATGCAAAAACAAAAACAAAACAAAACAAAACAAAAACAAAAAAAAGGTTCTAAAATCAAAACCTAAGGTTTTCACAAGCAGTCAAGACCTAAGAAGATTAAGATCAACCCAAATCCAACAACGTACCAACTAACCTGGATCGAACGACTATCGAAACTAACGACCTATGACGACATGATGACTTTCAAACAAATCAAAACTCACAAGATATCACCTAAATGGATCTAACATAGTTACGAATCGATTTTTTCAAACACAATGAAGAACACGATTAAGAACACACGTTATTCCAGGTAAAATCTCAAAAACTTCTACCAGTTTCCTATGAATACATGGAAGTAAGTTTCGTGCGAATAAAAATAAGCGAAAATGGAAGAACTTTCACTAACCTTGGAAGAGATTTGAGTAGAAATCACTAGAGAGATCAACCAGAGTGCACAAAAATTCACGGATGTCCTTTAAAAAAAAATGAACAGATGCTTGAAAAACTTGATATTTGTCTTGAGTGGTTTAAGAAGTAGAAAAGTTTGGTTCATAAATCAATTCATTTACCTTGGTCACCACGTGTCAAGACCCTTTTAGTTAACTTAGGTAACTGGCTAGGTTAAATTTTGAAATTCAATTTATTTCAAAAATTACACCCAAAACGTATGCACCTTACGTTAGCTTAGGGCACTGAACCATTAGTCCTATCGATTGGACTTCCCATCCTTGCAAGACACGAAATCCTCAACGACAAGTCACTACAAAGATACGACTATTTTCACTAAGAAATCTCCCTACTTGTTGAATCGTCACTCAACTCGACAAGAAAAGCGATCTTTCAAATAGTTTATCTTGCGAATATTAGTCTGAATCGACATCAAGTTGAACTCTTTAACGACTCAACATAAAACACTCTCTAAATTCAGCAATCCTTCCTTTAGAGAGTGGGGGACAAACCGTGGTAGCCAAAAATGGTCATTCAGCCCAAATAATTGAGGCCTAAGCCTTATTTCGCTGAAACCCGCTCTAAGCCCACACATGGTGGGTCGACCCAAAGTTTCCATCAGTTGAGACTTGGCTGGTTGACTCAGTCTGGTATCAGTTACAGTTCTGACTGAGTAATAGTTGTAACAGCAAGTTTGAAAGAGAGGAAATCTCTTCGGAGATCTCGCCCACGATCACCCGTTCATGGGGATTAAACGAGGAGAACGTCGGAGATAAGGGGCCTATAAATAAGAGAGATTAGACCACCGAAAGGGGACTCTGAAAACTTCTCCTAAAGAACAAGCTCTTTAGCGTCTTGAAACTCTGCGAATTTTACATTCTGATCACCAGAATCTGATCTCTTCCACAATCACGTTCAATAATAGCAGACGCTCAGCCCAAGCGCATCTAAGGCTATAAACAATCGCTTCCACATTTTATTTATTTCTTTTTATCGTTCTTTCTACTTGTTTACTCTTTTTTGCATGTTCTTGAAGAAGACGAAATATCCCATTCAACAAGCTAATCCAAGTTGCTTGGGCCTAATTCAAATCTAACCCGACCCACTTCAACCGTAGGTCGACTCCCTACAAATCTCAACAACAACATACTCATTTTCCAATATTTGAAAGAGATTATATGATCCAATATTTACCAAAATTATTTAATTAAAATATTGAGTTGGGTTGAAGACTAATTTTATGTTGGAAAAAGCTCAACACAACTCGGGAGTGTGGAACGATTTCATTGAAAATATTTCCAAGAACAAATTGCACTACAAAATAAATCCACCACCATCAATTTCACTACAAATTGCACTACAATAATTTTATAGTGGATAAGTGTGCTATAAGTATGCTCACAATTATATACCTAACAGAGAAAAACTCTCAACATTTACCAACATCAATGAATCCACAACGCCACAAATTCTTCAGACTTTTATTGGATCATAAAAAATACACAACACCACAGCCGGTAGAGATCATCTCCTCACCTCCACGAAAGCTCTCCCTCTCAAGCAAAGTGGTACACTTCGCTCACCGCAATTGAGGAGAAAGAGCTCACTTCATCACAAAATAGCCGATGACGACCACTGGTGAGGAGAAGGCCAACCTCCATTGCAGATAACAGTGTGGTGTGACCCTCACCATTCTGCTTGGAATGACCATATCAAAATTTTAAGTCACAAATCAACTTAAATTTGTGACTTAAAATTTTGACTTTAACATCTCAACAATTCATCTGCTCTTATAAATGCATTCAAATCTCAAAATTTTAAGTCACAAATCAACTTAAATTTGTGACTTAAAATTTTGACTTTAACATCTCAACAATTCATCTGCTCTTATAAATGCATTCAAGTCTCAATCACTGGATTAAGAGCATATGAGTGATTGAGATGTTGAAATCAAAATTTTAAATTATAAATTTAAGTTGATTTAACTTAACTCTTGATTTAATATGTTTCATTATTTAAATTATTTATTTTATTATTTCAAAAAGTCATTTCATATTTCCAATGCATCAAAAGTTAAAACAAATTCATCTTTATCATTTCAAACTGACACATAGCTGAATAGACCATTTTACCCCTCTACCGTTTATTGTTAATAGCCATCCACTAACGGTAGGGATAGTTTGTGCAATTTCAACCAAAGTTTCCATATGCGTGTAATTACACTAAATGTCTGGGGTGTTTGTGCAATTAGTCCTTCTTCTTTTTTAAATACCAACTCGAAATATTACCGGACTGTGCAGAACGTTCTTACCACTTGGCCACATTGACAGTGGTCTCTTTTTTATTTTCTTTCAAGCCATTATTCAGAGTTATTTGTATTGTCTTCTAGCATATATAGAATAGCAAAAAATATACATATGTAGATTCCCGCACCAAAGAAGCACTATGTCAAAATATAAACAAAGAAGTGTTAACGGTAACAAAATTACAAACCAACCCTTAATTGAAGAGCTATGATAATTGGATTTCTTGAGATTGGGAAAGCAAAAAGCAGTGAAGTCTCAGCAATGGAAATATGGGAGCCGATATTGACACCCATAAATATGATAAGCACACCCATATTTTAATAAAAAATTTAATTACAAAAATATCCCAATAAGAATTTACCAATAAGAACAAATTAGTTTAATAAAAAAATAAACAAAATACTATTTACACCCATTAATTACATCCATTAATCACTTCATTAAAAAAAAAAAAAAAAAAAAAAAAAAAAAAACCCTAATTCAACCTTAATTCTATTTTATTATTATTATTATTATTATTAAAGAACAAGAAGAACATAAGCCCAACAGAGCCAAAATCTTCCATTATCATATAACAAAGTAATGGAACAAGAATTTTCAGAGAACTCCGATCATACAGAGTTACGTATTGATACTGTAAATTATCTACTTTATTTTGTGTACTTAGTATTTGATTGTTTCTGAAAACCAAATACTCTTTGTATTGTCCTGCAGGTTTCAACTTCAGCTTGATATTTTACTAAATTACTTATATTTACGAATCATGATTATTGAGTTACTTTAATTTGCTAGTTTGTGAAGGAACATGATCTTTCGTAATATCTCTTTGCTTGCTTTTTGCCATCCTGAAGATGCTTATGCTTATATTACATATTTGTTTTCTGCTTGTGATGAAGTTGTCTGATTTAATGTCTGCAGCTTCTTGGGAGGGTCTTCAACATCCTTAGAGAGAATAACCCTGGACTAGCTAGAGACAGGTGCATAACTATTATGAGACCTTCACAGGTTCTTCGTGAGGGGACAAAGAAAACGATGTTTGTGAATTTCATGGATCTTTGCAAGACATATGTTCCAGTCCTTACCTTCTTTTGCTAATGAGATGCTAGTACTTTTCATAGCCACACGCTCAAGCACTCTTGTTCATATAATAAATATAATAAGCATGTCAGAGGTAAATACACAGCCTGAAATTGGCTTGAAGTAAAGATTCGCGAAATTTAAGAATTTAAGAATTCCCAAGACTGTGTTTTCGAGTCTGGAGAACTTAAAAATTTATTATTTGTAAAATTGAGTGTGTTAATAACTTATGAGGGTTTATAAATAAATTGTATTAAAATAAAAACATTCATTCAAATAAGGGTACTATTGGCATTAAGATAGGAGTTTATAGTAATGTTTTAATTTTAAATTTTAGACATGGGTATACTTATAAATATGGATGTGCTTATCATATTTATGGGTGTCAATATCCATACCCTGAAAATATATCTAAGATGCAGGAGAATGAATAAAGTATCAACAATTGAATGATCAATACACAAATCAAAGAATGTTATTACATTTTTGGACAAAATTGTTTCTAGCTTTAACCCATTATAAATTTCCTCCAGAGATTCTCAAAGTTGAAAAGCTATAATAGTCACCTCAAAGGATCACACACAAACACTTCAAGTTCCTTTGACATATTTTATTAGGAATCATAGAAGCAATGCACTTCTA
Source organism: Acer yangbiense (assembly GCA_008009225.1). NCBI lineage: Eukaryota > Viridiplantae > Streptophyta > Magnoliopsida > Sapindales > Sapindaceae > Acer > Acer yangbiense. The sequence continues at coordinate 42,883,261 of CM017764.1, read as the reverse complement.
GTAAGATATAGTTGATCTTATGACTCAAAAGAAGCCACTTTTCACAGAGAGCAAGTCCTAATGCATTTTAACTTATTATTAAATGTGTAGACTTTACCATTATATATATTTGCCATCACTGTTGTTCCTTTATAATGCAGTCTCTTGAGGGAATTTTGTTCCTTTGACCAAAGACCGACTTCATGCAAATCCCCTTCTTTCCAGCAAATATTGACCGTCACCCCACCACGCGCTTTCAATCCTTTCACACAACCGCTCGCCCATTTGTCTCGGGGAAGTGCAGGAAGTAAATATAGATCCTTGATGGTACTCTGCACGAGCATCTCTGCAACTGCGGCTGAAAAACTGACAGAAAGAGAAGGAACATTTCATTACTTCAGAGTAGTGTTTCTTCATAAAAGGTTCATATTTCCAAATTCAGCTAATGCTGAAAGTATGATTCAAATCTATTTAGGTAATCTACAAGACCAAAGTACTAAGGCTGAGGGTGTCAACATTGACAGATGGAAAATGCATACAATACAACCCTCTTGGCCTCTTCACAATCTTTTTCTTCCTATTTTATGCCAATAAATTGTGATGTTTTACTTCTGAATTAATTTTGCAAAAACTGCCATGATATTGCTGATACCAATATACCATAAGAAATTAAAAACTAATCAGTCTCATGGAATTATGTTAACACACACAAAATTGTGCTTACCCAAAGTTGGCATCAATCTGGAAAGGGGGGTGCGCTGTGAACAGGTTACTGTATAACCCTCCTTCAAAATTACCCTCATGATCCGGATCCACCAAATCAAACAAATGCTTCACCATGCGGTATGCATGCTCACTGTTACGAAGACGTGCCCAACATGCGGTTTTCCATGTGGTTGACCATCCTGGACCGTCTTCACCTGTTCCAAATTATGAAAGTAAACATACGAACCTTCTTCTCCCAATAGTTTTAGAACGGAATTAATTAAAAATCAATTAAATTACTTTTCCCTCGTTAGAATTCCTTAGTAGTAAACATGCCCTAACATCATATTTGAGTAGCTAAAAATCAAGTGAATTTTCAGTTGACACAATTAAATAAATAACAATTCAAATTGGGTTTACTTTTGTATGTAAAACAAATAAACACAGGACGTCAATCTGGCTTCTAATCATTCCTTGAACTCAGTAAGGCAGTAATCTATCCATACAAACCTCTTTTATAGAGAGTATTATCAGCAGCTTTACAGAGGTCTGGAGTTTTTTCAACAGTAATTGTGTGCCCTGGATACAGGCCAAAGAGTTGTGAAATATGTCGATGATGCACCTCCGGGTCTTGAAAATTTAGTGCCTTTCATAAAAAAGAGAGAATCTCTTAGCCCATAATAAATGCAGCTGTCTTAGACCTCTACTATATAGTAAAACTTGATAATATAGAAGCTTTTAGAATGATATGGGAAATTAATTTCAAGCTACTCACGTACCCATTCCATAATGGAACCATCTCTAGCAATTTTTATTGGCAAAAGCCTTGGTTGAGCCTTACGTACTCGTTCAATGAGAGCATCCTCATTTTTTCCCAGAACCTGTTTGACAAGAAACAATATGGAGCTTATTAAGATGGAAAAAAAATTAACTGTTTCTTTGTTCAAGCGGAACAAGATCCTCACCTCAGCAGCAGAAACAATTTCAGAGAATATTTCTTTTATTATTGACATATCCATTGTTGACGAGTAGCTCACACTAGCAGGCTTACCATCAGGAGCAATAAACATATGCTCCGGAGAAGTTGATGGGTTGGTTTCCAAATATCCTCCTGGGCCTTCAATCAACCAGTCCAATAGAAATGATGCACATCCTTCCAGCAAAGGATATGCCCTGTTTCTCAGAAAATCCTAATACATAGATGATATTACTATATTAGCAATCACTTACATAGTAGAAAATCTGAAGTGGAAATAAAACTATATACAGTACTATGCACCGGGATCGGCTTAAAAAGGGATAGAAAAATGGTTTTATTAAACAAATACTAAGGATTCTCATCAACCTAATGATTAAAATAGCTCAATACTTCCCAACCATAATTACTTGGCAAAAGCCTCAGGTTGTCCTCATCTATACTGAATAGGGTGGAATATGAAGAAAACTCTCATTGTCTCTATTCCCAAATTTCCATTCCATGTTTTGATCATGTTATCAAAATGTTAAAATTTGTATGCTTCCCTCCTCCCCAAGTTTAACAAAAATCAACTAATGAAATAAATCAAACAAGAAAAGGTAATTCAAAAAACACCCATATTCTCTTTCTATTTTTACTCGGTGGTAAATACATAATAACAAAATTGAATTTAGTGGTGAATAATATAGGTCCATTACAAATTCACCTCAGAAGGGTTGCGATCATAAATTTTTAATATATTAGAAAATTTATTGAATTTGACTTCAGTCCGGTCTAGAAAAAATCTTTTAACACCTTGGCATGTGCAAAGTGAGAATTGAACAAGTCTCTATAACATTTATAATCAATGCCATTTGTTATGGACGTTCTTGTCCTAAGAAACAAATTTCAGTCAGTTTGCCATCCTCGGACAGAACATCAGTTCTTATTTCCAATAATTACAAAAAGAAAATGCCCACTTGATTGATGGTGCCTTTCTGCTGAAACCTTTCTCAAAGTGTTACAATCAATTCCTAAAGGCAAGGGCTAAGGGGCTGTTTGTTTTTTTCACTATAAGACTTATTGCTTCTTATATCTTAAATTAAGATAAATCAGTTTATTTGTTTTTCCAACTTATATCTTATTTTAAGATATATATGTCTTTTAGAAAAAGTAAATTTTTTTGACTTTTATCTTATTCAAAAAGTGATATGGTAGAGTTTTTTAATAAATTTCCACAAATGTCCTATAACAATTCATACATTTATAATTTTATCCATAAATAATAAAATCCTAAAAATCAATTTTCCAAAAATTTCCAATTTTGAAGAAACCCTAACACAACCTAATCAATTTTATATTTATAATAAGTCATCCAAAATGAAAAAAACAAACATATCATAGTATCTTAATTTATAAGACTTATTCATATGTCTAATAAATTAAGGTCTTATAAGACTTTAGACAAAAAAACAAACAGCCCCTAAGTCTTATCAGATAGTCTGAACATTATGTTTGTTTCTACAAACTACAAATTTTAGATGCCACCATTTTGAATATTCATTTCAGCAGTGCAATAACCTATAAAGTGCAGATTTTTACAGCTACGGTGATAAGAGAGCCAGCATATATTCTGTTTCTGAACAAATTTATATTTTGTTATTATTCTTCTCCGTATAGGAGGTAATTTATAGGAAAAATACAACTAGAAAAGAATCAGGAAATCTTATAATTAAGCTAATTGATTCCTTAATCAAAACAGATATAGAAATACAATTAGGAAAGAAATAGGAAATCCTATAATTAAGCTAATTGAATCCTAAACAAAATAGAAGTCATATACATTAATGACTAATATTCTAACATATTCTAACACCCCCCCTCAAGTTGGTGCATAGATGTCACTCATACCCAACTTGCAAATTAAGTCATGGAAGCTCCTTCCATTAATAGCCTTCGTAAGGATATCTGCAAGCTGGTCTTTATTTGTAGGTAGTACCGGTGGTCGAAGATAGAAGGGTCGGCTGTGAGGCTTACCTAAAAACAAAAAAAGGGTAGAAAAGAAAGAAGAAAAAAAGGGGTAGAAAAGTTGAAAACTGGCAATAGTTCTGTTAACAATTTAGAGTAGTAGTAGAAAAAACAGGTAGCAATCCTGTTGAAAAACAGGTAGCAGTTCTGTATAGTAGTAGAAAAGTTGAAAATAGGCAATAGTCCTATTAGCAACTTATAGAGGTAGAAAATAAAGAAAGAGGTAGAAAAAAGGGGTAGATTAGAAGTAGATTAGAAAAAGGGGTAGATTAGAAGTAGTTTAGAAAAAAGGGGTAGATTAGAAAAAGGGGTAGCACATAGAAGAAAGGGGTAGATAGAAAAAAGAGGTAGCAAGTAGATCTCAATGATTTTTTTTTTTTTTTTTTTTTTTTTTCGTTTCTTTTTAACATAGTAGAGATAGCAGCGGAAGCAAAAGAACAATAACTCCGGTGGCCGGAACAGTAACTCCGATGGCTGGAACAGTAAATCCAACAGCTGGAACAGTAACTCAGGCTGCTGGAACAGTACTCCGGTGGTCGGAACAGTAAAATCGAATAGTCAGAACAGTAAATCTGGTCGGAGGGCCGGATGTCAGAGAAGTAGAACGGTAGTACCATTTTTTCCTCACTGCCGGCACCATTGCCACTAGCTAACGGCAGTGAGATTCAGAGAAACGAGAAAAAAAAAAAACCTAAAAATTTGATTTAGGCTATGATACCATGAACAAATTCATATTTTGTTATTATTCTTCTCCGTATAAAGGTAATTTATAGGAAAAATACAACTAGAAAAGAATCAGGAAATCTTATAATTAAGCTAATTGATTCCTTAATCAAAACAGATATAGAAATACAATTAGGAAAGAAATAGGAAATCCTATAATTAAGCTAATTGAATCCTAAACAAAATAGAAGTCATATACATTAATGACTAATATTCTAACATATTCTAACAGTTTCCTTATTAGTTTTTCTTTTTGTCATGTATGTCTTGTTCGAAAACATGATGATAATCATATATATGAATGCTAAGAGCCATATGCTTAGTACTTTGAGGTCTTCCCTAGATCATGAAATCCATATCCACATTCTGCAGTCTAATTATTTCTTATCATCACAAGTCTCAAGGGATGGTCTGACATATGAGGGAGAGCTCATTGAGAGTTTCTCAAACCACCTTTATGTCACATAAGCAAAAAGTTAACCTAAACACAAGGCTCACACTATTTATCAAAAGTCAAGATCTTACCTTGTCCATTGTGTAAGTGTAATGCTCCCATAAATGGGTGCAAAGCCACGCTCCTCCCATCGGCCATATTGCCCACACAGCTTGACCTAGATCTGGTGATGTTTTTGCCCATAAGTCCGTTATTTGATGAACAACCCAACCACTAGCTTCATAATTCACCTGTAACATTTACTGACCCCATAAGTTAAAATCATGTGTAAATGATACAGAAAGTCTTTTGTAAAAATGAAAATAAAAAATTAGAGAAAAAAAGGTATCCTGAAAATCACAATGATTGTGGAGGTCACCCAGGGCACTAGGTTGTAATTGCAGTTATGGTGTTTAATCCTCATGATGCTTCACTCAGTGAGGTATATGAATGTAGCTTGATAGCGAGCATAAAGGAGGACATGATCATCTATAACCTATGCAGTATGCAAAAATAGGCTACCACAAGGCTTTTAGTCTTTTATCTAATAGTTTACTATGTAAAATCAGAATGTGAGGGGAGCAAAATTGAAATTTCCCTGAAAGGCTGAAACTACAAACTAAATCTCACAGGAAGTGGGGGAAAAAGCACATAAGAAAGAAAAGGAATCTTACTTTTGCAGTTTTAGTCCCGTTGACTGACAGAGAGGAAGTGTAATCAAATAACGGCTCCTGACACTCTTGAAGATTGCAAGGAAGGGAAGGCCAATAGTTCATTTGAAGATTAATGTTCAAGTGAGGAGCACAACTGAAATTTGAAATAAAATAATGTCAGATAATTAAATTTCCAGAAAAAAAATGTTTATACAGAATACAGATTGTTGCAAACAAGGTGCTGTCTACCGGGACCGACTTCTGTAAAAGTTTTATTTCCCAAGGTTTAAGTTTAATGATGTAATGTTTCCCATCAAAGTACAAAATTAAGAAAGAGGAGGAAGCGAAACACTATTTCGAGCATTAGAATGGCTCACTTCTGCTATATCATTAGGTATTAACTTCCAATAAATCCTGTTGCCAAACAATCATTTGTTGCCTAAATAAAAAATAAAAAATAAAAAATAAAAATCACAAGAATCATATTTCCAGATCTCCAGTTAAATGGTTAGGAGGATAAGAAAAGAGTTAATAACCAAGAATCATGGATACAAAATCATTTCTGCTGAGTCTTGTACACATTAAACATGATTTTTTACTATGACTATAACTGCACAACCACACCTTCAAAAAATTATAATTTTAGTAAACTGTGTGTAAGCAAGGTACAGAGAAGAAAGAACACATCTAGCAACACCAAAATGAAAAATCCAAGAAAAGAAACTGATAAAAAGACATAAAGAAGTGAGAAAGAGGAACAGAGAGAACATAAAACATACTCCCATGGTGGTTCAATATCCTTGTTCCAAATACCCTGCAGATTTGCTGCTTGAGTTCCCGGACGTGAGCAAGAAATAAGTAAATAACGACCAAACTGGAATAAAAGCTCCACCAAAGCTGGATCTTCATCCGTCTTAAAAGATTTTACCCTCTCTGCCGTTGAAACTGTATCATCTTCACTTCCTTTTAGATGAGTATCAAATACAGGAGATGCATTATGCCCTCTCTCCACATGGCCATCTCTATACATGCTCTTGGAACTTTTTGAAAGCTGCAGTGAGACACGATGAAAAAGATTCTGATAGTCATCCAAATGACGAGCATAAAGATCAGAATACGACAATTTTTTTATTGACTTTAATGTGCTAAGAGACTCTGACGTAGGATCCTTCTTAGAATCCGAAGGCTTAGTGAATGGACCATCAAATGAAGTAGAAGCCACCAGAAGCAACACAGCCCAATCACAACCTTCAACCTTAAGCATCTTATTATCCAAGGCATGTATTGTGCCTCCGCTGTCACTAATCTGTAAATCAAGAACTGTAGAAAATTGAATACCCTTAGGATTGTCATTTTCTGTGAACTTTGGACGGATCCTGTGCCCAGGACAGCTTCCTTGCATAAGAATCTGATTTATACCATTTACTTGAGAATGGTGATGTAACTTGCTGTCTAAAGACACTGTAAATGACAAAGAACCCGGTTTGCTTCCAGAAATCTTTGTCACAATCACTTGATCGGGATTAGATGCAAAATGCTCCCTGGTAAACTCCACATCACCCACTGAATAACTTACTTTAACTGTAGCAGTGTCTAAATCTAGAACCCTTCGATATGTCTTTTCAGCATATTTAAGATGGGAATCATCAAATTCTAGCTTGATATCACCCAAAAGTTGGTAAACCTTCATGATTGTAAGAAATATTATTAGACAATAGTTGAATATATATGCAAAGAATGAATTTATTCACATTATTGCAAAATTTCAAACATCCAGGTGTAAAAAGCCAAGAAACTCTATCCACCCAACACAAGTTGTGTCTCAAGAAGAAAAATGGAAAGAAGGCTAGCTTCGAAGCATGAGGCCTGTCAGTTAACCAGAAATTGTTAAGCCAAAGAAATTGCCATATCAGGAAATGCTTGCAGGTCTAGCACTGCAGCATTGAGCCAACATGCAGTTAAAACCATTATGTTAGGATACAGGGTATGTCACCCTTTAGGACTAGACTGAATTATATCTGAGCCGTAATTAAGTCATGGGTTTCAAAACACTTAAGTTGATCACGTTACATGGAAACAGATCACGGACCGTATGACAGTGCAGGGTGTAGATTCAATGTAATTATATCTCTTAGAAGAGGTTTTGTTGGTAAGAAATCAAACACAAAAGTAAAGAATGATCTGATTAATGGATATCAAATCATCTGAAGTTACAATAAATGTACTCTATGGAACTCATAGAATTATTGGGTCTAATTTCTCATTTAGTCTACAGAACGACCCCTAATCACAAGAATCAAGATGTAATAGCCAACACGATTAAAGGTTTGCACAAGTATCTGATTAATGAGAAAACCAACAGTACTTTGAGGTTTTATGCTGACATATATGCAATCTTGCATGGTTTAAATTAACTGTAGAACCATTATAAAGTTCCATATTTATGCATTGAGAGTATACGATAATAATTTTTCAAGACAATAGATTAACATACATCGGAAGAATTGCCTGTCAACTTGACAGATTCTTCAGTGGCTTCAACATACTTCCCACTGTCAACAAGTTTTCTGACCACTGATAGCGCCTCTGGAGCTTTCGGGTCAGTATAGTTCCCCGGAATCCCTGTCCAGAGTGTGTCCTCTGCAAGCATATTCAATCTCATTAGACACAAAGAGTGCAAGAAAACTGAGCAATTTGTAACCTAAACCCATTGCAACATAAGCAAACATGTTTTCCAAGGATCAACAGTTCAAATTAGTATTCCTGAGAATTTCACTTATTCTATACAGGTAGTTGCATATAGAAACATCAAACAAGTTACCATTTTCGGGTACCGAAGTTTTCACCATCAAGAATCCATTAAAACAATAACCAAGATCCATTGTATCCAAATTTATCAACTAATCCAAATTGTTATGAAATTTCACTAATTTAACAAACTAAACCTGATCCAACTCAATCTGCAACTGTGAATACCATTTGATGATTTGAAAGATCAGACTCTCAAGCTTGTGAAAAATAGCATCAAATGCAATTACAAGATAAAGCCAATCAAAGAAGCATTTAAATTAAAGTTCAATGAAAAGCAAAATCAACTTGAACTACTTCTCAAACAACATTCAACAACAAGAAGATTTCCAATTGTAACAAAAACAACACAATGCAAAAAAAAAAAAAAATACAAGTTTTACCATTCAAGTTGAGAGATTCAGATGCAACACCACCCCACACCATGGCTCCAAGTCTTCCATTGCCAATCGGAATAGCATCGGTCCAATGCTTAGATGGCCCACCGAACGTAACTTTCAAAGGCTTAGAGCTCTCATTTCCGTCCACAACAGTCGGGTTCCACAAGTCCTTCTCTGCGACTCGCCGCACCAGAACCCAATCCCCATCCTCCATCACCAACCAAAAAAAAAAAAAAAACACAAGAAGAAAATCTACCTAGCTTATCTGGGTTGTTATTGTTGAACTGATAAAACTAAGTAGAAATGGAAAAGAGTAGCTTGTGTTTTGTACTTGTGTGTGTGCATTGAATACATAGACGTGCAATGTCGCAAAGGGAGTAGGACCCACACACAAAAAAAAAAAAAAAAAAAGAACATTTTCATTCGATCAATTGTTTGGTATGTTTTTGTAAATGTGCACGGGAAGCTAGGAACGTGAATTGCTTACAAGAATCATCCTTCTCACGAGATACATAGATATGTCTTTTTTTCTTTTTTCTTTTTTCTTTTTTTTAATGATCAGTTGGTCACGGCTGACACGCCATCGTGGACCACGTCCCACAGGACCCACACTCGTGTCCTGTTATATGTTTTTCTGCTTGTTTTCTTCCAAAACACCAATCATTATTTTTATGGGATTCAAGAAAGTTTCACAACTTTCCGTAATGTTTTATTATCCATTTATTTTTATTTATTTTTTTGAAAAGTTTATCCATTAATGTTATTTTTATAGAAACAATTTCTTACCAAATTTTCATTAAATCGAAAAGAGTTATATGGAAAAGTGGTTTGTATATCAAAAATGTCAAGAGATGTGCTTCCTATATAGCATAAATATAGATTTAATAGAAAATCAACTTAAAATTTGGTTGTCAATATTTCTCTTTAAAAGATATTCATTTTTAATGACGTGTTTAATTTTTTTTTTTTTTTATCTTTTTATTTTTATTTTATTTTATTAAAAATAGATTAAAAATTAATATCAATTTTAAATACTTGCTGAGCCAACCAAAAAATTAATTGTATAATAGGTCATCTATAGATGGTCATATTGACATTGTCTAGTATTTTTTAGCTTCAATATACACAGCTATATTAAAGATATATTTTTTTTAATAAATTGTCTATTTATTCTAAGTGGCATTTCCATAGTTATAGAAATAAATTCTCAATAAATTTATATATATATATATGGACAATTTTGTTTCCTAAAATATGTCAACCAAAATTTAAACCAAAAAATAAAAAGAGAAATAAAAGTTGTTTCCAATTTATATGGAAAAATTTTAAGTTGGCGTTTCCTAAAATACTATATAGTCAACCAAAGATTTTAAACCTTATATTTGAAATGAAATCAGGGAAGAAAGTAATTCCACATCAGCTTCCATTTTTATCCAAGAAAATCTTATAGGATAATGCGAGAACATCATGTCACTTGTTCTTTAAGTTACAACATGTAATATCTTATAGGTTTTTACTAAAAAAAAAAAACAAAAAAAAAAAACAAATCACATAGGAAATGTGTTGGCATATGATTCCACAATCCATCTGATTTTTAGTTGGTAGTTTTTAATATTGTGACATCTATACATAAAAAACCATTACTCCTAAGTATATATATATATAAATGTTTAAGTCAGTGCATATTGATTCAACTTAATCAGTACGTTGGATGTTGACCATTAGATTTACATACTACTTGACTCAAAGTGTATGCACTTATCAAAACTTCTACATAATCAGTTATCCACATGTATTGGTACTGATGTAGTTACATCAGTACGAATTGATGTAAACGGAACCGATAAAAAACTTTACCATCCAAATTTATTTTATTTTATCACAAATTTAGATAAATATTTCATTTAAATTCATTTACTCTCAAAAACAACCAGCAAAAAAACTCACAGAGAATTCCAAAGCATGACTCCCCGACACACCTAGAGGCACAAGATCCGGGGAATAGATTCCAAAGGATGATGAGTGGTTCTTTCAGCAAAGAGACTGGAAATTTCCTAGCTCTTCGGTAGGGCCTTCTGCCGGCTAAATGTTTCAACTTGACTGTGAAGATATATTGCAGAGGTCGACACCTCCTTTGTAGCATTCATCCTAAACTCTCCTTCTCCTTTTTTAGGTGATGCATCCTTTATTGTAAAAGATATTAAGGCCTTATTTTCAGATATTGGAATTTGTAAGTGCCAAGCCTCTTCCCCTTCAGGAAACTCCTTGGCTCAGAATTTAGCTAGGTCGGCCTTCTCCTCCATTAGGGAGCAACTTTGGTTTGATACCAGCCCTCCTTGTATGTTCTCTTCTGGTTAATCTAAGTTTCAGTTTCCAAAAAAAAAAAAATTATTATATATTATTATTATTTTAAATATAAAAAATTTCGACACTACCTATCCACCTATCTAAATCAGGTATTTTTTGAAGCTTTTTTTGTCATCGGTAGGATTCGAGCTGCTCACTTGAGAGCCATTTACCTAAAACTTAAGTCCGTCCAACTACAAGTTAAGCTACGCCCTGAAGGCTATTTTAAATAAATTATTAAATTGCTCTTAACTTATCATGGCACAATGTTGAACGCTAGAATTTAGTTTCACATGCACTTTTGTTGATTACGAGAATTAAATTATTCATGAAAAGATTCTAAATCTTTTTTAAAGATAATTTAATTTTCCGACATGTCACGCAACCACAAGAAATTAAAAGAGTGTTATGTTTATGAATATGATAGATTTAGATTTAGTATACATGTTGGTGTATGTTAATTTGTTCACATATCTTCATCTGGTCATCATCTCTACTATCTTGAGATTTTATGATACACCATCTTGTATTAATTTATGTTGAAAGGTTAGTTGAAGACTGAAGTTGAAACAAACACTTGCAAAATCAAAGCAAATCACTCTCTTGTGCACATACTTGTAAAAATTCTCTGGTGCAAATTAAACCGAGAAAATAGGGGTTTTTATTCCTCAATGTAGACAGATATAATGAAGTGCAAGACATGCTACTTGTTAATTAAGAATAATTTTTTTATATATAATTCTTGATGAAAGTATTTATTTATTTTTTATAATAATAAGATGACACCAATTCAATAATAGACTACTTAGAATATGAAATACATTGTAAAATTTATGCATAAACAATTGTTTAAACTTGTAGTTAAAAAAATTATTTAAACTTACAAATAACTTAATTCTATAATATTAGAAGTCATAATATTATGTGTATTTTTAATTTTTTATAACTTACTTTAAAAAACAAAATAGTTACATTTCACTAAATAGACAAAATATCATATCATTATAATATTATTAAACCTTAGCGGTTTTATGTAATTACCCATTATTTTTTTTTTTGGAGGGCTGCCCGGGCTATAGCCTGAGGCAGCCCTCTCATATGCCCGCCTCTGATTGTGACATCTATACATAAAAAACCATTACTCCTAAGTATATATATATATATATATTCAAGTCAGTGCGCGCACTGATATAATTTTATTGGTGCGTTGGATATATATATATATATTCAAGTCAGTGCGCGCACTGATATAATTTCATTGGTGCGTTGGATATGAATCATAGATTTACATACTTTAACTCAAAGTGTATGCACTTGTCAAAACTTCTCCATAATCAGTGGCCCACATGCATTGATACTGATGTAGTTACATTAGTACGCACTGATGTAAACGGGATCGATAAAACATTTTACCATCCAAATTTATTTTATTTTATCTCAAATATAGACAAATATTTCATTTAAATTCATTTACTCTCAAAAACAGCCGGCAAAAAATTCACAGAGAATTCCAAAGCATGACTCCCCGACACACCTAGAGGCAAAGATCCAGGAAATAGATTCGTCATGCCTCGCTCAATCTTATTATTATTATTATTATTATTATTATTATTATTTTAAATAATTTTATTTGGACACTAAATATCCACTTATCTAGATCAGGTATTTTTTGAAACTTTTTTGTCATCGATAGGATTTGAGCCGCAGATTTGGAAGTCATTTACCTAAACCCCAAGCTCGTCCATCTACTAGCTGAGCTACGCCCCTAAAAACTATTTTAAATACATTATTAAATTGCTCTTAAGTTCTTAACTTATCTTCCATCCCTGCATGGCACAATGTTGAACGCTAGAATTTAGTTTCACATGCAGTTTTGTTGATTACGAGAATTTAATTATTCATGAAAAGATTGTACAAATTTTAAGAGATAATTTGATTTTTTCGACATGTCACGCAACCACAAGAAATTAAAAGAGTGTTATGTTTATGAAAATGATAGATTTAGATTTTAGTATACATGTTGGTGTATGTTAATTTGTTCACATATCTTCATCTGGTCATCATCTCTACTATCTTGAGATTTTATGATACACCATCTTGTACTAATTTATGTTGAAAGGTTAGTTGAAGACTGAAGTTGAAACAAACACTTGCAAAATCAAAGCAAATCATTCTCTTGTACACATACATGTAAAAATTCTCTGGTGCAAATTAAACCCCTATACATAATTTATTAATGTTAGGAGATTTACACTCTGAGAGGCTTTATTATTATTATTATTATTATTATTATATATCACTTTGATTTAAAAAAAAAATTAAAAAAAATTAAAAAAAAAAAAAAAAAAAAAAAAAAAAAAAAAACTCTCTAAACCAATATTATTTTGTGAACCGAACAAATTAACGTATATTCTTATCGCCAGTCCTGAGATTTTGGGGGCCCGTGACGGATTATATAAATGAGGTCCTCAATTCTCTATGTATATTTACTCTTTTTTTTTTCTCTAGTAAATAATAAATACTTATAAAAAGCAATATAATAACTAAAAATAAAAAATGCAACATAACAAAATAGCAAATAAAAAGTCACCGAAATAAAATTTTTATAATTATATCAAATAATGTATCACTTAAACATTACTCGTCTCACATTTTTAGAAGTAAAAGTACTAATTAAGTATTATAATTGTGTTTATTTCAAGAACCCTAGAATTGATTTCAATTTTTTTTTTCAAATGTCTGATAGATGTAGGGGGTCGTACTACGCGTTATGTGAATCGGGTCGGGTTGTGTTAGGCCCAAGGCAACTCATTTGAACTTGTGGGATTAGGGATGTCATCTCCTCGTTGGACCTGCAAGTTAACTTCTATCGACTTGGGATGCTTGTTGAACCTGCAAATACAATTAGAACAAAGATAATGCAAGTAGAATAATGAAGATGGGTTTAGATTTATTAGCCTTAGGTGTGCTTGGGCTGAACAATTATCTAAGATGATCGTGACAGTGAATTTGATCGAGTTCCGGTTGCCGGAATATTTGTACGTAGAATTTTAGCACGCTTTAGTAAGCTTTTCTTGACAGAGATTTCAGAGAGCTTCACTGTGAAAGAGCTCTCTTATTTATAGGGGAAGAGTTAGTAAACTGTTTCATGATCATGATTTGATCGTGGGAGAGATTATGGGAGAGATTCTCTCTTTAAGTTATTCACCCAGCATAACTAAAGATTGACTTGGTCTTTCAAAGACCAAGTTCTACAACTGATACTTATATTGGGTCGACCCAATATAACGGGCCTAGATAGGATCTAATACCAAAAAGGTTTGGGCTTTTTTAAGTTGGGCCTAAGGACCATTTTTGGCTACCACAATTTGTTCCCCACTCTCTAAAGAAAGATTCACTGAGTTAGAGAGTGATTTTCGTTGAGTCGACCATCAGTTTCGTCGACCGCCCTCTTTGTCGAGTTGAATCATTACTTTTTGGATGCTATTTGATTGGAAATTCTTATTGTCGACTTGTCGAAGTCGAGCTTTAGAGGTGGCTGATCGTTCGACGAAGGTCTAGTTTCAAGTTTGGAAGTCGAATCGATGGGATGGTTGCGCTTCAGTTCTCTAAGCTGACATCAGATGCATTTAATTCAGGCACAGTTATCGAGATAAAAAATTTCAAAATTTAAACCGGATGGTTACCCTGGTTAGTTGGCAACAGAGGGGGTATTGACACGTGGCAACTAGGGTTAAAAAATTGGTTTATAAATAAACCATTCCATATGCTGGAACCACTTTTGCACAACTTGAACTCTTCTTTCTCTCTTTGTTTTCTTCTTTTGGCGAGCTTTTCCTTTCTATGAAGTGCTGGTATTGTTTTTTCTGTGGATTTCTTAGTGATTTCTACTCAAATCTCTTCAAGGTTAGTAAAGAGTTGCTTTTTCTTCGTTTATTTTTGCATGAAACTTATTTCTACGAATCTATAGGGAATAAAATAGAAGTTTCTGATATTCTACTTGAGAAAAGTGTGTTTTCGCCATATTTGATGTTCTTCGCTGTTCTTGATTGTGTTTTTGTTTATACTTGTAATTTTCTGGTTTTCCTGCCAGTTTGAATCTTTGTATGTGATGATATGTTTGAGTTTTTTTGGATTGTTTGACTGTCGTGTCGAAAGTGGATATTCAGATTCAGCATTTGCTCGACCTAGGTTAGTAAAGAACCTTGTAGGTTTAGGTCGATCTTTAGGTGTTGATTTTTCGCAAAACCCTAGGTTTTGATCTTAAAACCTTAGGTTGTGATTGTAGCGTTTTAGTTTCTGACTTGTGCATTTTTTGTGCATGTCAGATTTTGGAGATACCATATCGAGTGACACTATAATTTCTAAACCACGCTTCTCTTGGACTCCTAGCGATGCGGAAGGTGAGGGTGAAGTAGGAGTTGACAGCAGACTTGCTAATGTCGATCAATCGGTTTCAGTAGAGGATCCATCGAAAGTCGTTACTATAAATGCGAGAGGTATGATAGAGCAGGGCATCGTCTGCGCCGTTACAGGGTTGGTCGAATTTATAGAGCATATGGATGCTGCAGAACCGTCTACAACAAGTCGTCCGCTAGGCATTTTATCTGACAGTCCAGAAAGTTTGCTTACGGATGTCGACCTAGATCGTTTACGAACGATTTATGGTATCCCTGAGACTGACGAACTACGTGCGCTAAAAGAACATGAGTGGGTGGATTGGGACATACCTGAGTGGACGTGTTTTTATGAATATACCCTCCGTTTAGGGTTCAGATTCCCAATTCCTCAATTGGTTCGACGAGCGTTGTTATATTACGACATTGCTCCTGGCCAATTGATGCCAAATAGTTGGAGAATATTGTTGAGCTTGGGTGTTATCAGTGAGAGATATAACGTGAAGTTTGGGTTACGGTGCCTCCTCCATAATTATTATTTGAAAGAACATATAAGTGATCATGGTCATTACATGCTGATACCTAGGTCTAAAAAACGTCAGCTTATTACTGATACTACGACAAATGATCGACATTGGAATGATACCTTCTTTTTTGCAAAAGGTCCTCCAATCGATGGTCCCCAGGGAGAGTCGCAGTATCAATACCGGTGAATCTAGAACCAGTATGGTGAGTATCGTCTACCAATTGTCGTTTGGGGTTTTTTATTTATTTACGCAACTCGTATTGATGAATCATTGCTTTTGTAGAAATGAAGGGTGCAGATAGTAAACCGTCGTGCGACGTGGCACCTACGCGCACTAAGGCTATATTAGATATCCTTGTCGAACATAGGTGAAAATATATATAAAACGTGCCCTAATATAATCTAGAACAAGGGGGTGAATAGATTTTAATCGGATTATTACCAACTTTTTGCGATTAATCAATATTACAAAAAAACCCTAACTAGTCATAAAAAAAAATCAAGTGTAATAAAGCGGAATATAAGCGACACTAGATTTTTACGTGGAAACCCTCACGGGAAAAACCACGGGCTGTTATGTGCGCCACACACGAACCTCAATCCACTAATTGTAATGGCAATTACAACCTAGGTTGACCACGTCAAACCTTACACGGTTACTAATCTACCACTATTACCCGCAGGCCTTAAAAAGTGAATCTAGTCCCTTGCTTGCAAACTATAAAAGACAAATACAAGACTTGTCTCTCAAAGAGAAGAGATAAACAACCTAAAGTGAATATATACAATATTCAAGAAGTATAAATGCAAGGTTAAACATTTAAGCTTATCTAGGCATGGATGAACATGTTAAAGACATTCCTAGATATCATATAACTATATGAGATGCATACAACCTAGCTATATGTGCAAATCAAACCTATATGCAATAGCCATCACAAACCCACAAAACATAATAAAAAAGCTATCTTGAAACTAGTCAAGTAATAAAGATGCAATCTTGAAACTAGTCAAGTCATAAATGAGCTATCTTGTAGAGCAAGAACATATAAAAAGATGTAGATGATGTTCTAACTACAAGTTATGTGAGTAATGAAGAAGACCCATGAGAAATCATACCTAGAAGATGCTAGATGATGAATGAACCACAAAAGGATGATGGGTTTTTGGTTTTGATTAGGAAAGATCAAATCTTGGTTGCTTTTCTTTGAAGTCACTCTAAAAACTCTCTCTAGTTGATTTGAAACTCAAAACCTTAAAAGAGACTAGAGAATAGGATGTATTTATAGAGAAGTGTGTGAGAATGTGAAATGTCACATTTAAAAAACCTATCAGCCGTCGACCGCTGTTGGTACCGCTGTGAAAGCCACAGTAGTCATGGCAGCGGTACACACTGTCAAGCTAACCGCTGTGTAAATTGACAAAGGTCACGACAGTGGTAAAGGGAGCGGTCGACACTGTCTGTGAACCGCTGTCTTTATCACTGCAAAAAATCACAGCGGTCAGAGGTACAAAATCATGCAATTTTCAAGGCCATGGCAATGATCAAGTAAATTACACTAGAGTGATCATGCATGAAATGAGAATATGCACCAGCAAGAAACACACAACATGATACAAGAAGTGTAAATTCATGAGATGTGTGTGTGTGCAATCTAATTCTCTTCAATTAAGAGTTAAGACAAGTAAACTACCTTTCTTGAAGCTCATGATGTCCACAATGAGGTCCTTTAACATTTGAGGAGGATTACTTCAATCCTAAGCTACCCTTACATATTTGAACCCCATTGTGGTTTTGTCAATAAAATGAGTCAATCAAAAGTGAGGCACTTACAATAGGAGTTGTAAAGTGTTGCTTACGGAAGGTAAACTTAGGCTTAGAAGTTTATGGAGATGGTTGACTTTGAATAGATCGCGAGCACCGTATCCCCACGTGAAGGATTTCTTATCATATGTTTGGACTAGGAGGAGTTTTGAAATTCTTTAGTATGATATGAAATTTATGTCGCCTCTTACTAAATTTGAACGTCGTTTTGCAATAACGTTGATGGCGAGCGCACAAATCAACATGCCGGACAAAGCTGAAGTCATAAGGCTTTACAGGGAGGAGATTAGAAAAAAACGGGCAGCGACGATAGCAAAAAAGAGAAAGGAAAGGGATAAGTCGAAGGAGAATGCACCTGTAGTATCGGAATATGTCTACACTTCGTTGCCTGAATCAAGTCCGTCAAGGAAGAGGAAGAGAAAGAGAAAAGATTCTACTGTCGAACGTGGAAAGAATATCGAATCTAGTTCGAAGGTAAAATTGGTTTCAACTGCTTTGGAACCAGACTCGACAATGATGCTTCTCTCTTCTGGGATTTCGTCATTCAAGGAGCCAACTGGATTTCTTGATAGGTCGAACGAATTCCTTCTCTCTGCTGATGAATTGTATTTGAAGGGTAAGAAAATAGAGGAGGTTTTTAACACGGGTATCCTTTCGGCGTTCCAGGTAAGTTTGTCTATTCCTAATAAGTTTCTTTCTTGATTATCTATCATTTTTATCAATACGACATCCTTCTTTGCAGGCTTTGCAAGTGCACTTGCATTTACATGATAGGTACAAAACTATTAATGATAAGTGTTTGAAGTTTCGGAAGGCCAATGACACCCTTAAGGCAGATAACGCTAAGCTTGACAGGGCAATGAAAGAATTGGAGCAAAGGAACTTAGCTCTAGAGGAGGAATTGAAGGGTGTGAATAAGGAGAGAGATCGACATCATGCTGAGTCAACAAAAGCCAAGGAGGTTGTTAAGGAGTAGGAGCAGTTTGTCGAGGACTTGAAAAGATGACTGATGTCGATGGCGGCTGATGCAATGTGCAAGGCAAGGGTGGAGCTTTTCAAGGAGTATTTGTCTGGTGCATATGTGAATTGGGATTCCAAAGAGATACATGAGGAGATCGACGCTTATGAAGAAATGGAGTGTCTTAAACTTGAGGGATCTCCATCTGGAGAGGAAGCAGATGAAGAGATTGATGTAGAGGGAGATGGCGACAAGGGCCTTGGAAATGAAGAGAACATCAACAATGTCGAAGGCCCAAATGCTGCTGTTGCTGATCCGACCCAAAAGGATGCTTGATCGTTTCTTTCGTTTAACAATCTCATATATATATTTTTTATATCAGATTTCAATTTGGTCTGTAATTGTGGATGATTTGGTCGACTCGACCTATATTTATGACTTGAATTCTTTATTTTATTTTGAATCGACTTCATGCGTGTTTTATTTTGATTTTATATTGTGAAAACGATACAACCATCATATAATGGGGTTTGCACAATTGTAGTTTTTAATTGAATGAGATAAGCCTGTAAACTTATGCTCATACGTAATTTGGTCAACACGACCTTTTGGTTTAACTATCAAAGTCGCGTACATGCGTCTTGGTTGACAACCTTTTATGAATAGTGAATTGCAAGCGAAGTTTGGTCGAACGACCTTGTATACAACTTTGAATATCGCGTACACGCGTTAATTGGTCGATACAACCTTTCTTTACATAGTAAAATCGCGTACATGCGTTAATGGGTCGACACGACCTTTTTTTTTTTACATATAAAATCGCGTACATGCGTTAGTGGGTCGACACGACCTTTCTTGACATAGTAAAATCGCGTACATACGTTACATATTCGACACTTGTCCCCAGTGCTATCCCTCACTCTCTGTTTGCGATGTTGATTGAGGAAATTGAGAGTAGATCCTGACAGAATTCATAATTTATCGTTTGTATGAGGTCGTGTCGTACCTATGATAGCTAATAAATGCTTGTCGATGTTGACAGCTTTCGTAGAACAAGATGTGAGTTTTATTTGTGAGCTCAGTTTTGCACTTAGTTGCACTAAGTTTTCATCATTGCTCCTTGTGGGTCGATTCATTAGTATTGAATGTCGATAAAAATGAACAAACAATAGTATAACGTAAAATATATTAAAAAATGAAGTTTAGAAATGGTACTGTTTTAGATGTAAAGCTTTCCAGCTGTTGTGCAACTCCCTACCGTCGAGTCCTGGTAATTTGTATGCTCCTCGCCCTTTTATATCTGTTATTTGGTATGGGGCTTCTCATGTCGGTCCTAGCTTTCCCGCTTCTTCTTCCCTGGTATTTTGAAAGACTTGTCGTAGTACCCAGTCGTTGATTTTGAATACTTTTGTCCTCATTTTTTTGTTATAATGTCGTGCGAATTATTGTTGGTACGACTGTATCCGCAGGGATGCGCTATCTCGACGTTCGTATAAGTGATCTAACTCGAAAGTGAGCTCCAAATCGTTTTGCTTCTCATTGGGATTTTCGTTGCGAGCAGTTGCAAGTGTGTCTCTATTGGGATTATTGCCTCGAAGCCGTAGACAAGTGAGAAAGGAGTTTCTCCAGTCAATCGACGTGGAGTAGTTCTGTACGACCACAGTATCTCTGGGAGTTTTTCCGTCCATTCACTTTTTTCTGCCTCTAATGGTTTCTTTAGTGTGTTGACGATGGTTTTATTGGTTGACTAGGATAACGTGGTGTTGAGAAGCTCAGCTTTATCCCATATTTGTCGCAGAAGTTTTTGAAGTCGTACGAAATAAATTGGGATTCGTTGTCGGTCACTATCTCCCATGGTACTCCAAACCTGTAAATTATGTTTTTCCATACGAAGTCGCGTACTTTAATGTCGCGTACTTGTTGGTAAGCTCCGATTTTGACCCATTTGGTGAAGTAGTCTGTTAAAACTAGCATATAGACGACACCTCCAGGTGCTGCAAGAAGTTTACCTACAATATCCATTCCCCATTTTATAAAAGGCCAAGGGGCCAAAATTGAATTTAACATACCTGGGGGGAGATGCGACACTGGTGTAAATCGTTGACACTTGTCGCAAGATTTCACATGGTTTTAGGAATCATACCGCATTATCGGCCAGTAGTATCCCGCTGTGATGGCTCTATTCGACAAACTTCGAGTGCCAGAATGATTTCTGCATTCCTCGTAATGGAGACTTTTGAGGACATCGTACGCCTCTTGAGGGGTTACGCATCTCAAATATGGTCCTGTAAATGATTTTTTATAGAGTTTACCGTATAAAATGTATAATTTTACAGCTTTTGCTTTGATCTTCCTTGCTTTGGATCTGTCTCCTAGTAGGATGTCGGCCTGAAGGTAATTAAATATGGGTTCCATCCAACTTCTTCCATGGTCAACAGGAGCAAGTACTTCAGCCTCTTGAATTGTCAGTGACATAAGATACACAACGGGTATAGATTTCGAACTGTTCGTCGTTGTCGACCCAAGACTTACCAATGCATCTGCTCGAGTATTTTTAGATCTGGGTATTTGTTGGATTGTAAATTCGTTGAAAGTCGACTGAAGTTGCTTGGCTTTCGCCAAATATGCCGACATTCTTGGGTCCCTTGCTTCATAGGATCCATTCATCTGTCGAACAACTAGTTGCAAGTCGCTCAATACTTGAATGCTTTTTATGTCTAGGTTTTTTACGAGGTCGAGCCCGACAATCAAAGCTTCGTATTTAGCTTCGTTGTTTGTCACACGAAATTCGCAATGGATCGACTGCTCCAGCGTGTCCCCCTGTGGGGATTTGAGTACCAGACCTAGTTCGCTTCCTTTGATATTGTTAGATCCGTCGATCGATAGAATCCACTTTCCGATCGAAGGTTTTTCTGTGAGGGCTACTAGTTCCTATTCGGCCTGCACATTTTCACAAGGAGTAAAATCTGCAATAAAGTCAGCTAATACCTGTGATTTCATTGCTGTTCGCGGGTGGAAACTAATGTCGTACTCGCTAAGCTCTACAGCCCATTTTGTCAGTCGACCTGAAAGTTCTAGTTTGTGAAGAATATTTTTTAGGGGGTATGTGGTTAATACCTTAATGGAGTGGCATTGGAAGTATGGTCGCAGCTTGCGTGCTGCTACGATTAGAGCTAATGCCAGTTTTTCCAGTCGACTATACATGGTTTCTGCGTCTAGTAGAGCTTTACTTACGTAATATACTGGGTGTTGCGATCCCTCTTCTTCTCTAACCAGCACAGCACTTACGGTAGTGTCGGATATTGCTAGGTAAACGATTAATGTTTCGTTGTCTTTTAACGAGGTGAGGCCAAGTATGTCTTCAAATCTTGCAAGGCTTTTTCACAATCGTCGTTCCACTCGAATGCCTTGTTCTTTCTCAACGTGTTAAAACATGGATGGCAGGGTTCAGACAACTTTGAAATGGATCTGTTCAGGGCTGCTACATGACCTATGAGTTTTTGTACATCCTTGATACATCTAGGCGATTCAATTCCCTCTATCGACCGAATTTGGTCTGGGTTGGCTTCGACACCTCTTTGGGTGACCAAGTTGGGTGACCAAGTAGCTTAGAAACTTTCCTGAAGACACACCAAATGAGCATTTAGCAAGGTTAAGTTTCATACCGTATTGGTTGAGTACATTGAACGACGGTCTCAAATGCTCGATGTGTTATTGAGCGACCAGGGATTTGACCAGCATGTCTTCGATGTAGACTTCCATCGTCAAGCCCAGCATCTTATCGAACATCTTGTTGACTAGCCGCTGGTAGGTTGCACCTGCATTTTTTAAACCAAAAGGCATTACTTTATAGCAAAAAATACCTCACTTGGTGACGAAGGTTGTTTTTTCCTAGTCGTCATGATGCATCAGGATCTGGTTGTAGCTAGAATAAGCGTCCATGAAGCTGAGTAGTTTATGTCCTGCTATGGCGTCGACTAGCATGTCAATATGAGGGAGTGGAAATGAATCTTTAAGACACGCTTTGTTAAGGTCCGTGAAGTCGATGCAAACTCGCCACTTCCTGTTTTTCTTCTTTACTACCACGACGTTTGCTAACCAATCGGGGTATTTTACTTCCTTTACTGAACCGATGTCGAACAATTTTTGGATCTTTTTGTTGATCACTTTATTCCTTTCTGGGGTGAATTTCCTTCGCTTTTGCTTTACTGGCTAGTGATATGGGTCTACCTGCAATCAATGAACTATTACCTCTAGGTTGATACCCACCATGTCCGCATGTGACCAAGCAAAACTAATCCGTCGCTCCTTCAAGAATTCGATCAACTGCTCGCGGATATCACTTGGTAGTCTGGATCCAATGAAAACTTTGTGGTCTGGCTAATCGGGGTCGATCGACACCTCGTCGAGTTCTTCCGTTTTTGGTTTGTTTGGAGTCGACTTGACTTTTGCATCCTGTAATTGCTATAATTCCTTTTTCTTCTTTTTCATGGCGTTTTGGTAACATTCTCTGCTCTTTATTCCCCTTTTATTTTTTTTACTCCCCATTTGGTCGGGAATTTTATCATTTTGTGGTATGTCGAGGAGATAACCTTCAACTCATGTATCCACGGTCTGCCAAGGATCGCGTTGTATGGAGACTGGTAGTCGAGCACCAAGAAATTGATATACAAGTTAACTCCTTCGACGTAGACAGGTAGTACGATTTCGCCTAGAGTACTTTTTTGTTCTCCGTTAAAACCTGTCAACATTGTCGTTCGACGATTGAGTTTGGATTCGTCGACCTACATTCCTCTTAGAGCACTGTTAAATAGTATATTACACGAACTACCATTGTCGATTAAAATGCGTTTTGTTAGACAATTAACAATATGTAATGAAATAACAAGTGCATCATGGTGAGGAGAAAACAAATCTGATTTGTCTATAGATTTCAAGATGACAGTCTCGTCGACCTTCGAAGGGTGTTCCCGATTTGGTTGAATTTTCGCATTCAACACTTGTCGTGTATGCCTATTTGCCGTAGAGTAGCTTACGCCATTGACTTCAGATCCACCGATAATGTAATTGATTACTCTATCCTGTCTGAATGGTTCTGGAGGATTGTCGTTCATACTAGTTTTTCTTTGGTCATCACGTCGGGCGAGAGTTTGTTTCCCCTTGTCAGTTAAGAATTCTCGTAGATGTCCCTGTTTTAAGAGTTCTACGACTTCATATTTGATGGCGATGCAATCTTCCGTACGATGGCCGTGATCACCATGAAACTCGTATCAAAGCATTGCGTCTCGATGTTTTGGGAGTGCATTCATCTATCGTGGCCACTTGACTGTTTTTCCCATTTCTTTCATCACTACTACGAGGTCGACCGGTTTGATACTCAGATTGTATTCTAGTGCTTCGACACGTGCTCGGTTCGACTTTGGGTTGCCACGACCGTACAAACTTCTATTGCTGGAATCTTCGTGTTGCGATTGAATATTCCTCCTGTCGTTCATTGGATATGGTTCTGACCTTCTGCCGTTCGACCTTCTTTCGACTCGATCATTTCGTTGATTCCCATAGTTGTTGACTTTTCCAACGAAATTTGCTTCGTCTTCCTCTCATTTGATTTGGGCCCACGCTTTTGCCAGTACGTTTTCCATTATCCTACATGGATATTTAGTGAGTTCTTTATATAAGTCAGAATCAAACCTGAGGCCTTTCCTGAAGGCGTAGATGGTGGTCGCTTGATTGCAATGTGGGATCTTCATTTTCTCTCTGTTGAAGCATCCGACATATGTTCTCAAATTTTCACCATGTCTTTGCGTTATTATATACAGGTTGTCCGACTGTTTCTCTAACTTGTGACTACTGGCGAATTGCTCCACGAATGTATATGTCAGCTGCGCAAAAGAATTGATAGAATTGTTAGAATTGTTAGGTAAATTCGTATACCATTGTAAAGCTGGGCCGCTGAGGCTAGACCCAAAGGCTTTGCACATGCACGCTTCTTTCAGGTCATGTGGAATCACAACAGTGAACATCCTTTTTTTATACTGTGCTATGTGGTCGTCCGGATCTGTCGTGCCCTCTTACTGCTTCATGTTTGGGAAGCTGAATTTTCTGGGCATTTCGGTGAGAGCGATCGCATCGACGAAAGGTGAATTGACGAAGCTGTTTGCCGTACTTTTCTTTATTGGAGCTGGGACTCCTGGAATTCTTTGAATGAGAGCTTCCATTTCTACAAACCTACGAAAGAATTCCAAATTAGCAGACAAAGGTAAGTCAGATCCGGGTTTTACCAATCTGGGTGTAGACTGGAGTGACACGAGCGTCCGTTGGACATTTTCAGGCTGGAGATCCATTGTCGGGTCCTGCTCGTTTAGCATTTCATTCCGGATTGGCATGTTGTTGAGATTGATTTCGACACGAGCCGTCTGGGGTGTTTGCTGATTATGCTGGTCGCCTGGGTTCATGTATGATCTCACTGGGTTACTTGGTGTGATAGGACCTGTTCGATCGACCACCTATTCACCGTTTGGAACCAGGACTGGATGCTCCAACGTCGCTGAATCAGGTACTACTCCATCGACCAAGGCTCTCAACTCATCGTTCGTCGCTCGGATCGCTACATTTTTTGCTTTGAGTGCCCATAATTTCTCTACGTTTGCAACCATTTGAGCAGTCAATGCAGCGATTTGCTCTTCGACATTTGAGATAGTTCCATCTCTAGACATGTTGACTGGTCGTTTGAGTGATTCGATTAATTAGTTCGTAAAGTTGCAAGGGGCCCCACGGTGGGCGCCAAACTATAAGGGGTCGAACTACGCATTATGTGAATCGGGTTGGGTTGTGTTAGGCCCAAGGCAACTCATTTGAACTTGTGGGATTAGGGATGTCGTCTCCTCGTTAGACCTGCAAGTTAACTTCTATCGACCTGGTATGGACGCTTGTCGAACCTGCAAATACAATTAGAACAAAGATAATTCAAGTAGAATAATGAAGATGGGTTTAGATTTATTAGCATGGTGTGCTTAGGCTGAGCAATTATCTGAGATGATCGTGAAAGTGAATTTGATCGAGTTCCGGTTGCCGGAATATTCGTACGCAGAATTTTAGCACGTTTTAGTAAGCTTTTCTTGACAGAGATTTCAGAGAGCTTCACTGTGAAAGAGCTCTCTTATTTATAGGGGAAGAGTTAGTAAACTGTTCCATGATCATGATTTGATCATGGGAGAGATTATGGGAGAGATTCTCTCTTTAAGTTATCCACCCAGCATAACTGAAGATTGACTTGGTCTTTCAAAGACCAAGTTCTGCAACTGATACTTATATTGGGTCAACCCAATATAACGGGCCTGGATAGGATCTAGTACCAAAAAGGTTTGGGCTTTTTTACGTTGGGCCTAAGGACCATTTTTGGCTACCACAATATATTGATAGATTATTTGATCTACTGTGGATGTGGTTAAGTATTATAATTGTATTTCTTTGGTGGGCTTTAAAAAAAACATATATATAAAAGGTAGGCCTCCAAACTTATATCTGGTTAAGTGATATATGGGCTAATATTGTTTTATAAAAAAAAAAGGGATTAATTGCACAAACCTCCCTTGAGTTTAGATCTAATTACAGTTAGATGGACTTTTTACTCGAAATTACACAACCTCCCTTACCATAAGTTGACTTCCGTTAAACTTAACACTTGACCAAACTTTTAGGGTTAAATGACTTGAATGCCCCCATTTGTAATATTTTGTTACCTAAAATAAATAATTAAACAAATATTATCTAATATATATAATAAAATTTTAAAAATTTAATAAAAAAAATGAGGATAATGTTGTTATTTTTTTTCGATATTTATCACCTATTTTTTAGAGAACAAAAAAAATGGCAAACTTTTCTCTTTTATCGACATCTATCACCACTCATTTTCAACTAAAGAGAAAATCATCATCATCCGAGATTTTTTTTTTTTTTTTAATTATTTTTTATAGGTTCAACACCCATTTTCAACAAAAGAAAAGAAAAAATCATTCTTAGTTGAGTTTTTTTTTTCGAGATTCATCACCCATTAAAAAAAAAAGGTCCATAAAGGATTATTATGAAAATTGAGTGATAAATATATATATTTTAAAATAATAGCATTATCCTCATTATTTTTACTAAAATTTTAAAATTTTATTATATATTAGATAATATTTGTTTAATTATTTATTTTAGGTAATAAAATAATACAAATGGAGGGCATTCAAGTCATTTAACCCTAAAAGTTTGGTCAATGGTTAAATTTAATGGAAGTCAACTTATGGTAAGGGGGGTTTGTGTAATTTCAAGTAAAAAGTCCATCTAGCTGTAATTAGACATAAACTCAGGGTAGGTTTGTGCAATTAGTCCTAAAAAAAAAAAACTAGTACGTGGGTCTCCTGACTTATTTAAAAACTGAATATATAAAGTTTAGTTTCAACCTGAAATTTGGGGCCCTTGGAAAACTGAGGCCCTAAGCAGTCGCCTCATGGGCCTATGCCTAAGGTCGGCCCTGGCTCATATATCTATTTTTATAATTAAAAAAAGTAGGCTCTCAATATAATCGGAAGAAGTGAGCTCCCAACATTCAACATTGGGACTTGAGAGAGGTCTTCCCACGTTTATTGTGGTTTTATGGTCAATGTTGAGCCTTTGATCATAACAACTTTTATCGTGTGAATTTACAAACCTTTTTTTTTTCTTATATACATACGGTGATACAGTTCTCAATGTTTTGAAATTGAAATTTTTTATTCAAAAATAATTAAGGTAATTCAGTGGTAAACACTCGTATTAATATAGTCATATCTCATTTGAGCTCCCACTTTATAATTTTTTTTAAAAGTACCTTGCATTCCATTGCAAGAAAAATTAAAACTTGATGAGACAAGGACCTAGAGGTGGCAATATGGGCTATCGTGTCGTGTTTGTATAAATCCAAACACACCCCATTACTTTTTTTCTCAACCTTAACACGACCCGTTAAACTTATCGTAGGTCAAAACCCAAACACGACCCATTAAATTATGTGTTACCCGAGAAAACCCATTTAACCCATTAATTTATAAGTTATGTATGGTAAATTACAATTCCATTAATTCATTTCCTACTTACAATTTTAAAGTAATTTAAATCTTTTAATTTAATTACACAATTCAATCCACTGGACGAGATGAGATTGATCCAGTGGTAAACCCCTCACACCTACACCAATGAGGTCATGGGTTCAAGTCCTCCCACACCCCAAAAACCACGAATTTATGTAATATTGTACTTCAAAAAAAAAAAAAAATCCACTAACACTAATTTAATAAATGAAAATAATCAAGAATAACAAAAATCTTGATTCAAAATAAAATCCCATAAAATTTAATACAATTTTCCCAAATATAAAATTCACCCAAAAATAAATCCAAACATAATATCCATATGAAATAATTAAAATTAAAATTAAAGTAATGGAGAATACTTTTCTTTGAACACTTGATCTTAAGTAGGATGTAGAAGAGAGAGGGAAGAATTTAAAGTATTTAGGTTTTGATTTATAAAGTAATGTTTAGGGTTTCTCTATATATTTGTAAATTACATATTTTATCGTGTTATATGGATTAACAGGTTGGGTGGGGTTTAACCTAAACACGACCCATTTACTTAACGTGTTTTACGTGTTTACTCGTTAGTGGTCTGAACCCAATAAAACATAACACAAACCCTTAAATATTGTGTCGTGTTATAGGGTCGTGACCCATATTGCCACCGCTAGATGAGGTTGATCTATGCCTCTCGTACCTTGATGAGATGAAGTTATAGTTTCGGGTAAGAGTGACGATATTTACACCCCTTTAAAACTGTATATACACTCAGATTGATATTTTTTCAAAAATTCCAACACTACCCTTAAATGAAACTATTAAAACAATAATTAATGCACCTTATATATCAAATAGATGCAATAATTGATATTTTGAACATATATAAATTTTTTTGAACTTGGTTAAAAGTCAACAACTATCATGTTTATGGCTAGAATCTGATGTAGGTCGGTAATGTCATCTTGAAGAATAATAGTTCTAATTCTTTATTGAATAATTCTGGTGTTGTAAGTTTTAACTGATGATGTAAGGACTGGGAGTTGCTAAATGCCTTCCTGTTTCTCGTCAGAGAAATGGCATGGCTCAATCTCTTGTTTCCTTATGAGAAAAAGTTGTGGCTTGGTGAAGTCAGATGTGTTTGCAATTCTTTCTTTTATTTTTAAATATATAAAAATTTATTAATTAAATCTAAATAGTGATGATTTAAATTAATATATTAAAAAATCATTATTAAATAGTTTAAAAATAAAAAACCATTTAATTTAATTAAAAACAAGTTAAAATAACAATTAAATATAAAAAAACAAAGGAGGCGTGGTAGGAGGCTGGTAGCTGAGATGGAGAGGTAGACCTGACACGGTTCTGGTTCCGATTCAGGTTCAGGTTCAGGTTCAGGTTCAGGTTCAGGTTCAGGTTCGGAACTGGCGATTAGTTTGAACTGGAACCGCCGGTTCCTGTTCCAATTACGGAGGAACCGGCAGTTCTGAACCTTTTTTTTTTTTGTCACATATTTATGAACCCAAATCAGTCTAAGACTCCAAGACCCCACCCAACCCAGATCAGGCGATTAGCTCTCTCACAAATCTGAAATCAACCCTAAACAACCCCCAAATCGTGAATCGAAGAAAAAGATTAGAAGAAGAAGAAGAACTAAAGAAGGAGATCGAAGAAGAAGATTAGAAGAAGAAGAAGAATAAGAGATCGAAGAAGAAGAATCAAAGAAGAAGAAGAAGAGAAAGATCAGAAATCTAACGAAGAAGACGAATGATTTAGCATTTAGGAATTTATATTTTAGGTTTAGGATTTATAAAAAAATATATATAAAATGTTGGAACCACCGGTTCGAATCGAATTTCCAGTTCGATTCGAACCGAGCAGCTCCTTAAAAATTGGAATTGGAATTGGAACTGGAACTGGAACTGGAACTGGAACTGGAACTATCCTCCTTCGGATCCAGTTTCGATTCGATTCAGTTCGACGGTTCAAACCAAAACCGTGTCAAGTCTTGGGAGAGGCTCCGCTCCTCCACATTTATGTTTTCATTTTAATTATTTAATAATTATTTTAGTTTACATTATTTAATCAAAAGCTAAAGAGAATGGATATTTTCGGTAATGTGAGAGGTGTGCTTGCAAATTATAGCATTATAAAAATTTTAATGGGGGTATAAATATAAAAAGGGGTGTATATATGATTTTTTTTTTTTTTTTTTTTTTAGGGTGTAAATATCGACATTCTTTGGGTAATTTTTATCATGTCCTCCTCAAGACTTTAAATTCCAAATTTGTTGTAATACTAAAAAAATTTAAAATAATTAAAATTAGAAGTTAAAAAAAAAAAAAAAAAATGCCACGTGTAATCTCAGTATCAAAGTATCAATAAGACAATAAGGGTGCGTTTGGCAGGGACATGAGACAGGACAAGGTGGGACGGGACAGGACAGGACAGGCTGTTCTATATTGTGTTTGGTAGGCCTGGGACAGAACTGTTCACTGTACTGTTATGCGTTTGGTATGGCTGGGATGGGACAGGACAGGACAAGAGGTTCAAATGACCAGAGTACCCTTCTTGTCCTGTCCACTGTTTGTTACCACATAATAGTGATATATGGGACAGGACAGGACAGTATTTATTTTATTTTATTAAATAAATATTTTTATATATCATATTTAATAAAAATAATAGCATTCTAATTGAAAAATAATTTAATTAATAATTTTTTGGAAGACATGTTAGTTTTTTTTTTCAAATAATAACAATATTATTATGGCCATTCCCTCAATTTTTTTTAATAATAATAATATCAAATAATAATATTATGGTCATTCCGTCAAATTTTTTTAAAAAATTATTATTAAATTTTACATACTCGTAATTGTGAATAATGGAAAAGACAAATCAATTTTATATGAATGTAATTAGTAATTACATGTAAATCATACTCATGACCTACGATTTCAAGTTTTAATTGATCAACCACACATCATGCCAAACATTGCATACTAGTAAATTATTGATAATACTTAATAACATGATCCAACAAAAAAGTTAATGTAATATAAATTTTGACAAACATAATAACATAATCCATAACACAAACATGTTCACAATTCCAACAAAATATAAGTTTCAAACATGTTCACAAAATCAAACATGTTCACTCCTCTAGAATTGCCTTCACGAAATCTGGCTTGTAAGAGTCATTCAAGCCATTCCAAATACGCAACTGGTTTGGCTTGTTTCCAAAATACATAGCAACTCGTATCACTTGCATACGATCAAGACCCATACCCTCTAGCTCAACACCTAAACGGGTCATTGCATCTCCTCCCGTAATAGCCTCAGTCAACTTAGCAATATCAGCGGATGCCCTTTCCATACTTGTTCATCCATAGCTTCATCCATAGCTTCAAATTTCACAAATTAGTAAAATTTCCATACTTGTTCATCCAAACTTTAATTAGTAAAATGAAGTGATTGTCGCGTTCATCCATAGCTTCAAATTTCACAAATTAAACAAAACAAGTATACATTTAGTCAAATTAATCCATGTATCTTGCTAAAGTTAAATCAAGAATGCAAGGAGTGTCATAATTTTAAACAAATCAGTTGTAGCTAACTACATTCAATAAAGTACCTAATATCTAAGCACAATACAACTTCGCACGCTTAGTCTAAACAGAAAATTAAATCCACGATAGAAAATCACAAGTCTATCTAATTAGAATCAATCCATTTTACAATATATGTTGTTTTATTCAATATGGGAATACTTTTAGAAAATCCATAAAAGCATAAATAAAAAGAACTATATACTATATGCAATATATACTTAACAAAAACCAAAATAGACTTGTGAATATGTAAGCTAAACAGAAATGCTAGCTAAACAAAACTATATATAAAATGGCTGCATCAATGTAAAAATATAAGCTAAATAGAAACACAAATAAACAAACCAACAAATCTCGCCTTTTTTTTGAAA
Organism: Acer yangbiense; assembly: GCA_008009225.1. Taxonomy (NCBI): domain Eukaryota; kingdom Viridiplantae; phylum Streptophyta; class Magnoliopsida; order Sapindales; family Sapindaceae; genus Acer; species Acer yangbiense. The sequence goes on along the minus strand of CM017764.1, from coordinate 42,851,459 downwards.
AAGCACAATCAGTTGCTATTTAATAATGAAAGCCACGAAGGCAAGAAAGACCAACAAGACAGAATGCTAAGCAAAGCTACAGACACGCAACATCCTTACAAAATCTGAGAGCAAAAACAAAGCCGACTATAAAATCCTCTAAGCACATACCAAAACAGGGGATTGAAAGACACAAACATAGAGAATCAATACACAACATCAAACTCCCCATTCTAGTCTCTCGACCTTTTTTTTTTTTTTTGAATAAACGAACCATTTCATTCCAAAACCATCAATGTAAATATATAAGCTAAACCTCCAAATTAGTTTGTGGGTATGCTCCAATTTTTGGAGCCCGCAGCAACATAAACAGAAAAATCGAAAAATGGCCAAAGAAAATTCGATTTACAATAGATATTAGCAGCCATGATTTTTGAGCAATAGATTAGAGCAAAAGTGGAAAAGGGTGATCTCTAAAACTCGAAAAATCAAGTATTAATACTTGATAATACCAATAACTAAAAACCACCAAGTTTAATTAAAATCTAATATGATGAAATCGTGACCAGATGACAAAGATGTTGGCAAGAGAGAAAGAAAATAGGGATGAAATAACTGATCTTGAAACAAATAAACAAGCAGACGGCGGTAGGTGTGTGGTGGTAAGTATGTTCACGAACCTGGCTTTGAAGACGAAGATGGATCTGCGGCTGGTAGGTGTGTTGTTGACGGCGCCGAAGACGAGTACAAGCGACCCCGATGAAGATGGATCTGCGGCTGCTAGGTGGGAGAGATAGAGAGGGATCGTTGATGATGACTGAGTGTAGATGAAACCTAATTTCAAGACCAGATTTTTTTTTTATAACTGATATTTTTGTAATTTTTTGAACTTTTGAGGGCAAAATAGTCTTTTTGGCACTTGTCCCATGCATGGGACAAGGCTGGCCGACCTATTTGGGTGGGACAAGATTTTGGGTTTTTTGTCCCACCTTGTCCCGTACCGTCCCATGCTAATGGCACGCCAAACGCGGGACAAGGGAAAGTTGTCCCGTCCTGTCCCGCGTACCAAACGCACCCTAACAGTCGTTTTAGTCCTACCTATTACCTACTCTTGCTTGCTCCCTAATCCCTATTCGATTGTCTTGAAAGCAAAGAAGAGTCAGATTCATACACTCAAGTTGTTGTTATTAATCATATTCTTGTTTTCTCTACAAAATCAATCATATTCTTATTATTAATTTTTCACTTAATAGAAGATGGTGATCAAGTTGTTGTTCAATGAGCCACATAGTAAAACCTCTAAAAAACCAAGTTAATCGAATCACGATGGACACTGAGAGCACCATCCCATTAAAGATTACGTTCAATGGGCCGGCAAATCACTTCACCGATGCAATTCCGGTCGGTAATGGCCGCCTCGGAGCCATGGTATGGGGCGGCGTCGCATCGGAGACTCTCCAGCTCAACGGTATAATGACATACTATTTACTGCATTTTCTCTAAAGAAAAATCACAAAATTAGTGTCTTTACATACAAATTAAATGTGTATGATTAAGTGGTGAATTTGAATTTTTCTGCAGAGGACACGCTCTGGACTGGGATTCCAGGCGATTATACTAGGCCAACTGCTCTAGAGGCGCTATCAGAAGTCAGAGGTCTGGTTGACAATGGCGAATATGCTGAAGCTACTGAGGCATCAGTCAAGTTGTTTGGAAATCCTGCACAAGTATGTTGTTCTCATTAGCTCTTATGTATATCTAATTGAACATTACTTTGTTGTGATTGGTGATTGGTTTCAATTTGGGGTTTTTTTGTTGGTACTAGCTAGTTTAGTTGGAGGTCTCGAGTTTGAATCCCGCTCACACCAGGTGTGGAGGGGTTCTAGTTTATATTTGGATGTGGGGTGTGATTTGTGAATGACCCTTGTATTGTTGTAACCTGAAGTCACTTTAGGAGACTGCCTTGAGTTAGTTAGGTGGTGTGTGGAATACCAAAGTGAAAATGCTCTTCAATGGTTATATATATTTGCGAATAGGTTTTGATTGCTATTATTAGTAAAGTTAACGTTTTCTTGGATTACTATATGACTGGTCTGTTTTTCATGGGAGAACTTCATTTGTGATGGTGATAGCTTAAAAGATTTTCAGGGGAAATGATTTTAGAACCAAATCTAGACGATTCTGTGTTCTTACTTATATGGAAAATACTGGCAATTGTCTTCAATATTCATCTTATTAAGGGATATAAAATAGCTTAAATATTAGATGGTCTTGTTTCCCATGTGATTTCTTATCAACATCTTTTAGTTTATGTTCTGGTTGCGATGAACTGCTTAATATATCCAAAGTGTTCACTTTAGTACATAGGCTACATTGTTATTGCTGAGGCTCATAGTCATAGACAATTCAATAATCCATAAGTTGCTGGCTCAACAACTTGCAGATCATCGCTGGTTTGAATCTGGCATGTTAAATGTTCTTTCTCACTAAAGAATACAATGTTATTGTTGAGGCTCATAGATAATATGGTCTAGGTGATTAAGGGTCAATACAACTAACTAGTTTTCTGAACACAATGTTGTTGAATGTTTGGGAATGTAATGAGTTTATGATTGGATGTCACATGGTTATCACTGCTTCTCTATCCTCTCATGTTGATGAGAATGTTCCTTTTAGGCATATTAGGAATTCATTTAAACAGATTTCTGTGCTTTGATTCCTGAGGCTTGCTTTATGTGTGCAAGGGCTACTTGCCTATATGGCCAAAGTATCTTTTATGACGGACATCTTGTGTCCGGTAGGTATTTAGAGTTTCCTTGTTTCCTAATCCTTTTCATTTGATGATGAAGGTTTACCAACTTCTTGGTGATATTAAACTAGAATTTGATGATTCCCATCGTGCATATGCTGAAGAAACATACCACAGAGAGCTAGACTTAAATACTGCAACAGCACGAGTAAATTATTCAGTGGGAGATGTGGAATTCACAAGAGAATGTTTTTCATCTAAACCTGACCAGGTGATTGTGACAAAGATTTCTGGAAGCAAATCTGGGTCTTTATCATTCACAGTATCTTTGGAGAGCAAGTTAAATCATCGTTCTTATGTAAATGGAAACAATCAGATTGTTATAGAAGGAAGTTGTCCTGGAAAAAGGATCCCACCAAATATGAGTGCAAATGATGAACCAAAGGGAATTCAGTTTTCCGCAATTCTTGATATACAGATTAGTGATTCTACGGGCAAGATACATGCTCTCGGGGACAAGAAGTTGAAGGTTGAGAGTTCAGATTGGGCTGTTCTCTTTCTAGTGTCTTCATCTTCTTTTGAGGGACCATTTACTAAGCCTTTGGATTCCAAAAAAGATCCTACTTCAGAATCTATGAATGCATTGAAATCAGTTAAAAATCTATCATATTCTGATCTTTATGCTCGTCATTTAGATGACTATCAGAATCTCTTTCACCGTGTTTCACTGCAGCTCTCAACAAGCTCAGAGGGTCTTGCAAGAGACAAGTCTCTCGAGATGAGACCATTGTCCTCTATTACTGATGTACTTCCCAAAGGAAATGAAAATGATACAGTTTCAGCAGCAGAGAGGGTGAAATCTTTCCAAATTGATGAAGATCCGTCCTTAGTGGAGCTTCTGTTCCAGTATGGTCGATATTTGCTTATATCTTGTTCACGACCTGGAACGCAAGTGGCCAACCTGCAGGGAATATGGAACAAGGATCTTGAACCCAAGTGGGAGTATGTTTTCATTCTCTTCTCTTTGTTTTTAAACCTCTACCAGATTTTTCTTTTTTAATCTTGATGTGTCTTGCTGCTGTTTCTTTTTTCTTTTTTCTTTTTCCTTTTTTGTGCTAAACAAAAAACACTGTTTGTGAGGAAAAACATTCTTGTCATGGGGTAGAAAGGGACGATGGCACCTCTAATCTCACAGTGCAAATATTGGCTGCTCTCATAGAGCTAAGGCTTCTGCACTTCAATAGATCAGTGGTGTAAACTCAAATCCAAGCCTTGAGTAAGGATGAGTGCATTGTCCTTCCCTTCCTATTATCCGTTTTTTTTTTTTTTTTTTCAATTTATCTGATTGTAAAGGAAATTAGCATTTCCAGAGCAACAGAAGAGAAATTAGGAGATAAATGATAGTGCAGAATACCAGTAGTATAATTTTTATTTTATTTCTACATTTTATTTTTTAATATCTATACATGTTATAGGTAATACGTTTGCTATCGGTGACAGCACATTGCAGATTTTAAAAAACATAGGAAACATTCTGGTTCTTGCTGTTATTTGCATCAAGATTTCATCTGTATATTACTGATCTCTCTATCTCTTTCTCCAGTTGCGCTCCCCACTTAAACATCAATCTGGAAATGAACTACTGGCCTTCATTACCTTGCAACCTTAGTGAGTGCCAGGAGCCTTTTTTTGATTTCCTTACTTCTCTATCAGTTAATGGAAGTAAAACCGCACAGGTAAGAACTGTTTTCCTTCAGGTCTATGTTGGGAGCCCTTGTTAACCAACTTTTTCTCATACTCATAATTCGTTGTAGTTGCTCAACTCTTTGGGGGATTTCGAGTAAAGATTCCTCAAGTTAAGCCAATATTTGACAATTTACTGATGCTGCAGTCATCACTCTAAGTTGTAGGTGGAAATATAATTGGCGTAAGATGAAAAAGTTCAGGACACGCTTTGTTCCCATGTCAAAATAGCTAGGTTAGGTTACCTCTTAGCAGTGGCTATTAAGTTGTTAAAGAAACTTATTTATGCTAGTATGCTACCCTGATAATACAGTGAATTGCATACTTCAATCAATGTAGTGTCAGAAAGCCTAAAATCAAAAAGATTTCTATATAGACCCTTTGTGCCTTTGTGATTCTTATTCTTGTTCAATGATTTATTTATATATTCTACATTCTGTATGTAAAACAATTAGTGTAATTTATCTTGGGATGTTACAGGTGAACTATATTGCAAGTGGTTGGGTTGTACATCATAAGTCTGATATATGGGCAAAATCATCAGCTGATCGAGGGGACGCTGTGTGGGCTTTGTGGCCAATGGGCGGAGCTTGGCTTTGTACGCATTTGTGGGAGCATTACAAGTATACATTGGACAAAGTGAGATTCCCATTTTTATTGGCGCTACCTTTAGTTAGCCATAATTGTTGGCATCATTTATATCTTCCTGTAAAAGGAAGGTTGCAGATCCCTTCACAGCTCTTGAATGGAAAAAATAATTGAATGTAATCAGAAGTGATTATTAGACACTGTTGTGATCTGATGATGGCCTAGGGGAAGATGGTGGGAACCTGCATGTTCCATTCTCACAAAACACAGCCAAAAGAAGGGAATAGAAGAATATTTGGAAAGAAGGGGGCTCTTCTATTGATTACCAAGCAAAGTACAGCAGAAAGAAGATCTAAATGAAAAATAGACCAGTACAGAGAAAACTGAAATTAGAGAAGAAGATAGTACTAGGAAATTCGAGGCTCCTTGTGACCTCCCAAAGATCCAGAAAAATGCCAATATTCCAGATGCCCTTTCTTCTCTTTTTCCCACGCTATAAAGCCTTTCTTTCTAACTAACTGCAACCTCAGCTCCCAATTTGGCCACTGACTCCATCCCAATTACCTTCTTGCCCCTCCTTGAGTATACCCACTTGATAGGATGCCTATCAGAAGACCTCTTCAATGTGCATGAGCTTGCCATTGGCATAAGTTTATTCCCAAGTCCATACTTTAAATCTTTTGCCGATGTCCTGATTTAATACTTTTCTTTGTGTCGATAATTTATTGTTCTTCGCTTTTAAAGCATCAGAGCATTTTGACAACTCTTAGGCATACTTTTTCCTTCTTTTGCTGCTGACATATGTGTTCCTTTTTGAATATTATCATCATTTTCTTTTACAAAATGCATAGCTTATAGGATGATAACCATCAAGGAACTTGATAGTCTATTAATTTTTAGTGATGATTCACAGTTATAGTGAGTGCATTTTTTTTTTTTTTTTTTTTGAAACGTACAGAGTGCATTTTTATTGTGTGATGTTTTAAATGTCAACCAAAAGATATCAACTCCAAAATAAAAATTCACTTTAACAAATGCATATTTTAGCTACCGTAAGAACCAATATTTCTGTTAACCGGGTATGTGGAGTTTGCTGCTTATAATCATGCTTCCAAGTGGAGGTGCTTCATGGCTTTGTTGGAATGTAGTGAGATCATATATAACCAGTTCATGCAATGTCAAGGTGGGATTTTTGCAAATCCGATGCGCAATAGACCTGCCATGTTTTTAGATCTCAACCTGTGTCATTGACTCGTTGCTTCCCGCTAAGTGAGATATAAAAGAGGAAACAAAGTAGTTGAGCTAGCTTCATAAGTTAGGAGATGGTCATGAAATGGATATAATTATGGTTTGTAAATTATAGGCTTAGCAAATGCACTATTTTGGTCATCTCCATGTTATGTTAAGATCTTGGTTAAATCCTTTCTAGATTTTTATTGTCTTTTTTTTTTTTTTTTTCTCTGTGCCTGTTATTGCTTTATTGATGGAATCTATAAATTGCTGCCTTTGCCCATGTTGAAATTGCCCACTCAACAGTTGCTATTAAGATTCTGTGCTTGAAAGGACTTTTATAATTGAAATTTCATCTTGGTATTAGATTTATAGGATCTTTTTAATTTCACTCTTTCTCCTTAAAATGCATATTTTTCTTACTGCAAAGTATCATATATGTTTCATTAATATTACCTGATAAAAAATTTATTGGGTAGGTGATTGACATTATTTTTTTGATTAAATAGGATTTCCTTAAAAATAAGGCGTATCCTTTATTGGAAGGATGTGCATTATTTCTGTTGGATTGGTTGATAGAAGGTCATGACGGGTATGTCGAAACCAACCCCTCAACTTCTCCAGAACACAATTTTATTGCTCCAGATGGTAAGACTGCTTGTGTGAGCTACTCATCAACAATGGACATGGCAATTATCAGAGAAGTTTTCTCTGCAATTATTTCTGCCGCTGAGGTAGTCTTCTGTCAGCAATGACATTGGTTTTCTATTTCTATAAATTCTCTACCATAATATTCTCATACATTTTGATAATAAGGTTTTGGGAAGAAATGAGGATCCTCTTGTTGAAAAAGTGCGTAAGGCTAAGCCAAGGCTTCGTCCAACAAAAATTGCAGCAGATGGTTCGATAATGGAATGGGTATGAGAGTAGATTGAAAATAAGATTTAGAATATGAAAATTGTCAAAATTTGTTATGACCTAAGAAATTCTGTATTTGGTAGGGCAGGTTCAAGAGTTTAAGGATCCCGAGGTGCATCATCGACATCTGTCTCATCTTTTTGGCCTGTTTCCTGGGCACTCAATAACGATTGAGGAAACTCCTGACCTTTGTAAAGCTGCAATGGAGACCCTTCATAAACGAGGTTCATCACCAAGCATATGCTTTTGGGGTTGAGTTAGGCGCAATACCACTTTTACAGCTAAAACTAATAGGTAGATACTGTCATCTCTAATGTTGGATAATTTATAACAGGAGAGGAAGGTCCGGGATGGTCAACCACTTGGAAAACTGCATTGTGGGCACGTCTCCACAACAGTGAGCATGCATATCGGATGGTAAAGAAATTGATTAACTTGGTTGATCCGGATCATGAGAGAGCTTTTGAAGGTGGACTATACAGTAACTTATTCGCAGCTCACCCTCCTTTCCAGATTGATGCCAACTTCGGGTAAGCAGCACCAGCACCGTGTATTGAATATTTTCTGTGACCACTGACCATACATCAAGTTGTTATTGATATAGAACCGTTCACAAACATTATAAATGTTGCCACAGAATTTGCCTTAACAGTCACCTTGATGATTTTGTACTCTTGAGTTAATTTCTCCTCCTTTGTATCTTAATTACATTCAGAAGTTCTGACTAATCAACCATTTCCGAAACCTTTGATTTCAGTTTTACAGCAGCAGTTGCAGAAATGGTTGTGCAGAGTACCATGAACGATCTGTACTTACTCCCTGCTCTTCCCCGGAATAAATGGCCAAACGGATGTGTGAAAGGATTGAAAGCACGCGGTGGAGTGACTGTCAACATATGCTGGAAAGAAGGAGATCTTGATGAAGTTGGTCTGTGGTCACAGGATCAGACTTGTGTCAAAACATTACATTACAGAGGGGCTAGAGTCACAGTGGATATATCATCTGGTAGTAATTACACATTCAATGGACAGTTGCAATGCATGAATACTTGATGCTCACTCTAAGAATTGTATTTCTTGAATGTAAAGAAGGGCAAATTCATTGTCAAAATAGCATTCAATGAATATGCAGAGGAATTATCCTCTTCTAAGCTTATTTCAAATCCAACCATTATGCAAGCTTCTCGTTACAATTTTAGCCCATTTTTTGATTGAATTTAACGGTTTCAAAATAAAAATGTTAATTTTCTCAATTTAAAATTTCCCAAGTGCCCATTTGGAAGAGCTTCTCTACTGGTTAAAAAAGTTTTTTTAATTAAAAAAAGACTTTAATTTTTTTTTTTTGTCGTTTGGTTATCAATCAGTTGAGCTTTTGGATGATTAAAAAAGCTGTTTAGCTAAAATTTTAGGTTTTTCTAAGTACATATTTTTGAGTTTTTTTTATAACACTAAAATATCTAATATAACCCTATCATTTAAAAAAGCTTTTTCTAATTGACAACCAAACTAGGGGTGTGTAAAAAACCACCAAACTGAACCAACCTGCCTAACCCAACCTAAACTTTTTGAGTTGATTCAGTTTCACATATAAAAAAATTATTGATCGGTTTGTTAAATGATAAACTGATTAAAGATTGATTTGGTTTGGGTTGCTAAAAATAAAATTCATACAACCCAAAGTCCCAAACCAACCCATTTATTTAATAATGTTTTATTATCCACTTTTTTTTTTTTTTTTTTTTTTTTCTGAAAACTTTATCCATTTATCTTTTTTGTTTATTAATGTTATTTTTATGGAAACAATTTCTTACCAAATTTTCATTAAATCGAAAAGGGTTACATGCAAAAGTGGTTTGCATATCAATAATGTCAAGAGATGTGCTTTCTATATGATATAAATATAGACTTGATAGAAAATCAACTTAAAATTTAATTTTCAATATTTCTGTTTAAAAGACATTTATTTTTAATGATTTGTCCAATTTTTTTTATATTTTTTTCCTTTTGTCTTTTTTATTTTTTTTCCTTATAAAAAATAGATTAAAAATTAATGTCAATTTTAAATACTTCCCGAGTCAACTTAAAAAATAGTTGTACAACAGGCCGTCTATAGACGGTCATGTTGACAATGTCTAATATTTTTTTTAAAACATCAGCGTGATGTTGAATATACACAGCTGCATTAAAGATACATTTTTTTTAATAGACTGTCTATTTATCCTAAGTGGTATTTCTATAATCATAGAAATAAATTCTCTATAAATATATATATGGACAATTTTATTTCCTGAAATATGTCAACCAAAATTTAAACCAAAAAAAAGAAATAAAAGTTGTTTCCAATTTATATGGAAAAATTTTAAGTTGTCGTTTCCTAAAATACTATATAGTCAACCAAAGATTTTAAACCTTATATCCGAAATGAAATCAGGGTGTATTTATCTAAAGAAACAGATAAGATTATGTAAGAATTGTTAAATGAGTAAGTAATTCCACATCAGCTTCCATTTTTATCCAAGAAAATCTTATAGCATAATGCAAGCACATCATGTCACTTGTGCTTTAATTTACAACATGTAATATCTTATAGGTTTTTACTAAAAAGCCAAAACAAAACAAATCACATGGGAAATGTGTTGGCATATGATTCCACAATCCATCTGATTTTTTGTTGGGAGTTTTTAATACTGTGACATCTATACATAAAAAACCATTACTCATAAGTATATATATAATTGCAAGAAATGAACAAAAAATTTATTGCTTTATTGTTTTTAGTCAAAAATTTATTTTTGATTATATTTGTCACTTTGGGTTTGAATTGCCAAAGATGCCCTCCATTTTGTTTTACTTGCCCCAAATTTTCCCTCCCAAAATTTGGATATGTCTTCACTATTTCTCTAAAATCAGATATTCTTTTCTCTCTCTCTCTCTCTCTCTCTCTCTCTCTCTCTCTCAGTCTCAGATAACATTTCTCTTCTCTTCCCAGATTTCGTCCACCTCCAACCCCGATTTCGTCCACCTCGAACCCATATTTCTTCTCTCTCTCTCTCAGATTCGTCCATTTCATCCAGTTCGTCCATTTCTTCCACCGAAACCCAGCAACATTACTGCTCTCTTCTCTTCAACCAAAATCTCATTCATTCTTTGTGTCTTTCTCTCTCTTAAACCCAACAACAATTTGGAGCCAGAGCCTCTCTGTTGAAGTAGATCCGGATCCGAACGACCTTTTACAAGGTATGTATCTCTTTCCCAGTTGTTTTTTTTTTTTACAATTATCATTATGTTTGATATGAAGATTAAGAGAGTGGTTTCGATTTTCAGTGAAACCTAGAATTGTTTATTTTTTGTACCCAAGTTACATGCCAGTTTGTTTTAAAGTTACATGCATGTTACTGTAGACTTTACATGCTAGTTTACTTCTAACTTACATGTCATTTGGTAATTTCGATTTAGAGTGCAACCCATCTCCTGTCATTTTTTGTACCCAGGTTAGAAGAATGTTATTGTAGACTTTACATGCTAGTTTATTTCTAAGTTACATGTCCTTTGATTATTTTTTAAGTTACATGCCATCAGTTATTCTTTTGTTACATGTCAATTCATTTTAAAGTTACATGCTGGTCAGTTAAAATTGTACATGTCAGTTCATTTTAAAGTTACATGCTGGTTAGTTAACATTTTACGTGTTAGTTCATTTTAAAGTTACATGCTTGTTAGTTAAAACTGTACATGTCAGTTCATTTTAAAGTTACATGTCAAATACTTCACATGCAGGAATATGGAAACAAAGAGATTGGTCATCTATCACGGTGGAAGTTGGGTGGGCAATTGTTACGAGGGTGGTTTGACAAAGTGGATCCATGTTCCTAGAGGTTTGACTTATGATGACTTGGTGAAGTTGGTACAAGATGTTGCCAAAGTTGATGCTGCTAGGTACACCATAGAATTATGTTCATTGGTCTATACGAATATTGGTGCTGCTCGACCGAAAATTGAGAATGACAATGAGGTGTCATGTATGATGGATGAAGATAAATTGTTACCGAAGGTTTATGTCACCATTTCTCAGAAGGTACCAACAGATTGTGTGCAAAATGGTACTATAGTGGAGCAAGATGACAACCTACTACAGTCGAATTTTCTTCAACAATGTAACCAACCTACTCCACAACCTAGGTATGGTGGGTTTCTCCAGCAATTAATAGCATGTGGGTCCATTCCAATATCAGACCCAATTGTATGCAAGGAATTATATATCGGTATCGGTATCCATATCGGGCTTCTAAATTTATGGATATATCAGGGATATTATCGATATCGGTGGATATTCGGTAAAAAATTAAAAAAATAATGGATATTTACATCTAAAGTTTAGAATTTTTTTGTGAAACTTTAGGACAAGCTTAAACAAATAATTATACATCAAATGAATCATATTTCAATGATAAATTAGCATAGTTATGAGTTTATTATAAATTATAACATAGATAGAATCTGTATATAATTTTTAAAATTGAGTATTTAATAGAATAATATTTTGTTTATAAAGAGATTAAATATTTAATAAACAAAATTATCATTAAAAAATATATATAGTTCCATACTTCCAAGATTATATCATAAATCACAATTCATACATAATAATACATTGCATGTCTGAAATTTAAAACCAAAATGAATTCCTTGTTGGTTCAAATACATAAAATACATTTCTATCTTGATTCGAACAATAATTTTTCCAGGAAAACGTGCTAGCATAGTTTTCAAGGTAGTTATTAATATACCACACGTATGTTGCTTGATCTCTTCCAACTGATCCATGAATTGGGTAGTTTGGATTTACCCAACTTGGTGGATATTGTTGATCTGCATGCATAGGTATTGCATATGACATTTGTGGAAAAGAATAATCAAATATACTGCAGCCACCATAACTACCATAATATGGTATATGAGAACCTGACCTTGTCTACGAATCACTCAAAGAATTATTTTATGTGTCCATACTCATTGAGGAGAGAGACATATTCAAAGAATCTTCATCAATTTGACTTGTTCCTCCATGTTGTCTACCATGATTTTGATCAAAATTACCTGCAAGAGCATCCCAACCTGTTGCACTAGCATTCCAACCTACTGCACCAGCATCCCAACCTCCGGCACGAACATCCCAACTTGTTACACCAGCATCCCAACCTCTTGCACCAGAATCCCAATCTTCTCTATCATCTCCATCATCTTTTCCTCCACTATTTTCATTAGAGGTATGCTGGTCATCGGAAGAGCTGCTAACAGTAACTCCACGATCTACACCAACTTCTTCTCTAATCACTTGTTCAATATTTATTCCCATGTCTCGAGCATGAGAAGCAATTTGTGGATCAGGATTTCCCTCATCATCATCCAAATAGGCAAGTCTAACGTAGTCAAAAAAATGATTCTCATTGTCATCCCCTGCTTCAGCAGCTACTTGAAGTAGATCCATAAAATCAGTTTCATCTACTTTATCTTTTTCAGCTGCCATATCCCTAATTTTCAACTTTATATTATAATAACAATAAACAAGTTGTTCAAGCTTAGAATAGGTAAGACGGTTTCTTTGTTTTGTGTGGATTAAAGCAAATGTATACCAATTTCTTTCGCATGCAGAAGATGATGTTGTTTGTGATAATACGTGAACTGCTATTGCACGCAATGATGGAGCATAATCTCCATACATTACCAACCAATCAGCTACAATAAAAATTATTAAGTATTATAAGTATGAATACCATTTCAATGATATTATTATTTATTATTATTACATAGATTTTTGTAATAAAACTTATATACCTTGTTGCATTTTGCTTCTAGCTGCTGGTTCACTAAAACTTTTCTTTCCATCCTTAAAGTATATGAGCTACATTCATGACTCATGAGATCAGTATGTAAATAATATATATAAATATGAGTATATTGATCGGACCAAAATTGGTACGATTTTGGCTCTCACTTCCTTTTCCTTTTGCTTGATTCTCTAGCATTATCCCGTGATTTAATTGTGTAAATGAAGTGTTTTCAGGAGAGCGCGCCACGTCACCAACATAAAACGGTGCGTTTTGATAGTAGGTGTGGGCCTCTAAGTGAGCCCCAGCCCACTGCTAAATGCACCCCAAAGAAGAGAAGTAGCCCACGCCAAACACTCTAAATGAAACGGTGCGTTTCATACTACAAGCATGCACCCCATATCCTTGCTGATTATACCCCAAAGAAGACAAACGAGAAGCTGCTGTGTACACCCCACAAGACTGCTAAATGCACCCCTTTTGTCTTGCAACTTCATCTTCTTCCTCGCGTGCAGACCGCCATGGCCGACCTCTCCAAACCCTAACGTCGCCGCTTGAAAGTGCACCTTCCTTGACCTACCATCGACCGGTTTCTGGCCCAAATCAACGGCAAGATCAGCGGCTACCCCATCGTAAGCATCCTGACGCTCCAAACTCACCGGAATCCAATCTCCTTTCCATGCCTCCTTCGCCTAATCTCCCCTACATGTCGCCCTTGTGTCGTCACTTGTCCAAAATTGTCTCCATGGCGATAGGGAGTGTATTTGGCACTTGATGGTGTCACCACTTACGTCGCCATTTGAGAAGTGGCGACCTCTTCTCTGTCATGCTCTGATAGGTAGGGAAAATTACAAGAAGGTCCCCTAGAGGGGCCAAAGTGGCAATATTGCAAGTCTAGGGGTGTTTTGGTCATTTACCACCCTAAACCTAATTTGAAAACCTTATAAATACATCACTATTTTCCTCTTCTAGACATCTCTTGTGAATCAAGAAACCTCCTTTCTTCCACCATTCCTAATCCCACCATTTTCCCTCTCCAATAAACACTTAGACTACTCCACCTAAATCACTCCTATCAATCCATTTTCTCCACCCCTTTCCTTTGTCACTTTCCATATGACTTCACCTATCTAGATACATCCTCAACACCCAATCTTTGCACAAGATTTAAGCAAGGAAGCTCAAGGAAGGATCAAGCTTACAAGAGAGACCTAAGGGTGATTTCTCTCCATTTTACTTCCTTTCTTTGTTTGTGATTATGTGTAATTAAAACCCCCTTTCTAGGGGATGGTTTGATAGTCTATTTGGATATTGTGTATTTATTTAAACTTGAAATATTATGTTTATGCAATTATAGTTTTATTCACTTTATAATTATGTCTTGCACTTATGTGATTGATTGGGTATTGACACACTTAGTTGATTACAATATGTTGTAGGATTATTTGCGATAAAATTGATTAAGTTATTGACACACTTGATTAATTGTAGCACATAGTGAATAGGATAGGCTTTTGGAGGGTAGGCCTACCATGATTGCCTAGGCCATTCGATCGTCACTAATCGATCCCACCTTGACCCCTTTTCCTTAATCGGTTAGGCATTTTGGTAGGAAGTTGTTTAGGATTCGTAGTGACGGTCCAAACACATTATCGAATGAGATCGGTCGATTGTGTGAATAGTGCATTAATGAAGCTTTGTATGAATTTCTCAATGGTCCATTAGCTATTCTACCATTCCTCTAGAATTCCTATTAATTGTTTAATCACCTTCTTATCTAAGTTGTTATATTGGATTCCTATCTATTCATATTCTCTTTATATTTTTGTTATATTTACTTTCATGTATGTTTGACACCTTCCAAACTACCATGATTTATTAATTGCATTTTAGATTAGTTAAATAATTCAACTAATTACTCTAATTCCCTGTGGAACGAATCCTTACTTGCCACTTTACTAATTTTCTATCTAAGTGGATTTTTAAGTGGTCAAGCTCGGTTTTCAAAACGATCACATCAAAACGTATTTTGTTGAGTACAAAACGACCTCATCATATATGACACAATACTCTCATGCAAAGAAGTTATAATATTGGAATTATAAAATTGATTGTAAGTTGTAACTTTTTACCTCATTTCCAAAATTAGCAATCCCTACAGCTTCAGGGTCTAATTGCGAATAGACAATATGTACAGCTTTCAAAAGATCTGAATTATCCCCAATATTGTCTCTATATTGGTACTTTGGGTTCAAATCAGATTGCTTTCATAATCTTTGCCAAATTTTACTTCAGTAATTATACTATTGACTATTGTGTTTGAAAATTTTATAAATTTGTTAATGCTTCTTTTAAAATAATTTTCAATATAGATTATTTGAACAATAATTTAAGTGTTTAAGATTAATTTTTTTTTTTAAATTTTTTGTAAAATATCCCTGGATTTCGGGATGAAATTCACAATATTTCGGGGAATATCGGGAGATTTTTATAGATATTTTGAAATCGACTGGATATTTGCTAGACATTGGATATTACCCCTGTTTCGATATCGGTCCCTCCAAAATATGGATATATTGGTGGATATATCGGTGGATATGTCGATTTTACAAACCCTGATTGTATGTACTGATGAAACCATTGATGATCAAGAGAACAGTCAGGCGTCGGACACCGATAACCCGGATGATGTGTCGATACTCGACATTGACACCGATAACTTGGATGATGGTATGGGTGATGGTTCTGCTAGTGCTGGTCTATAAGGTTTTGCTACCTTTAGTGAAGGTTCCTTTGGAGAGGATGGATTGGGTGAGGATGGATTACTTGAACATCCAACCCTATGAGCTTGGATTATTCTTGGATCCGAAAGGTATTCCTTAGAACCCAATCGCATGGACGAAGCAATTTCAAATGATGGATGCTTATACAAGGGTAAACTCTTTTAATGCAAGAAAGACCTTAAGCGAACATTGCACATGTATGCTTTGAACGAGCAATTTGAACTCCGGATTAGAAGGTCTAGCAAGACACGTTATGAGGCTGGATGTAAGGATGGCGAATGTGAATTCCAATTACGTGCATTTAAGATGCAAAAAGAAGAATAATTGGTGGTTCGAATGTTCGTGAAGGATCATACTTGCAATATCGATGGTTTCCACGCACGTCTTCAACAAGAAAATTCTTGGATTGTCGGCAAACTATTAACGTCGAAGTTGCAAGTACACGACCACTCTCTAAAACCCAAAGACATCATGGTTGAAATGCAAATGGAACATAGACTACATTTGTTGTATGCCAAGGCTTGGAGGGCAAAGGATCAAGTAGAGGCATCTGTTTTCATTACTCCCGAAGAATCATTCAAACTATTGCCTGCTTACTGTCACCGATTGAAGGAAGTAAATCTAGGGACTGTTATTGCGATGAAGACAAATGTTGCAAATTAGTTTGAATATATGTTCATCGCTCATGCTGTTTCACTTCATGGATTTCGTATTGTGATTCGATCGGTTATTGCCATTGATGGTACTCATTTGAAGGGTAAATTTTCTAGTATTATGTTTGTAGCTATATGTCTAGATACAAACAACCGGGTTTTTCCTTTGGCATATGGCTTTGGGGACGTTGAAGATGAACTCTCATGGACTTGGTTTTTAAATGAGCTTAAAAATGCTATTGGTAGTCCTGAGGATTGCATGACCATATCCGACCACCACCTCGAGATCAAGGCTGCAATGGAGAAAGTGTACCCTAATGTACCGCATGGATATTGTGTGTTTCACATGGCTCTAGATATCAAAATCGATTACAGAAGGAAAGATGTGAGTCTCCTTTTCAAACAAGCATGGAAGGCATACCGAAAATCTGAATTCAAGGAAGTGATCTTAGAGATGATGAAGGTTAATAGGGCAGCATTCCAAGATTTAATGAATGTTGGGCTCGAAAGGTGGTCTCGTGCTTACTCTCTTGTTAGGCGTTATCGCTTGATGAGCTCTAGCATTGCTGAGTCGATGAACTCATGTTTGGTATATGCTCGCCAAATGCCAATAACAACCATGGTTGAGTATATTAGAGAGATGCTCCAAAAATGGTTTTATAAGCGTCGTACCAAGGCTAAAAAAACTTGGACACAATTGACTCCTTGGGCCACTGAATTAATAAAAGAAAGGAATAATGATTCAGAAAAGTACATGGTTTGTCCAATTGATTCGGTTAACTTCAATGTGAAGGATGGAAATAAAGATGGTTTGGTGAACCTTTCTAAAAAGAGTTCTTTGAAAATCTCGTTTTAAAGGATGGAGGTTGGGTCACTTTTGGTGATGGTACCAAAAAGCAAGTTCTTGGCAAGGGAACAATTTGTATCCCCGGATTACCTAAAATTCACAATACATTGTATGCTGATGGGTTACAAGCTAACTTGATAAGCATTACTCACTTGTGTGAAATTTTTAAGGAAGTTAGCTTTAACAAAGATGTGTGCACTATAATTAATAAAAAAGGGCAATGTGGTCCTAAGAGTCAAAAGGTCAATAGACAATTGCTATTGTCTTGAGATAGATCATTTAACTTGCAACATGGCACATGAGTGCAACAAGCTTGGTTTGTGGCATCAACGTTTAGGACACATGAATTTTAAAGATTTAAAGAAGCTTGAAAAACGTGGCACTGTTAGAGATCTTCCTAATCTTGGTAAGAAACTTAAGGTTGTTTGTGAACCTTGCCAATTAGGTAAACAAACCAAAATGCCTAACAAAAAGAGTACTTATATTCCTACCAAAAGACCTTTAGAACTTGTGCACATGGACATAATGGGGTCAATTCAAACCGAGAGCATCAATGGCAAAAAGTACATTTTTGTATGCGTTGATGACTACTCTATGTTTACTTGGGTTTATTTTCTTAGAAACAAGACCGAGGCTTTTGATTACTTCAAAAAGTTTTGTAATAGGTTTTGATATTAAGAAAATATGTCGCATTAGGAGTGATCATGGAACATAATTTAAAAATGCTAAATTTAGTGAGTTTTGTGATGGTTTAGGGATTTCTCATGAGTTCTCGGCACCTAGAACTCCTCAACAAAATGGAGTTGTTAAGAGAAAAAACCGAGTCTTGCAAGAGATGGCTAGGGTCATGCTCAACAGCAAGAAAGTCCCTAGAAACCTATGGGCCGAGACAGTCAATACCGCTTGTTATGTGTCTAATCGTGTTTTTAGAAGGCCCGGCACAAAACAAACGTCCTATGAGTAAGTTACTTCCACACTTTTAGGAGTAAGTGTTATATTTTGAATGATAGAGATCACTTAGGAAAGTTTGATGCTAAAAGTGATATTGGTCTCTTTCTTGGGTATGCTATTAATAGTTGTGCTTATAAAGTGTTTAACTTTACTACTAAGACTATTATGGAGTCTATCAATGTGAAGATAGATGATCTTAGCATGCTAAATTTGTGTGATGATAATAGTGTCAATAAACCTAAAGAAAACATTTTGAATGACACTAAAACACCTATTGATGTGGCTAGTAATGTTTCTAGTCAAGATGATGAAAATGATAATCGTGTTGAAGTTGTAAGTCAAGAGTTGGAAAATGCTTTAAATGATAATCAACAAAATGACCAAGTTGTTGAATATTCTCACCCTAGACTTAGAAACTTACACTATCAAGAAGACATCATAGGTGATTTGAATGAAGGGGTTAGAACTAGAAATCAAATTGCTAACCAAATTTCATATGCTTGCTATACTTCTCAAATTGAACCCAAAAATATTAATGAGGCAATTGTTGATGAATATTGGGTTGGGGCTATGCAAGATGAATTTAATCAATTTGAGAGGAATGAAGTGTGGTCCTTAGTTCCTAGGCCTAAAGACATAAATGTAATTGGCACTAAATGGGTGTTTAGGAATAAGACCGATGAAAGTGGCAAGATTGTGAGGAACAAAGCTAGACTAGTGGCTCAAGGTTACACTCAAGCTGAGGGCTTTGATGAGACGTTTGCACCGGTTGCTCGTCTCGAGTTCATTAGACTTTTGTTGTCCATTGCATGCATTAAAAAGTTCAAATTGTTTCAAATAGATGTCAAAAGTGCTTTTCTCAATGGATATCTTCAAGAAGAAATGTATGTTGAACAACCTAAGGGTTTTGTAGACCCACACTCTCCTAATCATGTGTTTAAATTGAAAAAGACCGTCTATGGCCTTAAGCAAGCTCCAAGAACTTGGTATGATAGGTTGACTCAATACCTTATTGACAACCAATATAGGAGAGGTGGCATTGATAGAACATTGTTTATCAAACATCATGATCATGATATTTTTGTTGCACAAATATATGTTGATGATATTGTTTTTGGGTCTACTAATAAAACCAAGGTTGATGAATTTGTAAGTGTTATGTCAAGTGAATTTGAAATGAATATGGTGGGTGAGTTGAATTATTTTCTAGGAAAGCAAGTAAAGCAAACTAGCATGGGCATAATGTTGAATCAATCTAAATATGCTAAAAACCATGTTAAGAGATTTGGCCTAGAAAATGGAAAAGATTTTGAAACACCCATGAGTACTACTCTAAAACTTAACAAAGATGAAAAAGGGAAAAGTGTTGATCAAAGCCTTTATAGAAGCATGATAGGTAGTCTACTTTACCTAACGGCTACTAGACCCAACATTTGCTTTAGTGTAGGCTTGTGTACTAGATTCTAAGCCAATCCCAAGGAATCTCACTTAAAAGCTGTCAAGAGGATCATTAGGTACATCAAAGGAACTCATAGTCTTGGTCTATTCTATTCATTTGATACCAATGATATCCTTGTAGGCTATTGTGATGCTTATTGGGCGGGAAACATAGATGACCGTAAAAGCACATTAGGTGGTTGCTTTAATGTTAGGAATAACTTGATTTCTTGGTCAAGTAAGAAACAAAATTCGGTTTCCCTTTCTTCTTCCAAAGCCGAATACATTGCAGCCGAAAGTGCATGCACACAATTACTTTGGATGAAACTAAATCTTAAGGATTATGAGATAGAACAAGGAAAAATGATAATTTATTGTGATAACTTAAGTGTCATTAACATCTCTAAAAATCCGGTTCAACACTTCCGCACAAAGCACATAGACATTAGGCATCATTTCATTAGAGACCTAGTTGAACATTCTATTGTTACTCTAGAGTATATGCCTACTAAAAATCAACTTGCGGACTTGTTCACCAAGCCCCTGGACAAAGAGAGGTTTAAAACTCTTAGAATGTCCATTGGCATGATTTGTGTTGATTAATGTGCTTGTGTGATTGATGAGTGGCTTGATGAGCAAAACTTAATTGTAATATCAATATCTTTGAGAGCTACTCACTTGAGAAGTAATGATCTTAAAACAAATAACTCTTATTGTTTCTAGATCATGCACTTGAGCTTGAAAAACTTATTTTTGAAAAGTGCACTAATGCTTCTCGTATATGTTTTAGTTTTTGAGTTTTTGTGGTTGAATATATGTAGATTATAGATGCATCTAGAAGCCTATCATACTTTGGTATGTATCCATTTTGCTTCAGCACTACATAGTATTCAACGAGCACCCTCATGGGAAGGGCTACACACTTTGGTTGTACAGTCACCCAATGTAGGAAAGGGCTACGCCATTGTGATGAGTGAAAGCCGCCATGAGGTGTATATGTTTATGTTAAAAAAATCAAAAAAGTGTTGAAAAGAATCATTAAAAAAAATCTTTGATTCTAAGCCTAAAAGAAATGAAAAATAAAAGGCTTAATGGTGTATAGTTGAGACTTGTGAAAAGCTCGGGTTGTCAAATAGAAACGGGTAAACGAGCCACATGCACACACACGCTCACAAGTTGATATCTATTCCTTTTAAAAGCAAAAACCCAGATGAATATCGGTTTGACCTATTTTTGGAAATGCTTTAGATGGATAGGTGTCGATAGAGTTTGCATGTTGATATCACAATTACTCCTTTTATATATGTGAGAAGCATTCACACACACACATATTTTGCTTATGTGCTTGATTCATTAGCAATGTGAGAATATTTTTGAGAGATTAATGAAAATCTATGATTCTCTCTTGGACTTTGAAAAGTAATGAAATATTTTTCTCTTATTGCTTGATTGTGTGAATGTGTGAAATCCCTTGTGAACAAATCTACTTGTTGATCATAATGTGGAGCATATGTTTAAGGGGAGCTTAGTTTATTTAACTTCGCTTTCTATATGATTTGTTTGCTTAATATCTCACTATTTATCTCTTGTGTTTTTTGTCTATTCCTTGACAAAAAGGGGGAGAAATGTATACCTCACCATGTTTGATATGGGGGAGACCATGTTTGATATAGGGAAGAAAGAAAATATATACCTCACCATGTGTGGAGAAATGTTCCAAATGTGTGAGTTTTGTACCTCTTTGTGTTTAATGAAGACTTTGTCTTAAAGGGGAGAAAAGAATTCTTGCCTAATTATGTTAAGGATCTTAGGGAGAGCTTTAATGTGAACACATTCATACGCTTGAGATAATGCATTTTTGTTTGAGATAAGAGAAGTTTCTTATTTGTTTTATGTGATGATTTCTCACCATTCTTCTTTAGAAGAAGATCTCTTGTTTGGTTTGCTATGTTTCTCATAGGTATCTTGAAGTTCAAAGAAGGGATTCTTGAAGACTTATAAAGGCTTGAAGATCTTTTAGTCTAGAGATCTCTTTGTAATGTGAGGTTGAGAGTATGCAATCAACTTTGAGTTTATTGGAGTGAACATTGTATGGTGAGGATAAGGTTTTGCCATGGAATAGCCAAATGGAGAGATTGTAAGATCCTAGATCTTTGTTGGCTTGATTCCATTGCAAAACACTCTTTATTTGTAATGATTAGTTGCTTAGGTTTTTCTTGGTGAAAAGAAGCTTCAAAGAAGAAAAGCAACGTCTCATGCAAATATCGTCTTCAAGAGGAAAATTGCATACTTGGATGTTAAGGTATCAAGATTCTTCTTCCTCTTGCAAGGCGTAAGCGCACACACACACACAATTCATTCATATGTGTCCCTACATCGTTGTGCTACATTTGGTATAACACATTCACACACCATTGAAGTATGCTCATGCATTGAACTCAAATTGTCATACATTGTAGAATTGCATGTTCTTAGACTATGTATAGGAAATGGCATACATATGTGATCTTGTGTTTAATTATTTATGTTTCTTGTATTTTGGACTTGAACATGATCTCTTATCATTCCTTATTGAGTTCCGGTCATTTCAATTACTCATTCATTAGGTTTCGAGTCCAAACGATGTAGATACGCTACTTTGCGTTCTCATTCGTTGAGTTGTCTTCGTCGTTGTTTTTCGAGATGAATTCTCAACCTTTTGTCAAAGTTTTGCAGTCTTTGTTATGCGTGAGGGAGTCACGATTCGAAATTCGAAGATGGATTCAAAATCGGAGTTTGAAATCCCGAATACGGCCGAAGAACGCGAGCGGAGTACGGGAGGAGCAAGCTAGGCCAACGGCCAAGCTTGGAGGGCCACTGTGGAGGCCGTGTGCCACACGGCCAAAGGTGTCCTCTTCCCACGTGTGCCACATGCGCCCCACACGGGCCTAGTGACGTGGCACACTTCAATTGGCTGCTTTCCTTCCCTCTCTCTCTCTTTTAAAAAAAAAACATTTTCCTTCCCTCCAAACACAACTTGAAGAAAATTTAAAAAGAGTGATGTGCAGAATTTCTTCAAGATTTTTTGGTATTTTGTTTCAATCATAACTTTCTCATTTTAACTCCGAATCACTTGATTCAAAAGCCAAAAATGTTGGTCTTGATGAGAGCTACAAACCTCGAGCATTTTTAGAGCCAAGTGACTTCGTGATTCTTCGTTGTGAGCAGATTTCAGTCCGAGGTTCATACTTGTATGTGAAACATCTTCTTCAATTCTTACTTTCATTTTTGATCATCTCTTTTAATCCCCTTATTTGATAGATGAAATGTGTTAAGAATGATGTTAGTTCACATTCTAGGTTTGTATGATTGATTGATTGATTGAGTTTTAGCCTTGTGATTTTATTTGAACATATTTTGCTAAACTTGATTAAACTTGAAATTGATTCTAGAAATATCTTGTATGATGTGTCTCTTGATAATTTCTAGGTTTAATTTCATGATCTAAGAACAAAGAATTCTTAAGTGATATATTGAATATTCTTGACTTGTTCTTATTGATTCACATGCATTGATTTCTAGGTACATTTGTGATTGTTTGTTGAAAGCATATCCTAGAAAATCTCTAAGCATGTTCATAGAGCTTGATTGATCATCTTGCTTTATTTGGTTGTGATTTGCATCATTTGCATCACGTAGATCATTGCCTTGTGAAAAGGTTGAAGTCTCTTGATTAAAGTGAGTGAAGCTTTATCTTGAGCAAGAAGACTTAGCTAGGAAAGGATTCCGGATAGCCAAGCAAGAAGTCTTAGTTAGGATCAAGAGGATCCGGATAACTAAGCAAAAGTCTTAGCTTGATACTCCGGATGGTTGAGCTAGGGAAGCTTGACTAGGATCTTTGTGATCTAGATAGCTAAGCAAGGAAATCTTCCTAGAGGTTTGAGAGCCTTGGATAGGAAGTTGCTTCCTAGAGGTGAAGGACCCATCTTGGATAGGGAGTAAGGAAGTGATTCACTTGGTCTTGTGGATAGACTAGGAGTTGATTGCATTGAGTGTGTATCTTTTTCTTTCATAGTGAATTGCTTTGCCGGTGGTTGTGGTATCAACCCGTGGATGTTTCCTCTTTGAGGTTTTATCACGTAAAAATTTTTGTGTCTATTTTCGCTTTATATTTCTTTATCTTTCATATTTTACTTTGATTGCATCTCTTGTACATTGATTTACTCATGCATTTGTTAAATCAATTCATTTGTTGAAACGTATCAAGTGTGCTTTTTATTTTAGTATTCCGCAATATTTGAATTTGGAAGAAATTGCCCCGCCCCACCCTCCCAGGTATATTCTACACTATTGTTTAAGGGAATTTCAGTTCTTACTTACCAAGTCAAGAATGATCAAGACCCATGCTTGAATGATGATGATGATGATGATGTTAGATGCACATGGGTTTTGGGTTTGGGAGAGTTAAAGAAGCAATCTTGTGCTTTCTCTCGCTAGGCAACTCTTAATCTCTCTCTAGGGATTTTTAGTTTTTGTTCCTTAAAGACAAATGATCAGAAAGAGATGTATTTATAGTGCTTAGATGATAGCCTTATGAATTTCGTGAATTTCCCTTAAAAAATGAGCCAAATCAGACTCCAAATGAGTAAGATATGGCCAAATTACGAAACAAGGGCATAGAAGTGCGTCGGTCAATTGGCTGGTATACTAACCGCGTAGTCACCTGCGCACTGGCAAACCAGCACAATAGCTCAAGATTCGAGTGCTCCAAACCATGACCAAACGATATCGAAACCTTTCGTATATATACTATTGGAAATGTATGGATGTCTACTTTCTACTCCTTTTTACAGAATGACGTTTCGATGTCTGTAGAAATAGATATAGTCCTTTAAGTGATCAAAGGTCAAAAACGGACAATAACAGAGTTGCCCTATTTTGGTGGTCACTTTGAAGATTTCAAAACCAATCCAAATGGTCATGAAATATTACGACTAATATACCATTGGAAAGGTATGGGTGTCTAGTTTATATAGAAATTTTCAAAACTTATTTTGAAACTTTCTATAAAACGTTATGGTCACAAGACCATGCAAATGTCAGTTTTGAAAATATTTGAAACATTAAAATCCAATCTTTTGAAACTAGACACCTTACTCCATTCAACCACACCATAACTAACACTAATCCAAGAGAAGAATGGGACCTTCTCAAATGGCCAACCATCGCGTTAAGACATGCACACCATCGTGCAAGTGCGGATGTTTTCGATCACATAAACATAAATGAATTACATCACATAAAACCACACTTAGATCTAACAATGAAATGCAAGTGTGATTGTGTAAAAGATGCACATATATGAGCAATTAGAACATAAATGCAAGATGAAAAAAGCATGCATGTAGAGTGTGTGTGTGTGTGTGTGCAAACTAATCTCTTCAAGAGGTAAGTCAAGTGATTTACCTTTCGCTCTTGCTCTTGAAGTCACGGAGATGCTTGGAAGCTTGCCATCGAGGACCTAAGCTACCTATTACAAAATCATTCCCAATTGTGGTTTGTCATGAAATAAGCCAATCAAAATTGAGGAACTTACATGTACTTTGGTGGGCTATGGAGAAGATGAATTTGGTTACAAGCTGCAGGATGACCAAAACCGCAAGATGATTAGAAGTAGAGATGTTGTCTTCAATGAAAGGGTTATGTACCAAGACAAAAACACACAGGTGTCTGAGCCGTAAGAGCCAAAGTACTTTGGGCCGAATGATGTATTAGATAACAGGGTTGTGGAACTTGTTAATCAGAATGATGAAGAACAAGGTGTGCAGCTCCAGATTCAAGAACATATCCCACATAGAGACGTTCTAGCGACACAGGCTCATAGTGTAGTAAGAAGATCAACTCAAACTCCTATACCAAATAGGAAGTACTTGCAATACATGTTGTTGACAGATGTAAGGGAACTTGAGTGCTATGATTAGGCATATCAGGGAAAAGATGCGAGCAAGTGGGAGCTTGCAATGAAGGATGAAATGAAGTTGTTGATTTATAATCAAACTTGGGAGTTAGCCAAGTTGCCTGAAGGAAAGAAAGCCAGATAGAATAAGTGGGTGTTTCGGATCAAAGAGGAACATGATGGTTCAAAGAGATACAAGGCACGACTAATGGTTAAAGGCTTCCAACAAACTGACTACTCTGAATTTTTTTCTCTTGTTGTCAAACTAACTACAATCTGGTTCGTATTGAGTATTTTCGCAGCGAAAGGGTTATATTTGGACCAGTTAGATGTGAAGACTGCCTTTCTTCATGGAGATTAGAGAAAGAGATATACATGAAGCAACCAGAGGGGTTTGCGGAAGAAGGCAAGGAAGAGTTGGTGTGTAGGTTGACAAAGAGCGTGTATGGTTTAAAACAAGCTCCCCGATAGTGGTAAAAGAAGTTGTTGGGTTTATGCAAGGCAATAGATATTTCAGATGCAATGTTGATCACTGCTGCTACTTCAAAAAGGTTAAGTTAAGTTTTATTATCTTGCTACTTTATGTTGATGACATGTTAGTAGCTAGTGTAGATTTAGAAGAGATTAACAATTTGAAGAAGCAACTCTCAAGTAAATTCGAGATGAAGGATTTAGGTGCAGCAAAGCAGATTCTTGGAATAAGAATTAGCAGAGACAAACAAGAAGGTACATTGAAGCTTTCTCAAGTCGAGTACGTTCGGAAGGTGTTGCAGAGATTCAGCATGGATGATGCGAAATCGGTGAGAACACCATTGGCTAGTCACTTAAGGTTGTCCAAGAATCAGAGTCCGAAGATGAAAGATGAGAAGGACTTCATGGCTAAAGTTCAATATGCTTCAGCCATCGGAAGTTTAATGTATGACATGACTTGTACATGACCAAATATTTCCCAAGTAGTGGGAGTTGTGAGCTGATATATATCAAATCCAGGCAAGCCTCACTAAGAGGTTGTGAAATGGATCATAAGATACCTGTGAGGTATAACAGAGAGATGTCTAACCTTCAGAAGAGATGAACTCAAGCTAGATGGTTATGTGGATTCAGATTTTGCTGGAGAGATGGATCATAGAAGAAGTACCACCAGATATGTGTTCACAATAGCTAGTACCGCGATTAGTTGGATATTCCAATTGCAGAAAATAGTGACAATCTCTACAACTAAAGCAGAGTACATGGCTGTAACAGAATCGAGCAAGGAGTTGATATGGTTACAAAGTTTGTTAGCTGAGTTGGGATTCGATCAAGAGATGAATGTGTTACATAGTGATAGTCAGAGTTCAATACACTTGGCCAAGAATTTGGCGTTCCATTCTACGACCAAGCATATAGATCTTCGATACCATTTCATTCGATCGTTAATTGAAGAAGGTGTGTTAAAGCTTGTGAAGATAACATGTAGCAAGAATCCGGTCGACATGTTAACTAAGCCAATAACTATAGAGAAACTGAAATTGTGTGCAGCTTCAGTGGGTCTTCAAGAGTGAAGACATGGGGAATGAGCGCACCGTAACTATCCACTAAGTCATCGAGGAAAAAGGTAGAATGCCTATTTAAGTTTCAGTTCTTCAAGTGGGAGATTATTAGGTTTGTGAAGCCTGAAACCAGCTTGAGAATCGAATCTCGGCAGTAGGCCTAGCGCATTTTGCAATGCGAACTAAGAGCACCAGCCACGGCACATACATCAATAGATTCTAGAGAAGACACGCCGTGTAGACTGCCATGTGGCCATAGAGCATCAGCCATGGAACCCACAACAATGGATTCCAGAGGTGACACGCTGTGTAGACCGCGTGGCAAACATGGTACCTGTGCCGTGGCCCAAGGGGCGAAGTTTTCCAAGAGTGATGCACGGTATAGGCCGTAGAGCAGACACAATGCACACACCGCGGTTGACAAAGGTCGTTTGTGTATGTAAATTCACTTATCAAACAATATTTATAAAAACCTCAACAATGCCTTAAATGGGTTTGAAAGCACAAGTATGACGGTAAGTGGGGTGTCGTCCATAAGGATCGGGGTTAGCAATGACTAATCGGCACATTAGCAATATTGATAAAATAAAAGTAAAAGCTGAATGATTGGTGTTTTGAATTATGAATTAAACTAAATAAAACTAATAAATGCAATGACTAAAAAGGAATATGTATGGAATGAAATATATGATATGGGGACTAAGGAGTTGATGGACTCATAAATGGACAATGGGCACGTAAACACTCACAATTAAGCGCATACGATCTAATGTAACTAACTTAGGGTGTATAGTGTTGGTTATATATAGACCTGGCATGGTTTCAGTTTTGGTTTCGATTCCGGTTCCGAATCGGCAGTTTCGATTCCACGGTTAGATGGAACCGGAACCGGAACCGGAACCGGCGGTTCTGAACCTTTTTTTTTTCTTTGTTAATAAAAAAAATTAGACTTGTAAAATTATAAATAAAATAAAATATATAAATGACAAATTACAAAATAAAATAAAATAAAATTCATTCGGTTTGGTCACCCGAAAATAAAATAAAATAAAATAAAATTCATTGGGTTGGGTCACCCGAAAATAAAATAAAATAAACAAATTACAAATTACAAAATTAAATTAAAATAAAACTAAGCAAAATACAAATTACAAATTACATTTCATTGGGTATTTGGGTCACCCAAAAATAACATAAAATAAATAAATTACAAATTACAAAATTAAATTAAAATAAAACTAAAAAAAAAAATGTAAAGTTATTAGCCTTGCACTTAATTTTTACCACAATTAAATTGTCTAAGTATCCTCTTGGGGGGTTTAGAGGAATCAAATGACACGTAGTTCTCTTACCTTTTATTGCAGGTTTGGTGATGACGCGGACTAATTGTTGTCGTGATCTGCATCTGCTATTTTAACTCCACTGCTCCACTTTCAGGTTCGTCATCTTTGAAGAAATCGTATGGTTTCTCCTGCTTGATTTCTTGTTGTCGGTATCGCACCTTAGTCCAGTCATCTACACAAACCTGCATTTGTAGTGATTTCGGACTCAAGCACGAACGCTTTGCATCCAGGATATTCCCCCCGGTGCTGAACTCTTGTTCCACTGCCACAGTAGAAACTAGTGTTGAAAAAATATTTTTGGCTATCATAGCCATGATTGGAAAGTACTTTTCATACTCTTTCCACCATTATAAGATATCAAATTTTTTATCTTCCGTTTCTTCTATAAACTCAAAAGAGTTACTTAGATAAGATTCAAACTCGGAATACTTATTGGTGCCTGATGAAGAAGAACCTCATAATAGTTTGGTTTTTTTTTTTTTATATATAACAGATTATACCCTAAATTCATAAATCCGAAGGATGATGGGGACTGAGATACATTTTGTGTTCGTGTAACATCTAAGTTCAGTAAGGGTCCATAAACTGTAACATATTCATCATATAACTCATACAATAATTTCTTAACTCTATCACAATATGCATCAACATCATATTCTATTTTTAAACCTTGTGAGGAATAATAACCAGTTAGATAATAAGACAAATTTTCTAATTTACAACATGGATCAAAACACATGGCAATCAAATAAATATTTGGAAACTCCTTACAATATTCTAACCATTTTTCCTTCATAACATTAATGGACTCTGCTAATTCTATGTCGGATTCACAATGAGCAAAGGCACCAGCAATATTAAGACTCTCAATAATAAATAAATGAGTTGTAGGATAATAGATACCAGATAAATTGTTAGTAGCATTATAAAATACTTTTAACAAATTAAAAACGTTGTAACAAGCATCCCAATGAGTTTGATAAAGATTAATGTGATTAACATGAAATTGAATAAAAGAAACTAATAAATCCCTATAATCATAACTTCTAGCAAGAAATTTTGAACATCACGAGGAAATCTAACGACACGCCTACCATTTTGTTTACAATATGTTGTCCATACTTTCATTGTAGAAGAATGTCTCCACAAAAAATTTAGGTCTTTTTTAATAGGTTGAATAAAATGTTCAAAAGTGTCTAATCCTTTTTGAACACATAAATTTAAAACATGGCATGCACATCTTTGATGAAAAAATTTACCACCAAGATAAGGTTTGCATAAATCAAGTAAAGAAGGAATAGCAGCGGTATTGGTAGAAGCATTATCAAAACCAATTGCAAAAATTTTGTTTTCAATTTTATACTCTGCAAAAATAATTCTATGCTATCTAAAAATATTATGAGCACTGTGTGATTCATCAAAATCTCTAAATGCAAGAATTCTTTTCTAGATATTCCATACATCATCCATATAATGGCAAGTGACACCCAAGTATGAATGCAATTGCCAATGGTCACTCCATATGTCGGCACATACGGAAACACGACCGTTATATTGTTCAAAATATTTTTCCAACTTTCTTTTTTCTTTTTCATAAATCTTTTCAAGTGTTGCTGTAAGCATGTCTCTAGGAACACGACATGCATCAGGATTTAATGCTCGTCGACAATAATTAATAAAACCAACCTTTTCACCAAAACTAAATGATAAGTGTTCTATTGCTACCATTCTAGCTAATTCTTCTCTATTTTGTTCATCAGTATAACGAAATAATTGTTGGTTAAAAGTAGCGTACCTGGGAATTTGTGATTGTGACCTTGATTTGGTTTCTGCTTCTGGATGTTTGGTTAAAATATGCTTCCGATAAGTGTCATATCCTCTAGATTTGTGCCACTTATATACTTTTTTTGTATTAATTGCAAACCACTGCATAGCTTCCATCTTCCTGCCTAATTCTCTTCATATGTTTTACGAAGAGATCAGTATTTTCTGACTGGCTTGTCAAATTTTGGGGGGTGCCATTGGGATCGGGTTCTGAAATTGTTAGAGGGGGAGTAGGAGAGTTTAGGCCAAGATCTTCAACATAGGCTCGACGTTGCAAATACTCGTGATAGGCAGTGCCATCACGACCGAGATTATCAGTCATACGACCCTTACCTTTCATCGAAATGGAACGCCTAGGACCGTCACGGCCGTCACTCCTTCCACTTCCACTTGCCATTTAAAAATTGAATTGTAAAATTCCTTGAACAAAAAATGTTAAAAAATTGATGGAAATAAACGGTTAGAAATAAATTTAGTAGGTAGTAATTGCAAATTAAATAAATTGCAAATAAAAAAATTTAAAAACTTAGTAATTGAGAATGATTTGGAATTTGGGTGGGGGTGGTAATTTATAAAAAAAAAAAGAACCATTGGAGGCCACAACGGTCTGTTGACGTCAACCGACTGTTGGGCCTCTAATAGTCAGCCCAACATTTGAAAAAAAAAATTATTGAAAATAACACAGGAATCGTCGGTTCAAACCAGAACCGGAACCGCTAGTTCCAGTCCAGTTCAAACCGGTCGGTTCCATTAAAACCGGAACCGGAACCAGAACCGGCCTCTAGGGTGTATACCTAGTTGTCTCCTCAAGAAGTTTCTAAATCAATTTGCTAAGAGGGTGTATCCAAGACAAATCAACATTCGAAAGCAAATGACAACAAAGAGTAAAACATAAATGATAGATTGAATGTAGAATAATAGAGTTTAATTACATATGCCGAATATCCATCAAACTAATCACATCAACCCCTTAGTAGGGGATTTAGCTACTAATAGTAAATATACAATATGAACTAAGAGAATAGAGATAGAGAAAACCCATGGTGAGACCTTCTTCTTGAAGCTTGGATTCCAATCTCCTAGTGTTCTTCCTTGAGTAGAGATGGGATGTAAGTGAGAATGGTGGATATGGTGTGTATAAATGTGAAGTATGGGTGTAAAATGTGTTTGGATGAGTGGGAGAATATTCTTAGATCTTGATGATGTAAGGAAAAGAAAATGTTAGTGTCAAGTGTTGTTTTCGATCTGAAACGAGTTTCTATTTATAGCACTACAAAAATAGGTCTGAAATACTTGTAATACGAGATCTGGCAGGCGTGGAGTGTGGGTAATGGACCCGCACAGTACCCGCACTCTATCGGTTCTTCCTCTGATCAGGCCTCTGGTTTCACAATATTGCGGGTTATGTGCGGGTAATGTACCCGCACTCTGTCTTCAATTCATCTGACCAGCTTCAGGTTTTTGGCAATAGTGCGGGTTGTGTGCGAGTAAAGAACCCGCACTCTATCTTCTCTTCATCTGACTAACTTCGGGTTTTTGGTAATAGTGTGGGTTGTGTGCGGGTAAAGGACCCGCACTGTACCCGCACTTTGGAGCTTCTGATGGTTCTTACCCTCTTTTTGCACCATTTGACCCCTTTTTCGCACGAAAGTCCCGAATACAGTTTCCAACACCAGAAATGTACGAATGCCTAAAATTACAATCAAAAAGCCTATAAAAAACGCAAAAACACTTGAAAGCGAGACAAGGGATAAAGATATGAGGGCCAAAATATAGAACATTTTTGGCACGATCAAATACCCCCAAACCAAACATTTGCTCATCCTCGAGCAAAACACAAAATGAAACAACTAAGACACAACAATAAGATGACTCAATCTAAAAATTTCCTAGATGAAACAAATAATGCACGGTGTGTATAAAACTATCTAGGGGGGTGAATAGATTTTAATCGTTATTACCCAATCTTCGCATGAACCAAACCAAACATTTGCTCATCCTCGAGCAGAACACAAAATGTAACAACTAAGACACAACAATAAGATGACTCAATCTAAAAATTTCCTAGATGAAACAAATAATGCACGGTGTGTATAAAACTATCTAGAGGGGGGGTGAATAGATTTTAATCGTTATTACCCAATTTTCGTATGAATGTCAATTTTACGAAAATGCCCCTAACTAGTCACAATAATATAACAAGTGTAATATGGTGCGGAATGTAAATAACACTTGATATTTACGTGGAAACCCTCACGGGAAAAACCACGAGCTGTTATGTGCGCCACAAACGAACCTCGAATCCACTAATTGAAATGATTACAACCTAATCCCGGTTTAATGATCTAATCCCAATCAATAATCATCACAACTACCTAATCCCGGTATGAGTGAACCTAGTCCAATTGCTTGCGAATTAAGTAACCTAATCCCGGTCACAACACAAGACTTAATTCTCTAATAAGAGATAATACAACATAAGTGAATATATGAAATATCCAAAAATGCAATTAAAGCTAGGTAACCCTATATGCTTATCTAAGATGATGATTTTGCAATTAATTCAATCCTAGATATTAAAAGCTAGATGACATGTCAAATACTTTAGCTAAACATAGATTATAAAAACCTAGATAGCTATCACAATACAACACTCAATCATGTCAACACACCAATCTCTATTTTGTATCTAAAATATATTCTAAGAGCATACAAATAATATAAGAGATGTCAATGATAAATAAAACACTAATTATGTAAGATAATACTATAATAGTGAAGAACTTACCAAAGAGTGTGTGTTGACCAAAACTCATGCAAGCAAGCATCCTAACTATGCTAGAAAATGCTTAGATGATGTTTAGATGCATATAAGGATGGTTTTTTGATTTGAGTGATCAAAGATGATCAAAGATGAGTTCTTGATGAAAAAGCTCTCTTTGAAAATGCTCTCAATTAAAAATATGTTATTTGAGTCATTAGTGACGACCTAAAGTTGAAGCAATGTTTATATAGGTGTCCCAATTGATGAAACGTCGTTTTGAGAAAAACAGGGCAAACCCCTGCCATTACCGCTGCCAAAGCCACAGCAGTATTGACAGCGGTACATAAAAAATGCATTAGGTATGAAACCGCTGTCTAACCGATGTGAAAAAACCCACAACGGTCGGAGTGATGCAAACAGAGCATCTCACCGCTGCGAATACCGGCAGCGGTAGTGGCAACGGTCTCCATACCTCATGTCAAGCAAAAGCAAGCCATTGCATCCTAATGCCTAAATGTCATGGCATTTCAATGTACAAGATGCAATCATTTAAGAACATGCATGAAGAGGTATAATTGATCATTAATGAGCACATAATAATAACACATACACAACATACAAGAAAACGAATTATGCATGAGATGTGAGTGTGTGTGTGCAACTAATCTCTTCAAAGCAAATTAAGCACATAGAAGTTTACCTTTGGTACTTATCAAGATGAGGTCTTGAAAGGGCATTGATCTTGAACATTAATATCTAAGCTACCCTACAATGAACCCCAATTGTGGTTTGTTCACGAAATAAGCCAATCATGTAAATGAGACCTTACACTAGATACTAAACAAAAGATTCAAAAAGCTGCATGCCCAATTTTGATAAGATACAAAGATGTGTGATAGAGAGAAGTAGATCTATGCAACATGATTTAGAGCAACTTGGAGGCACTAAAAGGAAACTCTCACGGACACGAATCCCACACCTAAAAGCACTCTCATATCGAGGACTACTCACTCCCATACCTCGAGCGTAATTCGCTTCAACTCTAAAGCTCACATGGATTCACTCTTTTCTTTTCGCTCAAAGTCCTAAGTTCACACACGTGCAAGATATGCAAAAATAGAAATTATGCATAGGGATATAATGCATTGCATACAAATTGATCATTGAAAAACCGTTACTTTATAGTGAACTAGCCTAAGAAGGAGTCATTATGACATGGACATGGAAGATCATGTGTCAACAAACATTCCCTATCTAGACTCATCATTGATCAAAAAGGTCTTTTCCTTTGATTATAATGGGGCCATGAGGTTTAATGAGGTGATACAAAGTGTTAACCGAAAAATGAAAGAGAGGTGGATTTCCGATTAACAACTTTTAAAACCGCAACCTTGGCAGGTCACAGTTGGGGGGTACCACGGCTAGTACCGATACGTTCTAGTAAAGATAAGATAAATGTAAAAACAAATCAAAGATAGGGACAGACGTGTGTATGTATCAAAAGAAAAACAAGGGGAAGATTGATAAACAACAAATAATATACAATTGAGTAGTACAATGATGGTATAATGGTGTTTTTGACACAATAGGCGATGGCAAATTCGTGCTAGTCAATAAGTGAAAAAACACTTTCTGGTTCTGGCCTCCTTTCTTCAGAGAGCTCTATGGTACTTATAAGTCCTAATTCCTGCTGTCCATTCCACTAATTTAGTCGATCAATTTAGCAATCAAAGGGACATTTATTAGGTGTTGATAGAGGCTGTGTTTAGGCGTGGGGGTTATCCCTAAAATTAAGTGGATTGTTTCTATTTTGGTAGGACTTGATGAAGTTGACTATCTCCATTTTAAATGGCATTACGAATGGCGGGAAAAGTCAACTATCTTCCCTTTTACTGGATGTTACTGCATGTTGACCTTTTTGTGGCGTAGTTTTACTCTTGGTTTTACCAGTCCTTCTTGGTTATCATTCTTCATACAGAGGTGGATGGTGGATGCTTGGTAAGTTGGCCTAAGAAGGAACCGTGGTACCAGCGCTTTTGGTATTGGGGTGCCGGGGTGGTGCAGTTCGGAACCTTTTAGGCCTTATCTACAACGTATCCCGGTACTGGGGAATCGGGATGACCTCAGTCCTGGTTCTGGTTTTGGTTCCCATATGGCTTGCTATAGGTATATCAATCCTGGCTCCCTTATGGGTTAGCATGATGTTTCCCATAGCCTCTCTCAGCTTCAAGCAGTCTTGGCAAATACATAAAATTCTTCTTTGGTCCCTCGCCTTTTTAAGCAGTTAACACAAAGAAAAGGGAAATTTTGGAGTTCAAAATTACCAATCATGAAAGAATTTAAGTATCATTATCCCCATACAAAGCTCTTATTCACAACCAACTTACACATTAGCGCCTAGGCATTAGAATTACACAAATTTGTGCTTCCAATTTCTATACTTTACGATGTGAGTACTTGACATTACAATTTACAAGGAACTTTTGTTTTCAAATTTTCTTTTTTCTTTTCTTTTTTTCCTTCTTTTACATTGCACATATTTAAATTATTTGATCACTAAGGCTCTTAAGTACAAATTTTGGTACTTTAACATTTTTTTAGCTATTTGCTTAGCACATTTACAACATTTTTGCCTTAGTACACACTATTTAACATATTAGAGCTTAACTCATTTCAACACCACATCTACACATCCTATCATGATTCGTAACAAGGGCAGACATGTGTTTAGGCTATGGGGTATATGGTTGTATGTGGTACCAAATGAAAGGTAAGTGGTTGGCCTCAAAATTGGCTTTGGAGCACACCATAGGATTAGGAATGTGTTTAGGATGTTTTAAGTAGTTAAATGCATACACATTGCCTAAGATCATTTCCACACTTTATCTATCAAGGGAATGAATGCATTTATCAAGCAATCCTCTATATGATATGAACGTCCTATGGCATGTGACACGCATGACGAGAGAAGTGTTTTAAGAATAGTCAATGATAACACTCAAATTGCACGATTTATGGGCTTGTGTTTGTAAACTTACGGGCAATCTCCACTATTAGAACAAGGCGCGAGAGCACCAAGTCCCCTCAACTTAAGCACCAAAAGGATGGGACAAACCTATGAAAATGCAAGTGAAACCCTAAAATGACCACAAGCTCATCACGCATAAGAAAACTCACCTAAAGCACACGCTAAAGGCATTACACTCAAACTAATTGAAGTTTGAAAATTTGGTCATGCGACAAATTGAAAATTTTGGACACCAAAAAGACACAAGACTCTTAAAAAGACAACTCAACTAGGCATTTACACCCCCAAACCAAAACTCAACATTGTCCCCAATGTTGAAAACAAGGGAGCCCGGTCTAGCGGCACGCACCTAACAAGACACAAATACCCTTAGGCACTAATCATGCACAATCAATGCTCAAAGAACAAAAAGTACTCAAATAGGCTCAACTAATAAAGGCAATTTATGCTACATATCATACAAGCATAAAGACACACTTAATCAACCTATGACAAACAAATTCTTCAAAATTAGCGGAGTGGGGGCCCAACAACCACCAAGCCATATCCAAACATAAGCTCAAAACCTGTACAAGTATTTATATGATCAAACCACCAAACCGAATTAGGCTATATATATGCAATTAATCCTGTATACTCTTATGCAGTCATCACAAGCCTTTGGCTTGTCTCAACATCCAACAATCAATAAAAGCAAAAATCCACACATGTGATCAAAATTCAAGAATATATATCCATTCATATCAACAAGTTATTTCAAAACCATAATTATCACAAATATTCAATGAGGCACATAGATCAAGAGGTAGAAATCTCCCTTAATGGAAGATAGGTTCTTTGCCCGTTTTATGAGCACTCTTGGCTTGCTTGTCCCTCTAAGACTCGTAAGTTGTCATGTTTCTTCCCAAGAGATGAAAAACCTAGCTTTAAGCACAAAAATCTACCAAATGATAATCAACAAATGCAAAGATATTCAACAATATATATTGCATGATCTAAACATCCTTAAAAATATCATGCACAAAAACTAAAATAAAAGGCATCCTAGCTAAAAATACTAAAAATGTAAATGAGTTCAAAACGAAAAGCATGAAAAGATAAAATGGCAGATAGGTCAATCATCATCCGATGACTCGACTTCCTCATCCAAGGACGTCTCCTTTCCTTTCGGGTCAAGTTCTGCTCTGGTTCTCTCCTCATATTCTCTTCTGGACCTCTCTATTATTACACGTAATTCTCCTATATTTGGATCAATGGTTGGGCCTCCTGAAGGGGATGATGAAGGGGCAGGTTTCTTTTTCTTTTTTAAGCAACGGGGGAGACCGAACTCTTTCCTTATGCTAGTGATGTTGTCCCACACATCAACGAAATTCCCAATGGTTTCCACTCTGCCGTCAACAATCTGCTTCCTATTCTTAAGGATTTTAGTCCAGAGGCCCTGCATCCTTGCAATCAAAGTCTTCCAAGAAACTCCGTCAGAAGACTCTTGCGGAGAAGGGGGCACCTGATCAAAGTCCATAAAGTCTTGTTTGTAGCCCATCTATTCTAGGACCTCTTCCTCTACATGTCTGCTCGAGCTTCCCCCTGCATGGTCTTCTTCCTTCCATTTCTCCTTTTGACACCGGATGGATCCCTTTCTATCTCTTGGTTTCTCCAAGTGGTCATGTCAATGTCCCTTGAGGCCTTCTCCTTAGGATCACCCTTGAAATCAACCCCTACTTGCCTACAAAAGGCCGTGATGAGGCTAGAAAATATGAGAGGTTGCTTGTCTACCCTTTTGCACCCCAGGCCAAGGTTCTCCCTCTTTATCAGATATCCAACATCGAGTAACTATCCCTGCTGAATGCAATAAAGGATGGTGGCTCTCTCAAAATTAACTAAGGTCCTATGCATTATGGGCTTCAGTGAGTGTGAGAAGAAGACATTCCAGAATCCCAACTTTAGCTTCAAATTTTTGTGCTTCATGTGGTAGGATGGGGCCACCCAAAATTCCATTGGTCTGATCACCAACTTGTTGGCGAAATCCACACTCTGCCTGACAAAAATGTCATTTCATGTCACTCCCTCTCGAATTCTTCCTATAACCTCCTGATCATTTGGGAGTTCAGTTCTTAAATATATGTTTATGTCTCCCATGGTCATATGAACCTTTACCCCTCGAACCATTATATGTGCACTTCTCTAGAAGTCTTCAATCACCATGCCCGTGTAGAATTCTTCAACCACTCTTCTGCAATAATTAGGATGAGTGCTAGCAAAAATATCCCACCCCTCCTCTCAATCATCTGAGGAATAGGTGTGGTTCCCAATTCTAAAAATGCAATCCCCCTTTCTTCAACAATGTCATGCCTTTGGAAGTATTCTAGGCGGTTATCAAAATCTGGATTCAGTACACATAGGGGCACAGGCGGAACCCTAGTTGACCTTCGAGTCTTTCTCACGGAACTATGACCCACTTTCTTTACGGATTCCCTAGTTCTTCTTGACATCTACACAAGAAAAAAATAATAATACAATTTAGGTGGAACTCATATCAAGGAACCAAGATAAACGAATTATAAACTAGAACAAAAATTTTGCACCATAATCTGGTACAGTGCAGGTAGGTAACCCGCACTTTAACTTGATCCTCAATTGTTGTTTTGTTTTTTTTTTTTTTAGCACGTTCACTAACCATCATGACACACAACATTCATGTTATTTTTCCACCCACGAATATCTACTCAACACAGTCAACAATGGCATCCACTCCAATGTAGACATAAAATTCCCTTAAATCACATAAACCCCTAATTTTTGAAATTAAGTACATACATGTGCAATTTGATATTCCAATTAATCTCCAAACACGTCACATGCATCGTTGTACAAAACTCATCATTCCCTTTGGAGAGTTAACTCAACAAACTAATTTGAAACCCCAAAATTCAAAATTTCATACATGTGAGGGCCATTATCAATCAAAATCTACACCAATCTCTTCAACATGCAATAAACAATTAATTCCCCATACATGCATTCTAAATCAAGCAAAAGTTGGGCACAAATTCGTGACCCTCTTATGACAATGGAGTTCATGCAAAGATAGATAACTTTTGAAAGAGAATAGATGAAACTTAAGATTGTAATCAAACATAAAACAAGTTTGGATCAAGATTTCATACCTTTATCGACAGAAAATTGAAACATGGAGCACAAGGAATACCTTAGATGCTGTAGAGAGGGAAAAAAGAGGTTGGGTTGATTTTCTTTAGTTCAAGTGTGGTGGAGCCCTAATGAAAACGACATTTTAATCCGGTGACCCGCACTATACCTGCACTTTATCACCTGCTTTTATGGGTAGGCACTAAGTTCAAAACTGAACCAAATCGAACCAAACCGAACCGAAAAAAAGGTGTTCGGTTTGGCTCATTGAATAAATTCAGTTTAAACCAGATTAAAATGTTAAAAATTGAAAAGTTTTCGGTTCAAACAGGTTTGGTTTTTCCAAAACCGGTTTGAACCGATTAAACCGCCTATGTAACTAAAAAAAAAAAAAAAAACCATAACCTCTCTCTTAGCCGACTACATTGTTCTCTCATCTCTGACTTCTCTCATCTATGCCTCTTTGTTCCTCAACATTCAACCACTGATCTGCTCAACATCCGATTCCGATATAATCGTCTCAACTTTGTTCGACTGTTCCTCAACATCTGAAAGGTTTGTCACTTTCTCTTCTTCTTTTTCTAATTTTCCTTTTGTCTTTTTTTTTTTTGTTTCACATCTGATCTGCTCTTCTTCATCTCCAGCCAAAGCATCAACAAGACAAACCGTCAAGCTTCAGCTCGTCCAATCTACTCTTCTTCAGCTCGTTCGATTTGCTTCAACGAGACATAGGTCTGTGTCTAATCTGAGTTAGATTTCTTTCTTTCTTTCTTTCTATTTTTGAGTTAGCTTTTCTTTCTTGATTTGGTTGATTGTTTGTGTATATTAGACAATAGACCGTGTTTTGAATCTGTATATAATCTGTCTACATCTCTGTATTTGAGATTGATCTGTGTTACTGGTTTGTTTTTTTTTTTTGTTGACTTTTTTCATGTAATACAAACATTTTGTTTGCTACATTTAACATTTAAGGTCATCAAACCATTTTTTCGGTTCAGTGGTTTTGACTAACTGAGCCTATTACAAGAGGAACACTTATGCAATTTTAACGGCATATAGATCCTTTTTTCATGAGATCCATATCAGTCTACTCATAAAACTTTGTTGTATATTGTCTTGATTAGCTACTCAAGTATTTTTCCTACGATAATATGGTAGTTACTAGTTATTATCATCAATGAAAAATTTGGTGATGTCTAATATATTATTACTATTATTATTTTTTTGAAGTAATTATTATTAGACATTGACACATTGTGTTCATTGACATTGTGTATATTAGACATTGACAGTATTTCACCTACAGTGGATATATATATTTTGTTTCACTTGACAGTATTTCACACTGTGTATATTAGACATTGACAGTGTTGTAGGCATGAGTTTTCAAGTGACAGTGTTGTAGGCCTGTGTTGATATATGTAATATGTTTATAGATAGTAATTGTATTGATACTAATTCTGTGATTGTATTTGTGTCTAAGTATTTATTTTAATTATTTATTTGTATGTGAAATTGTGAGTAGATGGAGATTGATCCTAATGTGGATTCAATGGAGGGAAGTTGTGACAAATGAAGGATAAAAATTAAGGAGGAATGATTAATGAAGCCATGAAGGTAATTGTTTGTATATGCCTAATTTTTCACTATAAATTTTTTTTTTTTTTGGTATTGATGATGATAGCCTTGCAGCCTTGTAACTGTCATCACTAATTACCATTTTATTTATGAATGTAGGAAGTTTGAATTATTTTACTCTCATGACTAATTAAGTGATTTGGAGTTTTTATTTTAGTTGTAATTTTGATTTGGATTGTAATTTTTATTGTAATTTTGATTTGGACTGTAATTTGATTTGGATTTGGACTGAACGTCGTCTTTGTATTGTAATAGTATTAGTAATAGTACTGTACTGTCTAGTACATGAATTATGAATCAGTAATAATTTATTACTTTAAAAAGTAAGGTTTAATTTCAGTTTTTTTTGGACTATTCAAAATTTTGAAACTTTGGCCCAAAATTAGCATCCCACAACCCATCAAATGTAAAATCATATTAGAAAACTCATTAAACCCATTAAGTCCATAAGGCCCATTAGGCTCAAAACCGAAATGAACCGAACCGAACCGATTAAAATCAGTTCAGTTACCATTTCTTATTCAGTTTAAACCGGTTCAATTTTTGGGTAAACCGAAATATTTTTTATTCAATTCGGTTTTATCCAAAACCGAACCAAACCAAACCAAACCGAACCGTGCCCCCTACCTGTTTTTCTCTGTTACTCAGTGTGCGGTTGCAGTGTGGGTAGGTTACCTGCACTTGACCCGTATTGTTGCCCAGGTGCTGGTTGTGACTGCTGGATCTTTTTGCACCTTTTCCTTCCTGCACATAAACAACATAATCAACTATTTGACTTGCCTTATTATCCAAATATCAACTAAAACAAAATTAATTCTTAAAAATGCAAAAATTCAAAAACAAACTCAAAAACGGGTTTCACAATGATTTTTCTCAAAAACCTAGACTTACCAAAACATTAACATGCACAAAGAACTCAATCATAAAGAGTAGAATCTTAGTCAAATGAGAAAAGAAATTGTGAAATCCTAATATGCACTAAAAATGTTCAATGTAATGCACTTAAAGTGGGACATGGGTCAACCAAAGGAGGTTTGATCGAATTGGAGAGTCCACTCTTCTTGACTACCCAAATGGGTGTCAATAGTTTGTTTAATGTATCAGCTCCCTTCGTCCTCACTTGACCTACTATGTCCTTTGAAATTCCCTTCAGCAATATAGTGTAAAATATACCTAGAGGGGGGGGGGGGGGGGGGGGGGGGGGGGGGGGGGGGTGAATAGGTATAGGCCCAAATTCTTCCAAATTCAAAATATGCGGATTACAAGAATGAAATGTACACTTGATATGATTTAATCAATGGTATAGTATGATTCAATACATGTGAAAATCAATATACAAAAGATACAATCAATACAAGATATGGAAGATAATGAAAAGTAAAGTGAAAAAAGACACAAGTATTTTTATGTGGTAAAACCTCAAAGAGGAAACATCCACGGGTTGATACCACAACCACCAGCAAAGCAATCCACTATATGAAAAGGACTTACACACTCAAAGCTATCAACACATGATATCCACTTCAAGCTATCAACTCCTAATATACCCTCAGGCCTAGTGAATCACCTAGCCTATTACCTATCCAAGGTGTGTCCTACACCTCTAGGTAGCAACA
Organism: Acer yangbiense; assembly: GCA_008009225.1. Classification (NCBI taxonomy): domain Eukaryota; kingdom Viridiplantae; phylum Streptophyta; class Magnoliopsida; order Sapindales; family Sapindaceae; genus Acer; species Acer yangbiense. The sequence continues at coordinate 42,808,930 of CM017764.1, read as the reverse complement.
TCCTATCCAAAGCTCTCAAGCTTCTAGGATGATTTCTTGCTTAGCTATCCGGAGTTTCCTACTCCTAGCTAAGTCTTCTTACTTGGTTATCCGGAACACTTTCCTAACCAAGACTTCTTGCTCTTTCCACAAAGCTTCACTCACTTTGCAAGAGACTTCAACCTTTCACAAGGCAATGATCTAAGTGATGCAAATGATGCAAATCACAATCAAATAAAGCAAGATGATCAATCAAGCTCAGCAAGATGATCAATCAAGCTCTTGATAATCTAGAATATGCTTTCAACAAACAACCACAAATGAATCTAGAAATCAAAGCATATGAATCAATAAGAACAAGATATGAATATTCAATATATCACACAAAAATCTTAGTTTTTAGATGATGAAATTAAACCTAGAAAATAACATGAGGCACATCATATACAACATTTCTAGAATCAATTTCAAGATTAGTCAAGTTTAGCTAAATATGTTCAATTGAGATCACAAGGCTAAAACTCAACAATAAATAGATCAACCACCCCTAGAATATGATCTAACAACATTCTAAACACATATCATCTATCAATTAGGAAGATTAAAAGAGATGATCAAAAGATGAAGTGAGAAGAAGAAGTTTCACATACAAAAGTTGAGTCACGGACTGAAATCATCTCACTGAGAAAAATCATGAACTCAAATGACTCTGAAAATGCTTGGGGTTTGTAGCTCTCTTCAAGACCAATAATTTTGGCTTTTGAATCAGTTGATTCGGAGTTGAAATGAGAGAGATAAGATCAAAATAAAAAATCGAAGTTGTAGTGAATTCTGCACGGGATTTCGAATATAAATGGAGGGAAAAGAGATGAAGAAGAGAGGGATTCAGTGGCTAATCAAAAAGAGCCACGTCACACATCCCGTGTGGGGCACGTGTGGCACACGGGGGCAGAGGAGGTCTCTGGCCATGTGCCCCACGTGCTCCACACGTGGCCTCCAAGTTTGGCCATTGGCCAATCTTGCTCCTCTCGCGCACAGCTCGCGTTCTTCAGCCATATTCGGGTATTCGAACTCCGAATTTGAATCCGTTTTTGGATTACAAACCGTGACTCCCTCATGCACAACAAAGACTACAAAACTTTGACAAAAGGTTGAGAATTTATCTCAGAAAATGATGATGAAGACAACTCAACGAATGAGAACGCAAAGTAGCATAGCTACATCGTTTGGACTCGAAACCTTATGAATGAGTAACCGAAACGACCGGGACTCAAAATGGAATCAAAAAAGAACATGTGCAAGTCCAAAATACAAGAAACATTAACAAATAAATACAAAGTCACACAAGTATGCCATATCAAAGAGATAGTCATAAAACATGCAATTCTACAATGTTTGTCTATATAAGACCAATGCATGTGCATACTTAAATTTGTGTGAATGTGTTATACCAAATGTTTGCACTATGATGCAGGGACACACATGTATGAATTATATGTGTGTCGCTAACGCCTTGCAAAAGGATAGAAGTCTAAGTATACCTTCGACGCTTTCACCTCTTGAAAACGAAATTTGCACTAGACGTTGCTCTTCAACTTTGAAGCTTCTTTTCTTCCAAGAACATTGAAACAAATAATAGCACGGTGTGTATAAAGCTATCTAGAGGGGGGGTGAATAGATTTTACGCTTTTTACCCAATTTTTCGTGTTAGTCAAAATTACGAAAATGCCCTCAAGATAATATAACCAAGCAATTGTAATATGGTGCGGAAATTAAAACAACACTTGGTTTTTACGTGGAAACCCTCACGGGAAAAACCACGGGCTATGTAAGTAAGCCACACTCGAACCTCGAATCCACTAAATGTGCAAACGATTACAACCTAATCCCGGAAGTAATCACACACCTACCTAATCCCGGTATGAGTGAACCTAGTCCAATTTGCTTGCGTTCTAAGCAACCT
>CM017764.1:42138414-42206888 GCA_008009225.1 Acer yangbiense | reverse complement strand
AGCGTTTAGCTTTCGTTCTGACTTGTGCATTTTCTGCATGTCAGATTTTGGAGATACAATGTCGAACGACGATACAATCTCGGACTTGGCAATAACGGGACTTCCAGTGATGATGGAGTCGTAGTAGGACACAGAACGTCGATCGACGAGTCACGGTTGAAGGTCCGTCGACGACTGTCCCTATAATTAGGGCGATAGTGGTAGAAGCAAGGCGCTGTATATGCTATCGCGTCGGCTGTCGAGCATCCAGAATATGTTGAGGTTCCTGAGCCGTCGACATCTGGTCGACATTTAGGTATATTGAAAGATAGTCCGGCGAGCTTGATCACGGAGGATATGTTGCCTGGCATAAGGCGATGTATGGTATTCTAACGACGTTGAAATTACGTGCGCCAAAGGAACATGAACGTGCTGATTGGGATATCCCAGGGTGGACGTGTTTTATGAGTACACCCTCCGTTTAGGTTTTAGATTCCTGTCCCTCAGCTCTTTCGACGAATGTTGTTATACTATGATCTAGCTCCCGTCAGTTGTCCTAACACCTGGAGAATACTGTTGGGTCTAGGAATATTAAATGAGAGGTCTATGTACAATTTGTATTGGGGTGTCTCCTTCATAATTATTATTGAAAGAACACCTATTCGACACTGGTCGTTACTCGTTAGTGCCTCGAAATAAAAGAAAGGAACTTCTTTCTCGATACTAAGTCGAACGACAGACTCTGGAAAGATACGTTCTTTTCGCGAAGGGGCCTCCGGTCGATGGCCCATGGATGAGAGGGGAGGAGGAGTATCATATCAACGGATCTGGAATCGATATGGTAAGTTTCGAAAACTGTCGATTGATATATTCGTATGCATTCTTTGTGAGTTGCTTTTTTGACCATTTCATTGTCTTTGCAGAAATCAAAGGGAACGATAAAACCTCCGTCGTGCGACCGTCGCACCTGAGCGTACCAGGGTTTATGAGAGATCCCTGCTAACCAAAGGAGTGTCAGTAGCTTGCTTACGGAAGGTAATTTTAGGCCAAGTCGACTGTGGAGGTGGTCGACACAAATAGGTCGCGCGGACCCTATCCTCATGTGAAGGATTTCCTATCGTACATATGTTAGGAGGAGTTTTGAGGTTCTCCAGTATGATTTGAGTTTTTTTACCGCCTCTAACTGATGTTGAACGTCGTTTCGCAGTAACGACGATGGCGAGCGCGGAGATTAACGTTCCCAACAATGCTGAGACCATGAGGCGTTTTAGAGATGAAATCGCCAGGAAACGGGCGGCATCTCAAGCCAAACAAAAACGACTCGCAGGTGAGTCGAAGGAAGGCGCTGCACAGCGCAGTGGACCAAATCCTAGATTCGTCGCCAGAGAGGAGTCCGCTGGCAAAGAGGCCAAGAGGACTTCTGTTGTCGATCGACAGAAGAAAGCGGCGGCGACCGCTCAAAGGATAAGTCGGCTGGGGCTGATTTTGAACCGGATTCTCCAATGAAGCTACTTGCTTCTGGACTCTCGTCATTTAAGGATCCTGCAGGATTCTTAAAGAGGTCGGACGACTTCACTCTGTTGATGACGACATGCATTTGAAAAACGTCAAGACGGAGGAAGTTTTGATACGTTGCTGCTATCAAATTTTCAGGTAGAAAGATTCTTGTTTTCACTGGCAGTATTTTATTACGTATTCTTTGACGATTTGATATCTCGTTTTTGTAGGCCTACCAAGCGACGCTGCATCTACATGGTCGATACAAGGCCGTAAATGACAAGAATGTGATGCATCGCAAGGCGGCCGACGCTCTTAAAGCGCAAAATGCGAAGCTCTCCAAGGAGAAGGGTGTAATGGAGCACCAAAAGATGGACCCTGGAGGAGGATAGGAGTTAAAAAATTTAAGGATCGACATCAAGTCGAGGAGACAAAGTTCAAAGAAGCAGCCGACCAACAAGAAAAAACGGTCGAGACTCTAAAGGAGCGAGCGTTGTCGATAGCGGTGGAAGCTGTTTGCAAAGCTAGGGCGGAGCTTTTTAAAGAGTTCTTGTCGGGCGTCCAATGGGATCCTCAACATATGAAAGAAGAAATTGACCTCTACGAGGAGATGGAGCGTCTGAAGCTTGAAGAATCCCTTGCCGGAGGAGACGTTGTGGATGTCGATAGAAGCCCTGGGGCTAATGAACGTCCCGACAACAATGAAGAGAGTGCCGCTGTTACTGTCGCTCCTCCTCCTAGTGATGCTCCCTGAAATTTTATTTTGTAATGCTGGATGATCTTGATCGACCTTGATATGTAAAAGAATATTTGCCTATTTTGAATGGATCGACCTTCTTTTGTTTAATTTTGAATGTTTGCTTATTTGCTTATTGGATCGACCATCAAATGATGGGAGTTACACAATGGTAAACAAGTTTGAATGAGATGTCTGAAATGACTCACGATCTGTCATGAGTCGAACGACGTGAAACGAATAAGATAAGCCTGTAAACTTATGCTCAATCGTAAAAAGGTTTTAATTTTGAATGTAATAAGCCTGTAAACTCATGCACATTCGTAAGTCGGACGACGTTATATATGGTCGACAAGACCTTTTTACATAGATTCGCGTACATGCGTAATATATGGTCGATACAATCTTTTTATACAGAAGTTCGCGTACATGCGTTATGGTCGACAAGACCCTTTTATACAGATTCGCGTACATGCGATATATATGGTCGACAAGACCTTTTTACATAAATTCACGTACATGCGTTATATATGGTCTTCTGCTCCTAGTGTCGTTCCCCCAATCTTAATATGCGATTGTTCTGAATGAGGATATTGGGAGTTTGAGGTCGAAGTTGGTGAATGCGGTCGTTGAAGCTGTATATTCAAAATAGAAAGTTTGGTTGTCGACGTTGACAGCGTCGTAAGATAGATGGTAATTTTTTGAGCTCAGTTTTGCACTTAGTTGCACTAAGGTGTCATCATTGCTCTTCTCCGGTTGATTTCGTTAGAAATGAAAAGTCGAGGAAAAAACAAAAATAATGAAATCAAAAGATAGTTTAGAAATGGTACTTTTTTAGATGTAGAGCGTTCCAGCTGTTGTGTATTTCTCGTCCATCGAGTCCTCTAAGCTTATAAGCTCCACGCCCGATGACATCTGTAATTTGATATGGTCCTTCCCACGTTGGTCCCAATTTTCCGGCGCCTTCCTCCCTTGTGTTTTGGAAGACTCGTCGCAATACCCAGTCGTGGAGTTTGAAGATTCTGACGCTTACTTTTTTATTGTAGTGTCGAGCGACTTGTTGTTGGTACGACTGGATTCTTAAAGCGGCACGATCCCTCCGTTCGTCGAGGTGGTCAAGTTCGAAATTGAGTTCCAAGTTTTTTTGTTCTTCATTCGGATTTTCGCTATGGGCGGTCGACACCCTTGTCTCTATTGGGATGACAGCTTCTGAGCCATAGACAAGTGAAAAGGGAGTTTCTCTTGTCGACCGTCGTGGGGTAGTTCTGTATGACCATAAGATTTCTGGAAGTTTTTCTACCCACTCGCTCTTTTCCGCCTCGAGTCGTTTCTTCAATGTATTAACAATGGTTTTGTTAGTCGACTCAGCTTGTCCATTTGCTTGGGGATATCGTGGAGTTGAGAAACTTAGCTTGATTCCGTACTTGTCGCAGAAGTTCTTGAAGTCGTACGAAATGAATTGGGACCCGTTGTCGGTCACTATTTCCTTGGGTACTCCAAACCTGCAAATAATATTTTTCCAAACGAAGTTGCGTACCTCAATATCGCGTACTTGCTGATACACCCCGATTTCGACCCATTTGGAGAAATAGTCCGTCAGGACCAACATGTAGACAACGCCACCAGGTGCAGCCGGCAGCTTACCTACAATGTCCATCCCCCACTTCATAAATGGCCAAGGGACGAGATTGAATTCAGCGTACCTGGGGGAAGATGTGATATTGGTGCGAAGCGTTGGCATTTGTCGCACGACTTGACGTGATTTTGAGAATCAGTCCGCATGGTTGGCCAATAATATCCCGCCGTGATAGCTCTGTTCGACAAACTACGGGCACCAGAATGATTCCCGCATTCCTCATGGTATAGACTTTTTAAACGTCGTACGCCTCTCGTTTGGTGACACACCTCAAGTAGGGTCCGGTGAATGACTTTTTGTAAAGCTTGCCATATATGATACAGAATTTAGTTGCTTTTGCCTTGATTCTCCTTGCTTCAGTCCTGTCGTCTGGCAGAATATCAGCTTGGAGATAATTGAAGATCGGTTCTATCCAGCTTCTACCATCGTCGATTGGTGCCAATATCTCTGCTTCTTGAATTGATGGAGACATGAGATGAACTATAGGAACCGATTTTGAGTCATTTGTTGCTGTCGATCCAAGGCTTGCTAATGCGTCTGCTCGCGCGATGTCGTATCTGGGTATTTGATCTATCGAAAATTCATCGAAAGTCGATTGAAGCCGTTTAGCTTTGATTAGGTAGGCCGACATTCTTCGATCCCTTGCTTCGTATGATCCGTTTATCTGTCGAACGACTAGTTGGGAGTCGCTTAACACTTTGATTCTTTTTATTGCCAGGCTTTTTGCTAATTCGAGCCCTGCGATCACAGCTTCGTATTCAGCTTCATTATTTGTTGCACGAAAACCACAATGGATCGACTGCTCCAGTATATCTCCCTGGGGGGATTTGAGTACCAGTCCTAGTCCGCTTCCCTTGATATTACTCGAACCGTCGACCGACAAGGTCCATTTTTCGCTGAGGGTTTCTGTGGCGAGCGCCACCAGTTCTGGTTCTGCCTGCACGTTTTCATGTGGAGCGAAGTCTGCCACAAAGTCGGCCAATACCTGTGATTTCATTGCTGATCTTGGATGGAAGCTGATGTCGTACTCGCTGAGTTCTACTGCCCATTTCGTCAATCGACCTGAAAGTTCAGGTTTATGCAAAATATTTTTAAGAGGGTAAGTGGTTAGTACCTTGACGGAATGGCATTGGAAGTATGGCCTCAATTTGCGTGCTGCTACGACAAGGGCCAGTGCGAGTTTCTCCAGTCGACTATACCTGGTTTCTGCGTCGAGTAGGGTTTTACTTACGTAGTAAACTGGATGTTGGTTGTTCTCTTCTTCTCTCACGAAGACTGCGCTTACAGCGGTGTCGGATACTGCCAGATATATGAATAATGTTTCGTTATCTTTTGGCTTCGACAATAGTGGTGGCGACTTCAAGTATGTCTTCAAATCCTGTAGTGCCCTTTCACAGTCGTCGTTCCATTCGAATGATTTGTTTCTTTTGAGTGTATTGAAAAATGGTAGACATCGCTCAGACGACTTGGAGATGAAGCGATTCAGCGCTGCTACCCGACCGGTAAGCTTCTGCACGTCTTTGATGCATCTAGGTGACTCGATGTTTTCGATCGACCGTATTTGGTCTGGATTTGCTTCGACTCCCCTATGGGTGACCAGATAGCCCAGAAACTTTCCTGAAGATACACCAAAAGAACATTTAGTGGGGTTTAGTTTCATACCATATTCGTCGAGAACGTCGAACGACTGTCGCAAATGGTCGATGTGTTGTTGTGCGACTAGGGATTTGACCAGCATATCGTCGATGTAGACTTCCATTGTCTATCCAAGCATTTTTGTGAACATTTTGTTGACTAGCCTTTGGTAGGTTGCACCTGCATTTTTTAAACCAAAAGGCATTACCTTATAACAAAATGTACCTCGCTCCGTGACGAAGGCCGTCTTCTCCTGGTCATCAGGGTGCATTAGTATCTGGTTGTAGCCGGAGTATGCGTCCATAAAGCTTAGTAAGTCGTGTCCTGCGGTAGCATCTACTAACATGTCGATGTGAGGTAGCGGGAAAGAATCTTTGGGGCAGGCTTTGTTGAGGTTTGTGAAGTCGATGCAGACTCTCCACTTCCCGTTTTTCTTCTTGACTACTACGACGTTCGCTAGCCAGTCGGGGTACTTTACTTCCCTCACTGACCCGATGTCGATCAGTTTTTGGATTTTGTCGTTGATTACCTTGTTTCTTTCTGGAGCGAACTTTCTTCGCTTTTGTTTTACCGGTTGATGATCTGGGTCGACCTGCAATTGGTGTACTATTACCTCGGGGTCGATGCCGACCATATCTTCGTGTGACCAAGCGAAACTGTTGCGACGTTCTTTAAGGAATGTAATCAACTGCTCTCGTATGTCGTCCGATAGTCTGGACCCGATGTAGACTTTATTTTTGGGGTGATCTGGGTCGATCGACACTTCGTCGAGTTCCTCCATTTGGGGCTTGTTTTGAGTCGACTCGACATTGGTTTCCTGTAATTGCTATAAATCTTGTTTCTTCTTTTTAATGGCATTCTGGTAGCATTCCCTGGCTGCTCGTTGTTCCCCTTTGATCTCTTTCACCCCCCACCTGGTAGGAAATTTGATCATCTGATGATAAGTCGACGGGATGGCCTTCAACTCGTGTATCCAAGGTCTGCCAAGTATGGCGTTGTAAGGAGATTGACAGTCGAGCACGAGGAAATTGATGTACAAGTTGACCCCTTCAGCGTAGACTGGCAGCACAATCTCGCCCAACGTGCTTTTTTGCTCTCCACTAAACCCGGTCAACATAGTCGTTCGACGACTTAACTTCGACTCGTCGACCTGCATTTCTCTCAAAGCGCTGTTAAATAAAATATTGCACGAACTACCATATCAATTAAAATGCGTTTAGTTAAACAATTTGCAATATGCAGAGAAATGACTAAAGCATCATGGTGGGGGGAGAACAAATCTGATTTATCTGTCGACTGAAAGGTGACTGTTTCGTCGACTTTGGATACGTGTTCTCGATTTGGCTGGACTTCTGTGTTTGATACTTGTCGCGTGTGTCTCTTGGCTGCTGAATAACTTACGCCACTGACTTCGGATCCACCTACGATGTAATTGATCACTCTATCTTGCCTGGGTGGCTCCGGAGGACTGTCGGTGACATCTGATTGTATTTGGTCGTTGCGTCTCGCGTAAGTCTGTTTTCCCTTCTCCGTTAGGAACTCTCGAAGGTGACCCCGTTTTAGGAGTTCAGCGACTTCAAATTTCAGGGCGACGTAATCTTCTGTACGATGGCCATGATCCCCATGGAATTCGCATTGAAGCTTCGGGTCCCTGTGTTCCGGTAGGGCATTCATCTTCCGTGACCACTTGACTGTTTTGCCCATTTCCTTCATCACTGCTACGAGGTCGACAGGTTCGATGCTAAGGTTATATTCTGGTGCTTCTACTTGTGGTCGACTAAACCTCAAATTACTGCGATCGACAGAATGTTTGTCAATTGAGCCCTCGTGTCGAGATTGGGGATTCCGTCGGTTGTTTGTAGGGTAAGGCTGTGATCTCTGGTCGTTGGATCTTCTCTCTACTCGATCGTTGCGTCGATTACCGTAGTATGTACTGTTGGCTTTGCCGACGTAATTTGCTTCGTCTTCTTCCCACTTGATTTGTGCCCATGCTTTGGCTAGTACATCTTCCATAGTCCTGCACAGATACTTAGTGAGCTCTTTATACAAATCAGAATCAAACCTTAGGCCTTTCCTGAAGGCGTAGATGGCGGTTGCTTGATTGCAACTTGGGATTTGCACTTTTTCTAGATTGAAGCGTCCGACGTAAGCCCTCAAGTTTTCGCCAGGTCGTTGGATTATTGTATAAAGGTCGTCCGAATGCTTCTCCAGCTTGCGACTGCTCGCGAATTGCTCTACGAAGGTATCCGTTAACTGCGCAAAAGAATCGATTGAATTATTAGGCAAATTGGTATACCATTGTAAAGCAGGGCCACTAAGGCTAGATCCGAAAGCCTTGCACATGCACGCCTCTCTTAGGTCGCGCGGAATTGCGGCGGTGAACATTCTCTGCTTGTATTGTGCAATGTGGTCGTCCGGATCTGTTGTCCCTTCATATTGCTTCATGTTTGGGAAGCTAAACTTTCTAGGCATCTCAGTAAGAGCGATTGCGTCGACGAACGGTGAGTCGGCGAAGCTGTTGGCAGTGCTCTTCTTTATCGGAGCTGGGACTCCTGGAATTCGTTGGATAAGAGCTTCCATTTCTGCGAACCTGCGAGAAAATTCTAAGTCATTATTGAAGTGCATACCGGGCCCGGGTTTTACCAATCCGGGTGTCGACTGGAGTGATATTGTCGCTTTGTCGACATTGTTTGGCCGTTGGTCCATTGCTGGATCTCGTTCGTCCATCCCATCGTTCCGGGCAGGCATATCGTTGAGGTCGATATCAACCCTTGCGGTCTGAAGTACTAGTCGATTCTGACGGTCGGCCGAATTCATCTCGGGTCCGACTGGATTTGCTGGTGTTATTGGAGCAGGTCGATCGACAAACGGTTCTGCGTTTGGTGTCGATGTTGGGTGCTCCGATGTCGCTGAGTCAGGTACTACTCCGTCGACCAATGCTCTCAACTCTCCATTAGCCGCTCGAATTGCTGCATTCTCTGCTTCGAGTGCTTGTATCCTCTCGGCGTTTGCGGCCATTTGAGTGGTCAATGCAGCAATTTGATCTTCGACGGTGGGGATTGAGCCGCTTCCAGTCATGTTGAGTTTTAGTTAGAACAGATTGCCTGAATTTGGAGGTAGTTGCAATGGGCCCCACGGTGGGCGCCAAACTGTAGATGGTCGAACGACTTGGTACGTCGAACGGGTCGGGTTGAATCAGGCCCAAAGCAACTAAGCTGGGATTAGTATGGTCGACGTCGACTGTTGTTTGCTGATGGTCGTGCGAACTTCGTTGTACCTGCAAAAGAGCTTTAAATAGAAATATAGATAGTAACAGGATGGTGGTGGCTGGAGATCGTAGCCTTATATGCGCTTAGGCTGAGCGATGTTGATTTCCGATGACCGGAATGTTCTTTTGGTGGCAGAGTTTCGGTACGCTTTTCTTCCGCTTTAGTTCCGAGACCTTTTCAGTGTGTGAGTTACTCTATTTATAGTGAAATGATATGACCCCGACGTCTGTGGAGAGTGCCATCGTGGGAGAGGTTTTGGTGGGATTTGGGAGCGATTTTCTCCATTATCCCACCACTGTGAGCAACCGTTGAACTGACTTGGTCTTTCAAAGACCAAGTCAGATTTGTTGCTGATGAATGTGCTGGATCGACCAATCTGATGGGCCTGGGTAGGAATTTCGTTACTGCGAAGATTGGGCCTTTAGCATATTGGGCCATTGGGCCATTTTTGGCTACCACAACTATCATGAACAGCTTTTGCTCTAATATAATGATTTAAACTATAAAAAATAAAAAATAAAAATTAACTAAAAAAATCTAAATAGAGCGGTGGCCTCCCTAGATTTAATGATATTTGAAGGTGCTTATGTTTTGCAGGTTGGAATCGTTATCGTGTATTCAACTTCAACTGGGTTGATCAGGCAAGCAATTTATCATCGGTTTTTTTTTTTTTGGAAGGTTTTTTCTTAGTCGGTAGATCAGGGATATAGATCTTGGATTTGCCTCTGAAAACTGAAACATTGTTGTATACTATTAGTACATACTTTACCATCGCTGAGTAAGGCAAAAACCTCAATGGGCTGGTTAACAGCAGTGGAAAGAAATCGAATTCTTCAAAAAAAAAAAAAATAGAGTCATACTTGCGACTTTGTCGGGATCGGAGGAAGTCCAGATCGAAGGAAGTTCAGCACATCCTCCGCGGATCTGAAGGAAAGCAACAATGGAGGGAGTTATCAAAATTTTTCATATTTTTTAAAATTTTAAATATAAAAAATAAATGGATCGATGGGGAGAAGAGATAACATTCTAAATAAATTTAGGGAAAATAGAATGAAGCATGTGGTTTATAATATTTGTGTGGGAGGGGAGCCATGGAACTGCAGAGCAGCCTTGAAAAAAAAAAAGGAATTGTGGAGAATTAAAGTCGTGAAGAAATGTTGAAAGAGGGACAAGCTGGCAATAATTTTCCGATGATTTTTAGGGTTTAAGAGTTATGAAAAAATAAAATATTTCAAGAAAAGGTTAAGAGAAATTTTTTTTTTTTTTTTTTTTTTTTTTTTTTTTTTAAGGAATGTGGGGTTTTATTAGATTTACTTTATAGAATATTTTTTTTTCTTAAATTGTATGTCTCTTTTAGTAATTTTAATAAAGAAAAATAATAATACTAAATATTTTAAACAAGTGGGGTATAAATAGATCAGTAGGGGGTGTGCCAATAGCACCACTCATAACCAAATGCATATTGTGATCGTTTTTTAGATGTTTTGAAATTAAACTACGGCTATGAACCTCTACATGCCAAGATTTACAAACACATCTGAATCGAATTAAAGATTTCACTGGTAGAATTGATAGAATTTCAATAATCATATCTTCAGGTAGTTTCACCATTTTCTCTTTCTCATTTGGATCGTGCTTTCTCCTGCTATAATAAAACACCAATTATAGTTTTCCATATAACATGAAGACCTATACCACTGAGGCAGTATATGTATTATACATGTGAATTAAATAGATGGAAATATAAACTATACCTTCATTTTCTACTAATACATTGAGCATGTTGTAATAATTTAGGTTTCAAGAATTGTATGCAAATGAACAGATTTTGTATCAATGTCCAAGTAAACTAACAAAAAAGAACTACAATTTTGTATCGGTATCTTAGTTTTGATACAAAGAACAATTTCAAGAATTTAATCTGTAAAAACAATTTTTTATTGGAGAATAACGCAACCAATATTTAATCACAATAATTCTACTATAATCCAAGACCAACGCAGTCACATCACAAACAAAATAGAAGTTTAGAAAATCATACCCAGAATCGAATTTTATCTCACGGTTGATGTTTTGAATACCCAGAGTTTTAAAAACCTAGGAGATTTTTTTTTATTTATTTTATGGCGGCTATCTTTTTCTTGTATGTTATCTAGAATAACTCTAGCATCCACCATAATGCCCCCTTTTATAGAGCGTCTTATAAAAAATTAGGATTTTGTAGTAATAATGAAATTATGACACAATTCCTCTTTTACCTTTTATTATTGATTATTTAAGAAAATTTTCTTTTTATTTATGGAATTTGTTTACTTTTGGTTTAGATTTGTTTTATTTGGGTGTATTCAATTCAAATTTGTGAAGAGTCTATCAAAGTTTGGGTGTATTCAATCCATATTTGTAAAGATTCTATTAAAATCCAAATAAATCTAGGTGTATTCAATTCAGACTTTTAAGAAATTCAAATAAATCCAAGTGTATTCAAAAAGTCATTAACTTTGCAGATTTTGGTAAAGTGCTGTAATTGTATGGATGGACAATGCTTGGGTACTGACTATTCAGTACCCAAGGTACTAACTAACTAATGGGCATTTGCCATGTAGCCCATTTATGAAGAATACAAGGAGATAAATGTAAAAAAACTAAGAGAAAAAAGCCACGTGGCAACACCCTATTGGTGGGGTCAGCACCTTGGCCAAGCAATTTCCTTTATGGATTTGGATGAATTTTAAAATAAGATTTATAACCATAAATGACTAACAAATCTTGCCTAGTCCTTGTAGATTTTAATATACTAAAGGTTTAATATTAAAAATCTCCCATCACCTATAAACTATTACTGGATGTCTAGATAAAAATGCTTTAATTTAGAAATACGCCCTATGGATTAACAGATGATGCTTCAGAGGTGAGGGGAGGTCTTTAAAAAATAAAAATAAACATTATCCAACAATTAACCTTGATAATTAAAATTTTTAAAATAAAAAAAAAAAGGTTTGACAATGTCCCATGTTTGAGTCGCCACTAGCTATTATAAGTAAAACAAAAGTCAATAATTTTTATTAATGTGATTATTATAAACAAAATTCTCATATTAATATATTTTTTAAAAGAGACGTTTTGTCTTTCGGTATAAAGAATTGGCATATATTGAAGTTATATATATATATATATATATATATATATAAGGACAATCTATAGAACAACGGTGTTTCTATACATCTTTTAAAAAAAGTCCAGCTCATCAAATATTGACCATTGATTTGTCCAACTTTCACATCTAATGGTTATGTTTTAAAGTTGTTGTGATTCCCTATGCATCATTATATTACATTCTTTGTAGGTCACAAAATCTGATGACCGTTTGTTCTTCACAAAGTCCAATAGTTACCGTTTTTAATTTTCCTCCTTCCCAACGCTATTTTCTTCTCCTTTCCAAATCCAACTCTTTTTATTTAAACGTACAAAAACACTTCTTCTCCTTTCCAAATCCAACTCTTCTCTTTCCCAACGCTATCTTCTGAACTTTTTTGGTTGACCAGCTCAAAAACTCTTGTGAACTTTTCTTTGTTACCAGCTCAAACACTTCAATTGAATTTTTTCCAAACATCCACTTCAATCGAGCATTCGTCTTGCTCATTGGTGTTTCGGTCTGGTGTTCTGACTCGTCTATTTGCATTTGTATTGAAATCTCGTCTCCGACCTATTCTCTTTCGCTTCATCAAGTTTTGATCTCACAAGTAAACATCCCACTTCAATCGATCATTTGTCTTGTTTATTGGTTTTTTGGTCTGGTGTTCTGACTCGTCTATTTGCGTTCGTATTGAAATCTCGTCTCCAACCCATTCTTTTTTTCTACATCAAATTTTATCTCACATGTATGTCTCATCCATGGCTTTTTTCGGTTAGCTTCGAATTCAATATGAATTTGCTTATTGTTTGAATCGTTCTTTTTGTCTCATCTTTACAATACATCCATCTTTTTTTCGATTAGCTTTGAATTCAATATGAAATTATTTATTGTTTGAATCGTTAATTTTATCTCTGTAAGTTCCTCAAAGTTTGATTGGCTTATTTCATGGACAAACCATAATTTGGGGTTTGATGTAAAGGTAGCTTTAGGCTTTTAATGGTTGGTGTTTTGCACAACCAAGGCTCTCTCAAGTCCTCAAGAGAAGATGCACCAAAGGTAAATTTCTTAGTGCTTACTTGCTTTGAAGAGATATAATTGCACACACTCACAACTCATGCATAATTTTTATTCTTATATGTTGTGTGTTTTTAAATGTGTACTTTCATGTTCATTAATCTCTCTTCTTGCATGTTTAATTAGTTGCATCTAGCTTGTTAAATGCCATAACATGTTAAGCATTAGGATGCATTTTCTTCACTCACACACTTGCATTTAATGCATTATTCTTATGTGAGAAGCAGCATGAGAAGGCCTTGCCCTTCTCTGCCGCAGTTATGCTGCAGTCGTGGCGAACCGCGGCAGTCAAGCAACAGAGATGTGTCTTCTCTGCCGTGGTAACTGCCGCGGTTGGATAACCGCGACATGCAAGCGTCAGAAACTTGTTGTCTCTGCTGTGGTGCAACTGCCGCGGTTGGCCAATCGCGACAATCGGGACCGCAGCAGTCCATCAAGCATGACGCGAACCCAAAACGCTGCATGTTTAGTTGGACACCTATAAATACACCACTTTGTTTTTTAGGTCATCCATAACTCTCAAAATATCTTATTTTTCATTGAGAGCTTTTTCAAAGAGAAACATTTACCAAAGAAATCATCTTTCATCTTCTTTGATCACTCAAATCATTTTCCTTGTGCATCAATCATCATCTAGTATCATCCTTGATCATCTAGGTGTCATCTAAGCATGGGTTTTTCAACACACTTTGCTTGGTAAGTTTTTCACTAATATCTTATATATTTTGTGTTTTTATTAACAAGCAATCTCATTTATCACTTGTATGCCATTAGAATATATCATAGATACAAGATTGAGATTAGTGTATTGATTGTTTGAGAGTTGTATTGTGATAGCTTCATATGATTGCCTAATCTATGTTTAGCTATGCTTTATGCTATGTCATTTAGCTTTTGATATCTATGATTGAATTAATTGTCATCATATCACTTGTATGCCATTAGAATATATCATAGATACAAGATTGAGATTAGTGTACTGATTGTTTGAGAATTGTATTGTGATAGCTTCATAGGATTGCCTAATCTATGTTTATCTATGCTTTATGCCATGTCATTTAGCTTTTGATATCTATGATTGAATTAATTGTCATCATATCATCCTAAATAAGCATATAGGGTTCCCTAGCTCTATTTGCTCTTTGGATATCATACATATTCACATAGGCTATTTTATCTTGAAAGTAATACAATAACGCTCGGTGTGTATGATAAATATATCTAGAGGGGGGTGAATAGATTTTAACTATTATTACCTAATTTTCGCATGCAAGTCAATTTTACGAAAATGCCGCTACTAGTCAAAAATACAAGCAAATGTAATATAGTGCGGAATTTAAATAACACTTGATGTATACGTGGAAACCCAACCACTGGGAAAAACCACGGGCTGTTTAGTACGCCACACTCAGACCTCGAAATCCACTAATTGAAATGGAGTTTACAACCTATGTAGACCTTGTCTAACATTCTGGTCAATAACCCCCCACTTCTACCACTCGGGCCTTTAAAAATGGCTCTAGTCCAATTGCTTGAGGCCTAAGCAATCTTAGCCTCAAGACTTAATTCTCAATGAAGAGATTATATAACCTATGTGAATATATATGAATATTCAAATAACAAACAATGCTAGGTAACCTTAGATGCTTATCTAGGATGATGATATAATCAATTTAAATCAACCCTAGATATCAATTGCTAAATGACATGTCAAATAGCTTAGCTAATCAAGATTAATCAAAAACTTAATTAGCTATCATAAAACAACACTCAATCAATTCATCACAATTAATTCTCTTTTCTTGTATTTAACATATGATCAAAAACATACAAGTAAATTAAAAGAGAATATGCTTGATAGTAAAATACTAAAATAAGATGAAATTAATCAAAATCTTACCAAGCATGTTGTGAAGATGCAAACCCAATCATGGATGAATGCAAGATAAACTTTGATGCAAAAAGGATTTGATTTGAGTGTTTAAAGGTGAGTTCTTGATTTGATTTTTTCTCAAAAATCACTCTTTGAAGTTTAGGGTTCTAAAGACTCAAAGAACTTGATCATAGAATGAGAAAGTAAGATATTTATAGACATCAAGAATTGAGCATGTGAAAAGACAAGTTTGCCCTTGAAACGCACGGATCGGCGGTTTCAATCGGCGGCCAGGTCGCCGATCATAACCGCCGAATTGAACCCGAGAAGAACAGGGGAACAACGGCGGTTTCATTCGGCGGTTTCATTCGGCAGTTTCGTGACCGCCGAATCAAACCCGAGATATTAAATCGATCAGGTATGAACAGCGGTTTCGAACGGCAGTCGTGACCGCATAATTGCTCCAGACACTTCTGGATGCAAACGGCGGTTTCATTCAGAGACCAGACCGCCGATCATAACCGCCGATCACAAACAGAGGTGAAAACCAAGGAGAAGCCAAGGGCATTCTCCATGGGCGGTCTTCACGCAAAACCAAGCACATTCTAGTGCACGCGCGGACATTTCCGAATACTATCGGGAAACGAATTACTAAGCACATATACACATAACAAGATATAACAATCAAAGTGCTAGTGTGTAAAGTGACATGTGAAGAGTATGCACACAAGATCAAGTATGCTAAGTGTGTGTGTGCTAACTAAATCTCTTCAAAGAAAACCAAGCACAAGAAATTATACCTTTGGCGTGCTTGTCCCTTGAGGTCTTGGAAAGGCCTTCGAGCTTGAAGATCAATCACCTAAACTACCCTTATATTATCAACCCCAACAAGTGGTTTGTCCACGAAATAAGCCAATCAAGATATGGGAATCCTTACAGTCTCCCCCTTTGGCTATTTCGTGACAAAACCACCACTCACATTGATTCCTCACAACATAATAGAAACTACGGGTCTACTATGATTTTCTACTTTACAAAGAGATATAAAAATAATCTTGAAGTCTTCAATCTCAAGTAGAACAATCAATCCCTGAAAGCAAAGTTTCTATACTTTCCAATTCAAGTAAAAAGTGAGATGAATCAAATGAGAATAAAAACAAGCATTTGCATTCTAAGAATTTAAGCACAACTACAACATCATGCAATAATTGTGAATGCAATGCTCCCCCTCAATGGGTTACTCCCCATCAATGTATTGTCTCCCCAACATGCATAATTGCTACCACAATTTGTAACTCCCCTTACCACCATTCTACTCCCCCTTTTTGTCATGATATAAGCAAAGGAGTAATCCTCAACCGGGTCACTTAGCAAAGAGAGATGATAGCATTCAAGTCATTTGTATAATCATAAAATGCACTTTATGCAACTCTATCAATAGGAGAGAAACAAGGAGATTTATTTTAAAATAAATGTGTGAATCAAAACATGCTTTGCATACAAGACATGTAGCATTCAAGTCCAAAATACAATGGTATTTGGCAAAGCAAATGACAAAGGTTTCTAATAAGAATTCAAACCAATTTCACCAATGTCATGAGAGAAGCAAGGATATAGAGTTTTCATTGATTTTTATTTATGAGCAACTATATCCATCTTTATAAGCCAAACATGTCATGAGCAACTTTGCACTCTATTTGATTTTTCCGGGAATGAAACCCGTATGATAGTAGACATGTTCAACAAATAAAGAAAGAGAAACAATTTGGAATATAAATTCCTTTGAACGGATACAAGATCCTTTATTCATTTTGAGTCTCATAAGCTTTTTCACACAAGTTTTGCATTTAAAAATTGCAATCATCAATTCATGCTTTTTCATTTGAGCATGTCATTTGAATTTCATGCTTTTCATATGTCATTAGCATGTTATAAAAACAACTCATACTTTTCAATTTTTAAGCATGTCATTAAGAATCATCATGTCATTGAGATAACTATAGGTCATTCATATCATACTTCCTATGTAAATCTCCTAGTCCAAAAATGCATGTTTGAACATGAATATGACATGGATTGTAGACAAGCATGGTTCACACTTATTGAATTGAAAACATATATACATATGTGTAACCAAGCTTACTCAAGCAATCAACAAAGAAGCATAAGATTTTTCAAATATTTGCATGCAACAAGTGATGAGAATACGGGAGCTGCACCAAGGGATCCGTTGCATGTTCCGGTTGGGCCAATAACAAGGGCAAGGGCTAAGAGATTCAAGGAAGCACTAAATGGCCTGATTCAAGACACTTGGGCTGATTTCGAATTATTAAAGTCCAAGATGAGCCCACATGAAGACCAAGGCTTAATTGACATCATCAAAGCAATTGATTGGGCTGAATAAGAGTTGACTTGGGCGTGTGGCACAAGCTAAGGCGTGTGGAGGAGATTCAATTTCAGTTGTTTCCTTTTTGGTTTTCAATGAATAATGGATTGATTTGTTTCCCGAATTAATGAGCTGTTTTTGCTTCAATTTCAGCCTTCCAAATAGGGATCAAGTCAATAGTTGCTTGTTTTAGTTTTCTATTTGTAAGGCCTTAATGGCCGAATATCTTTTTTCCTTTTAGAGATTGGTGTGTAGCCTTTCTTGTCTTTTAAGGTTTTAGTTTATAAGGATCCTTATGATGTAATATTTCGGTAGTTTTTGAATTGAATGAAAATTGAGAGCATTATCTCTTTGGTTCTGAAATCAGACTTATCACTCACCTTCTTCTTTTCTTAAGTGTGGCGTCTTCCAATTTCTTGATACCGTTGGTTCTTATCTCATTATAGATAACGGGTCACGGTCCTATATTGTCTTGTTTACAAACTTGAATTTAGAAAACGATCCTTGCTACCATATATTGGTTCCGGGTCTCACTACTCTTGGTGAGGTTCATATCAGTTGGTATCAGAGCTTACGCTTCTAAATCAGGTTTGATCTATCCCTTTTTCTTAATTTCTTTTTATTTCGTTTGATAAAAAAAAAAAAAAAAAGTTGATCAGATCCGTTACCAAAAAAAAGAAAAAAGAGTTTGATCAGATTCCGATTAAAAAAAAAAAGTTGATCAGATCTGTAGTAAATAAAATAAAATAAAAAAGTTTGATCAGATCCTTTACCAAAAAAAAAAAATGTCTGACGATGTTCAACGTTAGAATGTTTTTTACACCCGATGTCATGTTAATGATAAGGTATGTAGCATGATTATTGATGGTGGTAGTTGTACTAACGTTGCAAGCACAACCATAGTTAACAAATTAGGATTGCCAACGATGCTGCATCCTAAGCCGTATAAATTGCAATGGTTGAATGATAGTGGTGAGATGAGGGTGACTAAACAGGTGTTAGTGGCGTTCCGGATCGGTAAATATGAAGATGAAGTCTTGTGTGATGTGGTACCAATGCATGCGACCCATATCCTTTTGGGGCAACCATGGCAGTTTGATAGGCGTGCAACTCATGATGGTTATACAAATAGATACTCTTTTGTACTAAAAAAAAAAAACGAATCACTCTTGTACCCTTAACCCCAATACAAGTATATGAAGATCAAGTGAGGTTAAAAGAACAAAGAGATGTAAAAAAGGAGAGTGAGAGTTCAAAAGAAAGAGAGAAAAAAGAAAGAAAGATCGAAACAGCAAAAAAAGAAACAGAAAATTATGCTATTGAGGAAAAAAAGAGCGAAAAAGAAACAAGAATTTTTGTGAGTGAGCAAAAAAAAAGTGAAAAAGAAACAGAATTTTTTGCTCATGAGGAAAAAAAGAGTGAAAAGGAAACAGAAATTTTCGCTAGTGAGGAAAAAAGAAAAAGATCAAAAAGGCATTGTTTTCAAATCAGCCAACTTCTTGGCCTAGTGTTCTTGTTTCTCTTTTGCAGTGTTTTGATGAAGTGTCACAGGCTATCAACAACATTACGGTGAAGATTCGAGGACGAATCCTTTTGAAGAGAGGGGAAATGATGAGAATCAAGAAGCATCACCAAAGGATCCATTGCATATTCCAGTTGGGCCAATTAAAAAGGGCTAAGAGGATCAAAGAAGCATTTAATACGGGCTGAGTCTGAGTTGCTGAAGTCCAAGTTCAGTCCACATGAAGACCAAATCTGGGCTAAACTTCGTGGACCTCTACAGAGAGCATCTGAAGTCGGATTGTCTATTATAATATGTTTTCAGAAAGCCCAAGACGAGCCCTATAGATGTTATGAAGACTCTGTCATCCGTAACAGATCACAACAGACCCAAATTTGGCCATCTAGTTTAATGCGCGAAGACTTGAGCTGAGGAGTCCGAATTTCAGCTTTATCCTTTTTAGTTTCCAAAGAATAATGAGTTTATTTGTTTCCCAAATTAAAAGGCTGATTTGTTTCAAAATATATCCTTCCAAATAGGGAGCAAGTCAACTAATTGCATGTTTTAATTTTAATTTATGTCCTGATTGTAAGGCATTAATTGCCCATTTATTTTCCTGTTTGTAAGGCATTAATTGCCAAATATTTATTTCCTTTTTAGGTTTTAGGGTTTCAGTTTATAAGGGATGCAATGATGTATTATTCAGTAGATCAGACTTTTGAATGAAATAATATTTTCAGAGAACATTTTCTCTTTGGTTCTTCATTGAACTGCGAACTTATCAAGGTTCTACCTTGTGGCGTTCAAACTTGACTTATCACTCACCTTCTTTCTTGTTCTTGAGTGTGGAGTCTACAACCTTCTTGATACCGTTGGTTCTTATCTCCTTATAGATAACGGGTCGCGGTCCTTTATTTTCTTTGTTTTATAACTTGAATTAGAAAACGATCATTCGTTACCATATATTGGTTCTGGGTCTCACTACTCTTGGTGAGGTTTATATCAACAAGTATGCAATAGCTCTCTTTGCTTGAGTTCCCCATATGGGGTCAATATCATCCTTCATCAATGAAGGTCATGAGGTCCTATGGACCTCCCAAGTCCATTTGACTTGGTTGAACTTATTTGAGACTTGTTAGTCTCATAGCAAGCGGGTTCATTTTTCCTTATCCACATAGATATGACATTTTTCTTCCTAGTGGACAATGGTTCAAGAGTACTAGAAATAATAGGATCATGAACATGAATATTTTCCTTCCTATTAGCATGCATTCTAGCTCTTGTCATTCTCTTTTCAATCATGCTTTTGATTCTACATAATTTAATGAAATGAAAGCAATTTGGTCTAATGTGACCATCAATACCACAAAAGTGACATGTAAGGATAAATTTAGAATTCATACCATGTCCTTGTGCATGCATAGGAGCCTTCCCATGACTTTGTGGTTGAGCGGGTTCAAATCTTCTTTGTTGTTGAACCGGTCTAGCTTGCTTTCTTGATCCATTTTGCATGATTGGCCTCTTTCCATTGAGAGTCATTTGTTGAGGAATGTTGACTTGGGAGACTCTAATACGTTGAGCTTGAGGTTGTCTCCTTGGGGCTTCCTTCACTTGAGCACTTTTTGAACATTGTCCTAGTTCGATTTTCTTCCTAGGTGTGTGCACCGGTGAGGCTTCATTCTTGCCCAAACTCTTGACAAAGATGGTCTTGGTTAGAGTGGAGATCTCCTTGCAATCTTCATACCCAATACCTTTCTTGTCACAAGGGTTCTTTCCAACACCAAGCATGTGGTTAAGCTTCTTGGTGCTTGAGGTCATTCGAGTCAACGACTCTTTAGCTTCATCAAGCTCCCTCTTTAACCCTTCTTCATTCCTCCTAGACATAGCTAGCTCATCTCTTAGCTTGTCTTCAATCTTCTTGGATGCCTCCACTTGTTTACTTAAGTGGTCATTGTGTGTTAAAAGTTCTAGATTTTCATCCTCTAAAATCTTCAATTTTCTATTGCTCTTCTTCAATGAACTTTCACACTTGACTATAAAGTCATTAACATCAATTTTCTCTACACTTCCATTTGTAGAGTTAGATGAGGAGTCATCTTCACTTGAGTTATCTCCTCCACTCTCCTTCTCACTAATGGAGTCATTTCCCTCATTAAGACCTTCACCTTGGTCTCTTAAGTCAATAAGAGCCATATCCCAATGAGTAGCTTCGCCTATCACCTATAAAGCTATTTCTTCATCTTTTTCTTCTATGGGATCATTAGTCAAGTCATTCTTACCAACAACTTTATCTTCTACACAAGTTGCCCCAAATGCCGTGTAATCGATGGTAAGCTCATCATCACTTGATGACTTGTCTCCCTTTCCGGAGTCATCACTTTCGCTCCAAGTGGCGGCCATCCCTTTTGCCATCTTATTCCTCAAATTCCCATAATCGGGTGAGATGTGTCCTATACCGCCACACTCATTGCATTGGACCCCTTTCATTTCACTCTTCTCTTGCCTAGGCTCAAGACTCTTGAAGGGAGCCTTTTTCTTCAAGTCTTGGCCTTTGGATCCAAATCCCTTCTTCTCAAACTTGACAAATTTCTTGAATCTTCTAAGCAACAATGCCATGTCTTCGTCCGAGTCACCTTTTTCCTCCTTCACAACCGTGGAAGCTTTCAAAGCAATTCTTTTTTGCTTTTTAGGAGGTGAAATGCTAAGAGCCTTCCTAGATTCATAGGCGAGGAGTCTTCCAATAACCTCGCTCGGCTTCATGTCCTTATAGGTGTTATTTTCCTCTAAAGCCGTCACTTTTGCTTTAAACCTAGCGGGGAGAGACCTCATAATTTTTTGCTTAACTCTCCTATCCGTATAAGGGTCACTGAGTTGATGGCTTTGATTGACGATATCCATCAACTTGACTTCAAAGTCATTGAAGCATTCGTCCTCCTCCATCTTGAGCAACTCAAATTGCGTTTGAAGTATTTGAAGCTTGGAATCCTTGACAATATCGGTTCCTTCATGTGCAACCTCTAGAATATCCCATGCCTCATTGGCTATCCTAGTGTTTTGAATCAGTTTGTACTGATTTTCATCCACTGTACATAGAAGAGCGTGCCAAGCCTTCCTATTCCATTTTGAAGTCTCAAACTCTTCAGTGGACCACTAAGCCTTAGGCTTGAGTACTTCTTCTCCACCACCCGTGGGAGTCATCTTAGGAGCCACATACCCATCTTCAATTGCCATCCATGCCCTATCATGGATTTGACACAAGTATGCCTCCATCTTGCCTTTCCATGAGGCATAATTCACACCAGTGAGGAGAGGAGATCATGTACTAGACGCACCCTCTTGATTGCCACCGTATCCACTCATAGTATAATGAATGAATTCAAATGAATGCAAAATGTATGAATGAGCAAAAATCACACAAATGCAAAACACACCTAAAATGAGCTAGGATCACCTAAGTATATCTAGGAACTCGCTCAGATACCAATTGAAAGTAATACAATAACGCTCGGTGTGTATGATAAATATATCTAGAGGGGGGGTGAATAGATTTTAACTATTATTACCTAATTTTCTCATGCAAGTCAATTTTACGAAAATGCCCATACTAGTCAAAAATACAAGCAAGTGTAATATAGTTCGGAATTTAAATAACACTTGATGTATACGTGGAAACCCAACCACTGGGAAAAACCACGGGCTGTTTAGTGCGCCACACTCAGACCTCGAAAACCACTAATTGAAATGGAGTTTACAACCTATGTAGACCTCGTCTAACACTCCGGTCAATAACCCCCCACTTCTACCACTCGGGGCCTTTAAAAATGGCTCTAGTCCAATTGCTTGAGGCCTAAGCAATCTTAGCCTCAAGACTTAATTCTCAATGAAGAGATTATATAACCTATGTGAATATATATGAATATTCAAATAACAAACAAGGCTAGGTAACCTTAGATGCTTATCTAGGATGATGATATAATCAATTTAAATCAACCCTAGATATCAATTGCTAAATGACATGTCAAATAGCTTAGCTAATCAAGATTAATCAAAAACCTAATTAGCTATCACAAAACAACACTCAATCAATTCATCACAATTAATTCTCTTTTCTTGTATTTAACATATGATCAAAAACATACAAGTAAATTAAAAGAGAATATGCTTGATAGTAAAATACTAAAATAAGATGAAATTACTCAAAATCTTACCAAGCATGTTGTGATGATGCAAACCCAATCATGGATGAATGCAAGATGAACTTTGATGCAAAAAGGATTTGATTTGAGTGTTTAAAGGTGAGTTCTTGATTTGATTTTTTCTCAAAAATCACTCTTTGAAGTTTAGGGTTCTAAAGACTCAAAGAACTTGATCAGGGAATGAGAAAGTAAGATATTTATAGACATCAAGAATTGAGCATGTGAAAAGACAAGTTTGCCCTTGAAATGCACCGATCGGCGGTTTCAATCGGTGGCCAAGCCGCCGATCATAACCGCCGAATTGAACCCGAGAAGAACAGGGGAACAACGGCGGTTTCATTCGGCGATTTCGTGACCGTCGAATCAAACCTGAGATATTAAATCGATCAGGTATGAACGGCGGTCGTGACCGCATAATTGCTCTAGACACTTCTGGATGCAAACGGCGGTTTCATTCGGCGGCTAGGCCGCTGATCATAACTGCCAATTAGCAACAGAGATGAAAACCAAGGAGAAGCCAAGGGCATTCTCCGTGGGTGGTCTTCGCACAAAACCAAGCACATTCTAGTGCACACGCGGACGTTTCCGAACACTATCGGGAAACGAATTACTAAGCACATATACACACAACAAGATATAACAATCAAAGTGCTAGTGTGTAAAGTGACATATGAAGAGTATGCACACAAGATCAAGTATGCTAAGTGTATGTGTGCTAATTAAATCTCTTCAAAGAAAACCAAGCACAAGAAATTATACTTTTGGCGTGCTTGTCCCTTGAGGTCTTGGAAGGGCCTTCGAGCTTGAAGATCAATCACCTAAACTACCCTTACATTATCAACCCCAACAAGTGGTTTGTCCACGAAATAAGCCAATCAAGATATGGGAATCCTTACATATCTCGTCATTGAGAAGTAAGTCTTGTGTAGTTTCCGGGATTAGGTTGCTTTGATCACAAGCAATTGGACTAGGTTCACTTATACCAGGATTAGATAGTGGTGGTGAGTTATATACCAGGATTAGGTTGTAATCACCTTTACCATTGGTGGATTTGAGGTTCGAGTGTGGCGCACTTACCAGCACGTGATTTTTCCCAGTTTGGGTTTTCAAGTAAAAATCAAGTGTTATTTAAATTCCGCACTTTACACTTGATTTATTGCTTTAACTAGTTTGGGGTTTTTTTTTTTTCGTAATATTGACTAATTGCGAAAATTGGTAATAATTGTTTAAAATCTATTCACCCCCCTCTAAATAGTTTTATACACACCGTGCATTATCAGTTTCAATCTCATCTCTACAATACATCCATACGGTTTTTTTGATTAGTTTAGAAATCAATATGAAATTAATTAGTGTTCAAATTCATAGAATCAATAATGTTTTCATGTTTGTAATTGTTTTTTTATCTTATCTTTATAGTGATATTTCTGTAATTTTTAATCTGAATGATTCATGTTCAAAATCTCGGCGATTCCTTACATCAATAATGTTATCTATATTTTGTGTTTAATTTCTATGCTGAATGATGAATGTTCAAAATATCGGTGTTTCCTTGCATCAATATTATTCTTCTGTTTGCTATTACTTTTATTTTCCTACGATCAACACATATTATTGCAATTAAAATTTTACTTATAGACTTTGTATAGTAATGGATGAGAGTGGATCGCAAAGTAAGCTTGACAACAATGATGGATTGTTTTTCACACCAAATAATATGCGTTTTACTGGGGTTAATTCTATGCAATTTTCGTCATGGGAAGGTAGTGACATTCAAGATGTTGATTTCAATCATATCAAAAATATGAAATTTGATTTTGTGGATGATGCAAGGTCGTTTTATCTTGGTTATGCTAGAGGTAATGGGTTTGGTATAAGAGCGACGAACTTGGACCATGACCGTGAAGGTAGAGAGTATTAAGGAGAAAATGGGTTTGTGATAAGCAGGGATCAAGAAGGGAGGAGTATTTGACTAATAAGAATAGGAAATGCAAGCAAAGGCTACAGACAAGACAGAATGGCAAAGCTTGTTTCTTAATTGGTCTAGACAGTGATACGTTAAAATACAGCGTAAGGGTATTCAATTGGCCAAATTCCAACTAAGCAAGGAAGTCTTGTTTAGGAGCACGAGGCTCTAGATAGACAAGCAAGGAACTCTTGGCTAGAAGCACGAGGCTTCGGTTAGTCAAGCAAGGTGACTTTCTAAAGGCATGTGATTTGTCTTGGTTAGAAAGTGAAGACAATCTTTTTATTAGTAAAAACCCTAAAGGGTAGAATAGAAGCGATATTCAAGATAGAGCGTTTCATGTGATTTTATTGCTTTTGAGAGTGTACTTCTTTCCAACTAGTAAATTGTGTGTTGCCGGTGGTTGTGGATTCTACCCGTGGATGTTTCCTCTTCGAAGGTTTACCACGTAAAAATACTTGTGTTGATTTTCGTACTTTAAGTTTCTTTACTTTGTTTAACTTGTATTGCCTATAACACTTATTTAATCAAACTCATATTAACTTATTTAAGCAATTCATTTGTTAAGCTTTCTTAATGTGTACTGCTTTGTTGTAAAAAAATGAAATAGAAGAATTTCGGCTAATACCTATTCACCCCCCTCCTCTCTCTCTCTCTCTCTCTCTCTCTCTCTCTCTCTTGGTATATTTACACTATAAGTGGTTAAGAGAATTTCAAACTTTTGTAGCGCGATCAGCATGCCCTTAATCTTTACTTAGCATTCACTACAAAAAAAGTGACATATAGTGACACATTTTTTTGTGACAAATTTCAAATATATCACAGTAGGTATTATTTGTAACAAATTTTTTTATTTGTCATTATGTTTTGTTCAATTGAGACTTTGAAAAAATAATTGTCACAATTAGTTAAAAAAAACTTGATAATTTGTGACAAATAATATAATTAGTGACATTTTAGTTTGTGACTTTTTTTAAATCCATCACTAATGGTAATATACTGTGACACATGTTAATATTTTTGTTTTTTATGTGTCACAAAATTATATCAGAATATACTTACTTAGTGAAAAGTGACTATACAAATTGTCACTGAAATCAACTAAAAAAAAAAAACAAATAAATTGCCACTAAAATCTAAAACTCCCATTAAATTTCCCTCCATCAAAGCCCGCTCCTTTTTTCCCTTCTTTCAACTTACAATGAAAATCCCTAAAAAAAAATCACTGAATATTTTGTTTATCAAAATCACTGACCATGAGAATCCTAAAATTATCTTATTCCTTATCTAACTGTCCATAACTTTCCTGATTGCCCACAACTTTCCTAATTACTTTCATCTAATTTCTCCAATATGCTTTAGGTTGTGTTTTTTTTTTATTAAATACGGTTTTGGCTGCAACGCAGAATTTCTTGAGCTCTGAGACATTCAATTGGGCAAGTCTCCACCAAAGAACACTTTTCTTCTTCTTCTTCTTTCCATTTAGCAATGAAAATCCCCAAATTTTTCATAGAATTGTTTTGTTTATCAAAATCCCTAACCATGAAAATCCTAAATTTTTCGTTTTTGATTTTTTGTTGCCCACAGCTTTCTTGATTACTCACAAAGATTTGCAGAATTTCTTAAGCCCTCTTTCGAAATCAAGCCGACATTCAATTGGGTAAGTCTCCACCAAATTCCTCTTTCCATTTACCAAATTCTTCTTTTTGTTTTGGGTGGTGTGGCTCTGTTTTGTGGTAGGCTATGTTGTGATGTGTTGTTTGTTCGTTGGGTTGATCAGTATTGTGTGGAACTATTGTTTCCGCTACTGGTTTGTATTTTTTTGTGGGGTTTGTTGTTGGTGCCTGTTTGTAGGCGGGTTTTTGCTGTTTTTGTTTCTCTGTTTGTTGTGGTTTGGCTTCTGGTTGCAGTGTGTTGTTACCTCTGTTTGCCTTTTGTGGCTTCTATAAGAATTTCCTATTTTTCAAAAAAAAAATTACTAATGAAAATCCCCAATTTTTTCCCAGAAATTTTTTGTTAAACAAAATCCCTAACCTTGAAAATCATTAATTTTTCAAGTTAAGTTTTGCTGGTGTGTTTTGTTTTGTGTTTTTGTGGGATGGTGTATTTCCTGTCGTGGCTCTCTGTGGTGCTGGGGTTTGTTGTTTGGTTGTGTTTTCTGCTGGTGTTCTTCAGGTGTCAAAGTTCAGTGACAGGGGTTGTTTGGTTGCCCATGTCGCAGCTATTTGATGCCTCTGTTTTTTGGGTGCTTCCTTTCTTGTTTATGGTGTGTTGCTGGGCTTGGCTGCCTCTGAATAAAGTTTGCTTTTCAAAAAAAAGAAAATCATTAATACGATATTGTCTGGATTTGCAGAATTTCTTAAGTCATAGATTACGTTTAACTTTGCACTCTTTCAAAATCAAGCTAACATTCAAATGGTAAGTCTCCCATCTTTATTAAGGGGGGTGTATTGGTTCATGATTTTATTAGACAATTGAGACTTTTAAGACTTTTTAAAAGTCTTGAGGTATTGGATCCAAACTTTTAAGATTTTTTAAAAGTCATGAGGTATTGGATCCAGACTTTTAAGATTTTTTAAAAGTCTTGAGGTATTGGATCCAGACTTTTAAGATTTTTTAAAAGTCTAGTGGTATTGGATTGAGATTAAGATTTGTAGGATTTCATGACAAAATGGATTATTCAGACTTTTTCAATGATTTGTATAAGTAGTTGGACCTCAGAATTGTCCTGCCCTCACCCACAATACTTTCCAGACTTTCCTGCTTCTCAAATATGCTCTGCAATTCTCATCATTCATCAGATGTTCATCACAAAAAATTTCAGCTTCTTCAACTTTCATACCCATCGATCTTCATCACAAATCTACCATAACCTAAAAAAAAGTTTAAAAATTATCCCATATCTGGTTATGGTGAAGCATGCTTTTGAAAATCTCTTCACCAAAATATGGAAAAAAAAAAATTGGTGAAGATCTGGGTTCTTTTCTTCTCTCTTTGTTGGCTTTGGCCTATTGCTTAGAAAACTGAAAGTGGGTGGGGAAGATGATGATCAGAGAGTGGGTGGTAGGGATTTCATTGTGATTGTGGCCAGAAATTAGTTTTATCTGAATTTGTTAGCATCAGAGGATTGATTGGTGTCGAAACAATGGGCATGGGCATGGAGGATTGTTGGCTTTGGCCTGTTACCTTTTTTTGGCTTTTTTATAATTAGAAAATTGAAATTGGGTGAGGAAGATGATGATCAGAGAGTGGGTGGTAGGGATTTGGGTGAGAGAGTGGGTAGTGGACTGGTTGGGAAGATTGGCGTGGGTGACTTGCAAATCTTTTTATTTTTTATTTTTTATTTTTTTTTTGTGATTTTGCAGAAAACCCTTGTGTAAACAGAGTAAAGATTCAATTTTGATTTTGGAAAAACAAAAGTTTTATTATTTTGCAGGAAACCCAATTGTAGAGATTCAATCTTTTTTATGTTTCGAAATCATTTTTTTTTCTATGAATAAAATGATCGGCAAGAATTGTTGTTTATGTGTTTGATGAATTGCCTATGAGAGTTCATAGAAAAGTGGTTATGGCGAGAAGTAGATGAAGAGACAAAGAGGAGTCAGCTGAGAAGTATTTGGGTTTGTTGAAACTGGTTCAGATACTGTCTTGAAAGCAATTGCAATATTGTACAACAAAAACAGAAACCATCATGAAATAAAGTCTAAAAAGTCTTGAAACAAAGTCTAAATAATCCTAATAGTCTGTGAATAAAGTCCAAAAACTCTTTCAGAATCCTAAAATTCTAATCCATATAATCTTAATAGTCTACAAAGTCTTGCAAATCCATAAAATCCTTGCACCCAAAAATTATCCATTAAAATCCTAATCCAATACACCCCCCTTAGTTTTTATTGAAGTTACTGTGAAGTTATTTTTTTCTTCTTAGTTTTAAAATATGCATATTTGTTTTGCTTAATTAAGATGAATGTTTATGATCTTTGAAAAATGGTTTGCATTGCCTATTTGAAGCTATCAGTTTTTTTCCTCGGTTTTCAACAATTTATGTTTTACTATGCTTTCTTTAATATAAAACTTGTATTTTTTTTCATGTTTTTTCTAGTATATTTTCCCTTGCATTGGCATTGGATTAGTGTTATATATATATATATATATATATATATATATATGATCCTATGTTGCTAATTTATTGTGAGTCACTGGGTTTTGATTTATCCTCATATGCCATCAATAACTTGTGTTGTTTGTTTTGTTTTGGTGTCTGGAGGTTGGTGGAGGTTGGTCTCTGTTTTTTCTGGTGGTTTTGTTTCCAGGTCTTGCTCTATTTGTTTTGTGGCCTCTGTCTTTGCTGTTGTGTCATTCAAAAAAAAGGACAAAAAGAAAGATTTAATCAAAATCAGATATAAGGCAAAGAATCTTTATATTGCATCCGTTTGCTATGGTCGGACTGTTTCATGAATTGCCAAAGTTTTGTTTGAATGCTGGTGATTTCATTTTGATCGTGCACTTGTACAACTTCAAACAGCTTTCACCATTTTCTGCACCCTTTTGTAAAGCTAGGATCCTCTTTAGCCAAGTTGATTGAGCACGGCATTTGGGAGTTGATGTATGCAAAACTTTACTTTATTGTCACCATCATGTAGCATCTAGTACAAACACCTATGCATTGTTTTTCAATTGTGTTGAAATGCTTTTGAGCTTGTGTCAGACACTTAATGGCCACTAGGTTGGGGTAATTCTTAGCTATTTTTATAACGTTTGTATAGTTTTGAACAATAATCACTTGATTGAAGGCATGTGCATAGGTCATGTTTTATTATTAATCGTATTTTGGGAACCTACAAAAAAAAAAAAAAAAGTGTACAAAAATAACAATTTGACAATGTAAAGTTTAATGCATACAAAGTTGTTATTCTAACACTTTTTTTTTTTAAACACTTGAAGCTCTAATAATGAAGCTGTCTGATAAATTTGTTGAAGTTGACAGCATCATACTCATTAATCATATTTAGATATATATTTATTCAACCAGAACTTATGAGTATATTGTATTTCAAACCAAGTTAACTTCCAAAACTCTCCATGTCTAATACATTGTAGTATAAGATTAATTATTTTGAGTTAATTGTTTGAAGAGTTTATAAATTATTGATTATGCATACTTCGTATCATAATTTCATTACGGTAAATATTTAATAGTTTTCCTCATCTTATCAAGGTTAGGTTTTCGAGTTGATTGAAGAATTCATCTGACATTATCCTAGCTACAGCACACTATTTACAGATTATAAGTAAGGACAAGGTATGCCAATATGACAATTCTTTTATAATGTGATTCTAAATCAGAGTTATTACTTTCTTTTTGTCTCCTAGCCATTTGTTTTTCTATAAATATGATAAATGTAAAGCATAGGATGATAGCCAAAGGGGCTTTACAAAGGTGTTTAATTATTAGCTTCAAGAGCATAAGAACAGTAAAGTGACTTTGTTTTTTATTATGTGATTGACATAATTAGTACATCAAGATTTTGTTAGTGAATAATTGTTGTTGATTGATAATTATTGTTGATATGATATCATTTTGTTTAAGCCAATTACGTCCCTTGAATTATGATATGCATGTTGATCCTTCTTAGTTGTTGCCTAGGAGTAGAGCTAATAGAAGAGAAAACTAGTTGTCACTTGATTTTATTATTTGACATGTGCCTTTGTGTAGCCCAGGACATATACTATATATACTATAAAATAAATTAGATACCAAGACATAAACTAGCAATACTCGCAATACGTATAATTATCAAAAATAAAAAATACATATATGAAAAGCCTAAAACATTAATAAAAACAATAACAAAAGCTTGAAGAAAAAGGAAAAAAAATATGAATCTTATTTATTTATTTTGTAAGTTTTTGTGAATTTTCTTTTTATTTTTCGTTGTTTCTTAGCTTCTTAAGTTTGCAACCATTGGAGTTTTGTAGGATTTATGGATAAAAGTTGGATTTGTGAGTCTAGAGTAAGCAAATCTTTTGAAGACGGTGTGATACAATTCTTAGATTTTGCATTTGCTAATAGTACCGATGAAAGAATAAAATGTCCATGTAAGAATTGCAACAATGCATTTCGACGTGATAGAGATACGGTAAAGGAACATATGATATGTGATGGTTTAGACATCGGATATTTTAGTAACATATGGATATACCATGGCGAACTTGATTCTACATAAGCAAGATTGAATAATGAACAACCGGTTCAAGTGGATGACATGCATGGAATGTTGCGTAATGCATTTGGTGTTCTTGATGATGGTGGCAGTGAGTTTGATGGTGTTGACCTTAGTGGTGGTGGAGATGACAACAATGGTGGCAGTGATGAGAATATCGATGGTGGTAATAGGGAAAATCCGAATGATGATGCAGATACATTTTACAACCTATTAAAAGATGCCGAACAAGAGTTATATCCTGGTTGCAAGAATTCACTAAGCTCTCTTTCATTGTTCGGCTATTTCACATCAAATGTCTTTATGGAGTGAGTGACAAATCAATTATAGTATTACTTGAGCTTTTCAAATAAGCATTACCTGAAGGTGAAACATTACCAAAATCATTCTACCAAACCAAGAAAATTATTAGTGATTTAGGACTTGGGTACAACAAAATTCATGCATGTCTTAACGATTGCATATTGTATTGGAAATAAAAAGCTCAAGAGACAAAATGTACTATTTGTGGAACTTCTCGGTGGAAAGAGATGGCAGATGATGCAAATCAGTCGTCTTTCTCAGATCATAAAATTCTAACTAAGGTTTTACGTCACTTTCCATTAATACCAAGACTTCAAAGATATTTCATGTCAAACAAGACTGTTTCTTTTATGCAATGGCACAAGAGAGATCGGGTTGAAGATGGTTTGATGAGGCATCCTGCAGATTCTGAAACTTGGAAAAACTTTGGTAACCGTTATCTTGATTTTGCTTCAGATCCTCGCAATGTTAGATTAGGTCTAGCAAGCGATGGTTTTAATCCATTTGGTACTATGAGTATTTCGCATAGTACGTGGCCGGTTGTTTTGATGATATACAACTTGCCACATTGGATGTGTATAAAGCAACCGAATTTTATTATGTCATTGCTTATTCCTGGACCTAGTGCCCCTGGAAATGATATCGATGTCTATTTACAACCATTAATAGATGAGTTAAAGGAGTTATAGGATAATGGTCTGAGGACATTTGATGCATCAACAATCAAAATTTCAATATGCGTGCATCATTATTGTGGACTGTTAGTGATTTCTCGGCATATGCCAATTTGTCAGGATGGAGCACTAAAAGTCGTTATGCTTGCCCATATTGCAATGAGAATACCCATCATCATAGATTATATCACTGGCGTAAATTTTGTTATATGGGACATCAACGTTTCTTAGGTGTTGATGCTCTATCTGCTCCTTCTGGGACTATGATATCTAAACAAATGAGTTTAGTTAATGTCATATTAGGGAAACGAAAGCGAGTTGATGTTGACAAAGAAGATGGTGGTGGTGGAGTTTTGTGGAAAAAAAAAAAGAAGCATTTTCTTTGATCTACCATACTAGAAGCATAATCTCATACGTCACAACTTGGGTGTTATGCATATTGAGAAAAATATATGTGATAGTATAGTTGGAACACTGTTAAATATTGAAGGCAAAACAAAAGACAACTTAAAAGCACGCCTTGATATGAAAGATATGGGTATAAGACCAGCCTTGCATCCAACAGTTGTCAGAGGAAAAACATGTTTGCCCTCTGCTTGCTTTTCAATGATTCAAAGTGAGAAACAAAACTTTTGCAAGGTCTTGTCTCATGTCAAAGTTCCAGATGGTTATTCATCGAATATCTCAAGATGCGCGAAGGTTAAAAACCATAAAATATATGGTTTAAAGAGTCATGATTGTCATATATTAATGCAACAACTTCTTCCGTTGGCAATACGACGAACCTTACCAAAAAATGTGAGCTATGTATTAGTTGAATTAAGCAAATTCTTCAGAGAATTGTGTACTAAAGTAGGATCCGTTAAAGAATATGGTAAACTTAAAGCACATATTGCAATAACACTTTGTCATCTTGAAAGGATTTTTCCACCATCTTTCTTTGATATTATGGTGCATTTACCGATTCATCTAGCCGATGAGGCAAAGGTTGCTAGACCAGTTCAATATCGATGGATGTATCCAATCAAAAGGTATCGATTTATTTTTTAAACACTTTTGTAATAAATTTAATATACCAAAATAGTGGTGTGGTTGTTACTGCAAAAACTTCTAGTTTTGTAAGTTCTAAGGACAAAAATCCTATTGTAGGAGATGTTTCATATTTTGGAAATGTAGTAGATGTCATTGAACTTGATTATTATGGAGGGAGGAAGGTTTCTCTTTTCAAATGTGATTGGATTGATATAAACTCCAACCGAGGAACAAAAAAAGACGAATTAGGTTTCACACTTGTGAATCCTTGCTGTTTGCTAAAAACTGAAGAACCTTTCATACTTGCATCCCAAGCGATCCAAGTTTTCTATGTTGAAGATCCTGTGGAAATAGATTGGCATGCTATCGTCTTTACAAAGCCGAGAGATTTGTATGATATTGATGAAGTTGCAAATGTCGGAGATTTGTTAATGGAAGACAATACAACAAATTTGCAACAATTTATGGACAACGAAGATGATGTTAGAGACAATGTGCCTGAAATAATGCTTAACTCACCTGTGAACATCATAGATG
This sequence comes from Acer yangbiense, assembly GCA_008009225.1. Lineage (NCBI taxonomy): Eukaryota > Viridiplantae > Streptophyta > Magnoliopsida > Sapindales > Sapindaceae > Acer > Acer yangbiense. The sequence continues at coordinate 42,173,237 of CM017764.1, read as the reverse complement.
TGTGAGCAGAAAACAATGATAGTGATGATGAAGATGAGGATGAATATGACAATTAAGTTTTGATGTTTATTGGATAATGTCTCACATTTTTTCATATCACCATAAATTGTATATGAATGCCTTAGTATATTATAGAGGTTGTTGTGTTGTGAATTGAATTTGTTAGTTTTTTATTTTTTATTTTTTTTGGAATTGAACTTGTTTTCGTTTCTAGGGATCTTTTTGCTTTATATATATATATATATATATATATATATATATATATATATATATATATATATATATATATATAATTATATCTATATTTGTTGAAAATTTTGAATTTTCTTTAACATCAACAGGAAATGCAGACACTGAATATGATGAAACGTAAAAGGGTTCAAGTAGATGATACTCAACCATTGTTTGGAAGAGGTGTTGTTCACGTTTCAAGTAGGAAGAACATGCAACTAATTGAAAGGGGTTGTAGTTTAAAGATTAACAGCAACATGTAGCAAGTGGTTGGAATGAGAGATTCTAGATTCCTAGAAAACATGAGCAACAGTGAATTGGGTACTATCAACAATCTTGAAAGTGCTAATAAAAATTTGGAAATTATGAGTGATGATTCAGAGACCGAGGAACCCTCTGATCTTAATATTGATGAAACTCAAGACGATGCAGATCATACATATCTCATATAAATTTATATTTATTTGTGCAATTATGCTATATTATTTATTTTTTCCAAATTGTTAATTTGAATAATGTTTTTAAGTTCAATATATAATTGTATCTTGATTATAGGTTTTGCTAGTAAAAAGACTCGTGGCCGAACAAGTTTGCAATTGTTACATTTGCAAAAAGAGCTTATCCAAGTTGAACTCAATGTGTTGCGTCAACCTATTGGAGAGCCTGGTCACAAATTAGGACAATACATTGGTTTCCTTGTAAGTGACTATGCCATAGCACCCCTTACTTTTGAGAATTGGAGATATATGCCCAAAGAGACCAAAATTCATATTCATGTGTATGACATAATAAAGGTATTACTAATTCTTGTTGTTTTTTTTTTTTTTTTGGTTATGCATATTTAATTAATTTAATTTCCTACAATTTATGTCTGGTGTAGTTATATAATTGATTCATTACTTCAGCTATTGTCATGTATATATGTTAAGCTAAATTTAATATAAATTGGGACCTTGCTGAAAATTGGATAAATAAAAAGTTATGTCACCTATGGCGTCAGAGAAAACATATACCGAAGAAGAAATATGAGAAATCATCAAATGATAAGGAGAAACTTTCCGAACTCATAAATGATGGGGGGAAGGAACAATGGAATTGGTTGGTCAAGTTTTGGAATTCTGAGAAGGAAAGGTAAGAATTTAATATGATTGAATTGTCAATAATTTTATTCTCATATTAATATTATTTTCTAAAAGCATCAATTTTTTTTTAAAAATTTATTAATGTATTACAGAATCATTCAAAGACTAATAAAACAAATTATGGCAAAATGACGATGCATCACACTGGTGGAACAAAAAGTTTTGCTAGACTTCGAGATGAACTGGTAAATTCTTATATGTTGTATATTTTATGAGTAATATTAAACTTTTATTTATATATATATAGACAAAAAAGGACCTTGAAGGAAAGAAGCCAGACAAGATAACAATGTTCAAGGCAACTTACACTAAAAATAAGACAAGCCTACTGACCCAACGGTTTCAAATGCAATAGTAAGATGTGTTGACAACAAATAATTTTGGATTATGCATTTACTTGAGTGTTTGATATATAATCATTTGACATTGGATGTTATTAACTTAGTTATTTATTAAGTATTTTTTTTTTATTGTTTATTTACCTTTTTTTTTTTTTTTTTTTTTTTTGGTGTTTAAACGATTTAAATATGCTAATTGATTTCATTATCTCACTACTCAATTTTGACAGAGGTGAATGGATGAGCTTATTACAAACCAACCAAATGCATCTAAAAATGAAGTCTTCAATCAAGTTATTGGTGAAGTTAGTCCAGAAGCTTATGTGTCTACTTTAACTTATGGACTTGGGATCAATCAATCAAAAAAAAATGGTAAACGTTCTTCTCATCTTGACACATTGAAGATGTTAGAGGATGAAAGAATTCAAAGACAAACAGCAAACAAAAAGATCACACATGTACAGACTGAATTAATTGAATTGAAATCTCAACTTCAAACCATGGAGGAAATGAAATCTCAATTTGTCCAATTGAAATCGATGTTTGAACATCAATTTTCAAATTCAAATGCATATTCTTAGTTTATATATTCGTAGTTCATTTAATAGGTTTAATCTTTATAGTTTAAAGACATTTGTTAATTTCATCTTATATGTTTAGGTTTATAATTTAAATTCATTTGTTAATTTCATCTTATTTTTAGGTTGACGATTCTCTACAGACTTTGTATATGTTTGTTTTCAATATATTTATCAATTTAATCATAATATTTTATGTTACTGTTACTATAAAATTATTTAGAGACTAAAGCTATAGCAATTTTAAATTGTCACTAAGTATGTGTATAGTGACAAAAACAATTTCGTTGCTAACTGTCACAAAATTTGTGTATAGTGATGAAATTTTCAAATGGTTAATCGTCACTAGATTTGTTAATTGTGACATATTTTTAAAACAATTAATTGTCACTAAGTTAGTGTACAGTGACAAAATTTTTATATGTGTATTTGTTACTAAGTTTATGAATAGTGATATTTATTTTAAACAATTAACTGTCACTGAGTTTATGTATAGTGACACAATTTTGACATTGTTAATTGTCACTGAGTTTGTAAATAATGACACAATTTTAAAACAATAAATTGTCACTAAAAATATATATAGTGACAAAATCTTCAAACCGTAAATTGTCACTAAGAGGATGTAAAGTGGCAAAATCTTCAAAAAAAATTGTCACTAAGAGAATGTGTAGTGACAAAATCTTCAAACAAAAAATTGTCACTAAGAGGATGTATAGTGACAGAATCTTCAAACAATTAATTGTCAGTATATACAAATTTAGTGACACAATTTTTATTTTATCACTAATTAAGGTCAAGTAATAATTTGTCACTAAAAGTTATGATTTGTGACAAGTATCAAAAAACTGTCACAAATACTTTTAGTGACGGGGGCAAAAGTGACAGATTGTTAGTGAAACTTTTTTTTGTCACAATAATGAAATTGTGACAATTTCTTCACTTGTAGTGACAAATAATTTTTGTCATTACATGTCACTTTTTTTGTAATGATTTCTTACATGTCTAATTCCTCATTAGTACATCATTGTTTGAATCTCTTCATTTTGGCATTGCAAGTTATGTAAATGGCTTATAAGTCCTTTGCAAAAAGAGTTAGTGCTTGATTGAAAATCTTTGAAAGATAAGGATACACGTCCTCGAGCTATTTTGTGTTTATTTTGCTCAAGGACGAGCAGAAGATAGGCTTGGGGTAATTTGATCGAGCCAAAATAGACATGATTTTGGGCCCCATTGCCAACTCTTTTGGCTTGTTCTCGGGCAATTTCCCATGTTTTAACATTGCAAATCAAGTGTTTCAGGATTATTTGTGTCACAAGGGCATTTATGGAGATAGAGGAATATTTTGTACAAAAAGCACAAAAAGAGGAAAACAGAGCAAAGAAGTCGCGGTCATATTGCTTGAGAGCAATAGCGACCCAACTCAGAGGATTGTCGCGGTTTATGTGTCGTTACAAAGACACCGCGACAGAGAAGAGAAAAGTTAGAGATGCAAGTCTAAGCAATTGTGGCGGTTTATGTGTTGCTTCTAGGACACCACGACATAAAGAAGAAGAATTAGAAAATCAATTAGGTCCAGTGTCACTGACCACATGTCGCTGGCATGCCAACCGCAACTGCACATGAAGATCTCAAATCTAATTGTCACTGTTTAACTGTCGATGCCTACACAACCGCAAAAAAGATGAAAATGGCCGCAATAACCAAATCGAAGACCGTATAACCGTTTGTCGTGGTCAGGGTCACTGCGTATAGACCGCAACACCTTCCAGCTCAGCAAAATTGGCGGTTGCAAGACCTCATTTCGAATGACTATATATATATCCTTCTCCTTCATTTTGTAAATTATCTTTGGTCTTTGATTCCAAATCTCTGATCTCAAATCACCATCTTCCATTATACCCATCTCAAACTCCTCCATTTCTACTCTTGAACTCATCTTCTCCACCCAAAAACTCAACAAATAAAGTCTAGATTACTTTACCATAATCATTTCTCTCTACCCATCTCCTTTGTCACTGTCCATTTGACATCCACCTATCTAGACATATCCTCATCTACCACCCTTTACATCAAGAATCAAGCAAGGAGCTTAAGGAAGGATCAAGCTTACAAGAGAGACACATGGGTTATTTCTCTACATTTTACTTCCTTTCTTTGTTTGTGATTATGTGTAATTAAACCCCCATTCTAGAGGAATGATTTGAGAAACTCTTGGAAAATGGGTATTTGATAGCTTTTAGTAATATGTTTACTCAATTATAGTTCTATTCACTTTTTAATTAGATCTTGCTCTTATATATGTGATTGATTGAGTTATTGACACACTTGTTGATTGCAATATTGGTAGGATTTACTTGTGATAAAATTGTTGAGTTATTGACACACTTGATTGATTGTAGCACATAGTGAATAAGATAGGTTGTTGGTGGATATATCAACCCTGATTGCCTAGACCTTTAATCGTCACTAACCGATCTCACCATTATCCCCTCTCTTGTGAGGAATTTTGGTGGGAAGTTGTTTGGTTTAGTACCCACGGCCAAACACACTTTCGAATGAGATCGGTCCTTGATTTTGTGAACCGTACGTTAATGAAGCTTTGTATGAATTGCCCAAAAGTCCATTGGTGACTCTATCAATCCCTTAGACTTCTCTTTAATTGTTTATTCCATATATCTTATCTAGGCTAGTTGAGTATTCTATTTTTCATATCACCCTTTACTTTACTTTACTTGTTATTCATGTTAATTTCTATTGGTTTTCAAACCAATCAATTTATCTCCCTTTGTGATTTATGTTTTATACACCTAGATTAGACTATCCTGTAATAGATTGCAAATCAATTAATCTAACCCGGTTCCTATGGACAATCCCTTACTTACCATTTTACTAATTTTCATATCCTAAGAGGGTAGACAAGTGGTGAAACTTGGTTTTCAAAGTGAAATATAAATATCTTTTGTTGAGTACAAAACGGCATTTTCAGATTCTTGCTAGAGTTTTTTGTGGCACTTGAAAATTCCCCCGGAAAGTGAAAATATTTCTTTGGCGTGCCTGTTGTCATTGGTTTCCAACCATGGCAGGTTTGCCCCGAAGACATGTTCCTGTTGACGATGTCCGTCCTGTATGTTTGAAGGATCCTGAGATGGTTTTACATGCTTTATGGGACTGCAAGATGTTGAAGATGGTGCGTGCTGAGTGTGGTTTCTTGAAAAGCCTGGCTTATACTCAAGGTATGCATTTTCAAGACTTCTTTCTTCTTTGCTGTAGAACTCTGAACGTGGAGGATATATCTCTTCTGAGCATTGTTTTTTGGCGCACTTGGTATATGCGAAATTAGTTAGTTCATGGGGTCGTTGGTTATGATTTGGATTCGGTTGTACCATGGTCTAGGAATTACTTGCAGGAGTTCTTGGCAGCAACTGTGGTTGAGACCCTCTTGATAATTGCTGTTGTGGATGACATTGTAAAATACTAAAATGGCACCCTCTTGGTGCTAATTTTAATAAAATAAATATAGACGCTGCTCTTCTTCAGAGGAGAAGCATTGTGGGAGTAGGGGTGGTCAATCGAGACCATTTGGATCATGTTATGACTTCTGCTGCTAAAAGATTAGAGGCGATGTACTCGCCAAAATTGGATGAGGCAGTGGGAATTCGTTGAGGGATTGAGTTTGCTCCAGAGACGGGACTAGTGCCAACAGCTGTAGAATCGAATGCCCTAGGAGTTGTTAATTTAGTCAACTCTAAGAGCTCTAACTGGACAGCGGTAGTTTTGGTCTGCACAAACATTGTCACGCGGCTCCAAGATGGCTTAGTTTTGGGGGTCCAGTTTGTGCCAAGACAAGTGAATACGATTGCCCATAATTTGGCTAAGATGGCCTTGACCATTGACCAGGATAGGTTTTGGTTAGAAGATTACCCACCTTGTGTTGAAAACTGTATCCCGGAAGATTTTTTAGTCTAGTTGATTTTATCTTTCGGTTTTAATAAAGTATGCTCTTCAAAAAAAAAATCAACTTCATGGGTGGCAATAACTGCACCCTAAAGTAAAACATGATACCACTACTATTATTTAATTGTATTTGCATTATATTATATGTTTATTTTCTTCCCGACTTTTAATTAGTTTATATATTTGTTTGGAATATGCATTTTGAGGTGCTAAGTTTAATACGTCCTGACTCGACGTATCCTCAATTTTTTTATTAATGAAATTTCATTATTAAAGTTCATTAAAAAACAATTATAACTAGAATTTAGTTCAAAATCGTCTGAAACAAAATCTTGGGTTCACCCCTGGTCGAGAGTCTTCCAAAGCCTAGTGAGATTAGACTCTACAAGCATAACCCAGAATGCAACTTGATCCTAATCTAATGGAGGAGTCTCCCCACATCTTGCGGTTTAATGGGAAAATGTGGGATTATATTTACAATACTAATACCTATATATATTATGCTTGCTTATCATTCCATGTGTCTTGGTTTAGTTATTAGGCCCTTTTCGATTGATTTTTCCTCGTTGGAGATCGATGCTAATACTAGGTTTTGGTATGGACACCTTCCTCCGGTGAGTTAATACTTCTAATTAAAATAATTTAATATTTGCTATGATGCATTTTAAAATATATATATATTATAATGTATATTTTTGAGAAAATAAGTTTTTGTTGTTAATTTAAAGGATATAATCATTTTTCCCCCCTATAGTTTGACATATTAGACACTTTGCTGCCTCTAGTTTTAATAATGGTCATTCTTCCCCCTGAAAACCAAAATATTAGACACTTTACCCCCTCTAGTTTCGGTAATGGCCATTCTCCACCCTGAAAACCAAAATATTAGACATTTTGCCTCCTAACCGTTATTAATTATGTTAGTCAAATACTTTGACCATTAAAAAATTAATTAAATGACTGTAATACCCTTGAATACATGAGTTATTCCCCATAATGATACCACTAATTGTTTTTAAAGGAAAAAAATCAAAAATAAAACAATAAAAACTTCATGGGTATTTTAAAAAAAAAAACATAACTGAAAATAAAAAATTAAACAAAAATTAAACAAAAATTAATAAAAAAATTAAATGTAAAAATAAAATATTTAATTAAAAAACATTAATATATAGAATGAAATGTAAAAATAAAATATTTATTTAAAAAATATTAATATAAAGAATAACAAAATAATAAAATAATATAATTGTAAAAAAAACTAAAACAATATTAAATTTTATATGAAAATATTGAATTGTTTTTTTTTTAATATTGAATTTTTTTGTTGCTAATTTTATAATTTGTTAATTTTTATTTTCAATTATGTTTTTTTAAAATATTTTTATTAGTTTTTATTGTTTTATTTCTGATTTTCTTTTCTTTAAAAACAATTAGTGGTATCATTATGGGGCATAACTCATGTGTTCAAGGGTATTAAGGTCATTTAATTGATTTTTTAATGGTCAAAGTATTTGACTAACAGAATTCCTAATGGTTAGGGGGCAAAATGTCTAATATTATGGTTTTCAAGGTGGAGAATGACCATTACTGAAACTAGAGGGGGTAAAGTGTCTAATATTTTGGTTTTCAGGGGGAAGAATGGTCATTACTGAAACTAGAGGGGGCAAAGTGTCTAATATGTCAAACTACAGGGGGGAAAATGATTATATCCCTTAATTTAATTTTGTAAATCATTTTATTATTATTCTTATTGAAACTCAATAATAAATCATTTAAAGAAATAAAAATAAATAATAATAAATCATTTTAATATTAAAATGTTTTAGGTCAAAAATAAATACTAAAATCTTGAAAGTATTAGAAAATTAAAAAAAAAAAAAAAAAAAAGTAAAAGTGCAATAACAAAACATTTTAAGGGTATAATTGATCAAAAAGTGGACCAAACATACATAGTATTGCAACTGTGTCCCTTGCATACACAGTCATCTTGTGTCCCATTTTCATGTTCCAATGGCTTCAACTTCCGTGTAGTGAGCACATAAGCAAAGTATATATATATTTTCTATTATTAGTTCGTCCTGACAATAAATGTTTCAGGACGAAGAATGTGGACCGTTAGATTTACATACTTTGACTCAAAGTATATACACTTATCAAAGCTTCTCCATAATCTATGGTCCATATTCTTCGTCCTGATATAATTATTGTCAGGATGAACTGACAATAGAAAGACTATATATATATATATATATGAGTAATGTTAGACAACCCAATTTTTTTTCCCAAATTTTGTCCCAAATAATACGGTACATGAGGTGTTAGCATCTTATAAATCATGAGATTATGTGGTGACTGATGTGATGTTGACACCTCACGTGTCACATCATTTGGGACAAATTTTAGAAAAAAAAATTGACATCTCTCTCTCTCTCTCTCTCTCTCTCTATCTATCTATCTATCTATCTATCTATCTATCTATCTATCTATCTATCTATCTATATATATATATATATATATATATATATATATATATATATATATATCAAATGCAATCATCTAAATGCAATCATCTAAAAAATCACATAGTATTAAAAAATTTGTATGGGAGAAAAAGAGGTAGGCCCCTATGAATCACATTTTGATTCGAATCATAAAAATGAAGTTTGTAACGTTTTGCCGATTGATTATCAGTACAAATCAAATATTTCTTTAACCAACCAATAACACCGATAACTTTCTTATGCAAAAGTTTTGAAAAGGGATGACCCATTCTTTGATGCCATAATTCATTGATACACCGATCCGTTTTGATTTTGCAAAGAATTTTATTGCTTAATTAATTTCTTTTAAAGAAGTCATTTGAGGGGAAAATGAGACTCATGCAAACCAAATACAAACAGGCTTTGAGAACTTTCATTTGATTTCAAGTACTTCTACCCCTATCAATGGTATCAAAATAAAATGGCATTGTGTAAGACACTATTCATGTGATTTTTTTAACGTGAAGAATCAAAGATCCCTATTGTTAAAGATAAACATTCAACTGAAACTAAATCACATATTTCATTGTATCTTTTTAATTTAAAATATATATTTAATTTTGGAATTTTGGAATTAAATTAACCGTAATCATCTTGAGGTACGTATTTCAATAACTTGTTACTTAATTGGATAAAATAAAATATTGAAAATTTACATTTATTTTCAGAAAAATTGAACTTCTAAATCATATGTAAATTTGACTAGTACATAGCCAATACATGCATGTCATACAAATACAATTAATACAAAATGAATAAAACAAAGACATCAATGATCATCTCCTTTTATATTAACCAGACTCTCCTTGTAAATAAGAAGATCCACCAGCATATAACCTGTAAATACACAAGAATACTTGGTGTCATGGGTACTACTAGGATCATACAAGATTACTTTCTGTCCCATATAAGTACCCGCCTTTGTATCATGATTTCTAGCATTTACAAAAAATGAACCTCTTTTCCAAAACCCAAGTGGATAACAAACATCTAATTCTATAAAAGGTCCAACAGTTATTTGTTTGGTCCAACACCCCAGCTGGTTCATCACCCACATATCAACACATTTTGTGACATCAGAATCCATATGTAATATGGACAAAGATTCATTATATATTCCAAGAGACAGACCATATTTGTCTTGCATTGGCACCTTTATGATCTCCCGTGACATTTCATCACCCAAATGAAATGGAAAGATCACCGCCTCTTTTGTATCCCTATAACTTGATAACCAGTAACAAACTCCATTCAAGCATGTGCCAGATTCTCCCCCAGTAGAATAATCATATATATAAGAAATATTAGAGTCTTCAATATTTCTCCAAGAATCTGAATTTAATGTGTACACTACAATGGGTGAAACTCTACATTCCGGACCTTCTCTAGTTTTGAGATATGGGGTGTCCATAAGGACTAACTTGTAACTATTACAAACAGGGTCGAGTCCAAATCCAACACAATCTTCATTAGAATGTAAGATGTTTGGGAGAGTTCTCAATTCTTTAGTGCCGATGTTATAGAGACTTATGTTGTCTTCAATTATACAAAGGATGCCATCGAAAGGACCACGAAAGAATCCATGTATAGGTATTTGAGGAAGAAAATTTTGTAATGATAATTCTCCAAGTGTTTCGTCTGGGAACCATGTGTAAGATTCATTCGGGTAGGCAAATAAGTCTTTTTCTTCTTTTATATGAGGAATAACCAAACGGATATTGTGATCGGTTTTTAGATGTTTTGAAATGAAACTAAAGCTTTGAAACTCTATGTACCAAGATTTGCAAACACACCTGAATCGAATTAAAGATTTCACCGGTAGAATTGATAGAATTTCAATAATCATATCTTCAGGTAATTTCACCATTTTCTCTTTCTCGTTTGGATCCTGCTTTTTCCTGTTATAATAACACACCGATTATAGTTTGCCATATAACATGAAGACCTACACACAGATGCAATATATGTATTATATTTGTGAATTCAATAGATTGTAATATAAACTACACCTTCATTTTCTACTGATACATTGAGCATGTTGTAATAATTTAGGTTTCAAGAATTGTATGCTAATGAACAGATTTTGTATCAATGTTCAAGTAAACTAACAAAAAGAATTACAATTTTGTATCGGTATCTTACTTTTGATACAAAGAACAATTTCAAGAATTTAATCAGTAATTTTTATTTTTTTTTTATTGGAGAATAACACAACCAATATTTAATAAATAAATAAAAAATCAATTATAATCCAAGACCAACGCAGTCACATCACAAAAAAAATAGAAGTTTAAAAAATCATACCTATAATCGAATTTTCTCTCCCGGTTGATAAAAACCTAGGAGATTTATTTATTTATTTTATGGCGGCTATCTTTTTCTTGGATGTTATCCAGAATAACCCTAGCATCCACCATAATGCCCCCTTTTATAGAGCGTCTTATAAAAAATTAGGATTTTGTAGTAATAACAAAATTATGACACAATTCCTCTTTTACCCTTTATTATTGATTATTTAAGAAAATTTCCATTTTAGCTGAATTTATTTTCTTTTTATTTATGGAATTTGTTTACTATTTGGTTTAGATTTGTTCTATCTGGGTGTATTTAACTCGGATTTGTGAATAGTCTATCAACGTCTGGGTGTAATCAATCCACATTTGTAAGGATTTCATTAAAATCCAAATAAATCTAGGTGTATTCAATTCAGATTTTTAAGGAATCCAAATAAATCCATTGACTTTGTAGATTTTGGTTAAACGATGGAATTTGATGGATTTGGATGAATTTTAAAAATTAGATTTATAACCATAAATGAGTATAACAAATCTTGCCCAACCCTTGTAGATTTTGATGGATTTGACTTATATAATATATTGAAGTTTTAATATTAAAAATCTCCCATTACCTCTAAACTATTACCGGATGTCTAGATAAAAATCCTTTTATTCATAAACACCCCAATGGATTAACAAACAATGCTTCAGAGGTGAGGGGAGGTCTTTCAAATATATATATCCAACAATTGACATTGATAATTAAAATTAATAAAAAAAAGTTTGGCAATGTCTCATGTTCGAGTCGCCGCTATTACAAGTAAAAAAAGTCAATAATTAAATATTTTTTTTTTTCAAGACATTTAAATTCATTCAATTCCATATAATTATGTGTAATAGAAGTCCAACAAACAGAATTCTAATGAATTCTAATGAAATCCATCACTTAAAACAAATCCACTTAACTTCAACGAACTCTGGAATGAATACACCCCCTTAATTAGTATTAGATTTAGTTTATTTTAAATAAGCTTATTATTTAAATTTAATGTAACTTTTATTATTATTAATAAGACGTTAATTTGGAGCAATTACTTATTGTGAGATCGACTCTTTTATTATTTTTGCTTCGCCACCATAATTAATTAACCAAAAATAGTTAATTAAAATTAGCTTGGAAGGGGACCTTGGTAGGGATGGCAATGGGGCGGGTTCGGGGCGGGGTAGCCTTCCCCGCACCCCACCCCATTTATTTTTTGAAAACCCATCCCCTTATAAAACCCCACCATAGATGGAGCGGGTTGGGGCGGGGCGGGGTACAACGGGGAGTGCTTTCCCCATCCCCACCCATTTACCCCATTTATAATTTTTATTTTCAATTATGTTTTAAAAAATATTTTTATTGGTTTTTATTGTCTTATTTCTGATTTTCTTTTCTTTAAAAACAATTAGTGGTATCATTATGGGGCATAACTCATGTGTTCAAGGGTATTAAGGTCATTTAATTGATTTTTTAATGGTCAAAGTATTTGACTAACAGAATTCCTAATGTTTAGGGGGCAAAATGTCTAATATTATGGTTTTCAAGGGGGGGAATGACCATTACTGAAACTAGAAGGGGTAAAGTGTCTAATATTTTGGTTTTCAGGGAGAGAATGGCCATTACTGAAACTAGAGGGGGCAAAGTGTCTAATATGTCAAGCTACAGGGGCGAAAATGATTATATCCCATAATTTAATTTTGTAAATCATTTTATTATTATTCTTATTGAAACTCAATAATAAATCATTTAAAGAAATAAAAATAAATAATAATAAATCATTTTAATATTAAAATGTTTTAGGTCAAAGATAAATACTAAAATCTTGAAAGTATTAGAAAATTAAAAAAAAAAAAAAAAAAAGTAAAAGTGTAATAACAAAACATTTTAAGGGTATAATCGATCAAAAAGTGGCCCAAACATACATAGTGTTGCAACTGTGTCCCTTGCATACACAGTCATCTTGTGTCCCATTTTCATGTTCCAATGGCTTCGACCTCCGTGTAGTGAGCACATAAGCAAAGTATATATATATACAGATTTTCTATTATTACTTCATCCTGACAATAAATGTGAACTGCTAGATTTACATACTTTGACTCAAAGTGTATACACTTGTCAAAACTTCTCCATAATCTATGGTCCACATTCTTCGTCCTGATATAATTATTGTCAGGACGAACTGACAATAGAAAGACTGTATATATATATATATATATATATATATATATATATATATAAGCAGTGGCGGGCCCAGGAATTTTAACCAGGTAGGAAACTTGAATATATATAAAAAAAAATGCTGAAAAATTAAAATCATATTAAAATGAGTTTTTTTTTTTTTTGTTAAACAAAAAGGAGTTTTTTTAGATAAAATAAAACAAATAGAACACTTACTCATTTGAATTAAATAATCTTACATTCAAAAAGAAATAAAAACAAGAAAAAATGTTAAAAAATAAATAATAACAAGAAAAACAACACAAATAATGAAAAAGATTAAAAGAATAAATTACAATCTAATTTTATAATAAGAAATTTTTTTATTATTATTATTAATTATTTTTTTTTTTTTTGCATTTATAATGAATTCAATTTAAATTTATACAAAAATATTTATTAATAAATATTACTAGACATGTTTTTAAATTTTTTATTCTTCAAATTATTGGTAAATTATTGATTTATTGATTCTAAATAAATTAAAACTAAGGAAAAAATAAGATGAATCATAATAATAGATTGACTATTTTAATCCAATAAAGTAAAATTTGAGATTTTATGGTTTATTGATTGGACGTGTTAGATATGTCAAACTAAAACTATTAGAAAAAATAAAAATCCAAAATAATAATAGATAATTTAATATAAAATAAGAAAATGAATTGTTTTATTTTAGAAGAAATGAAAATTTGAGAAAAGAATTGGAAAAGATAGTAAAATAAATAAGAAGTAAAAAATTATAAGATAAAATTGAATTAAAAAGAATGCATTTGCCTGAGATAGGACTTGAACCAAGAACTTTAAAGGATAGGAACAAGAACCAGTACCAGTTGTGCCAAAGGTAACATTATGTAACTATTATTAATGGATATTTATATATAAAGTATATACAAAGTCAATTTTTTTTTTTTTAATTTGAGGTAGGGCACGGGCCCCACCTGGTCTCCACGTGGGTCCACCCCTGTAAATGAGTAATGTTAGACAACCCAATTTTTTTTCCCAAATTTTGTTCCAAATGATACAATACATGAGGTGTTAGCATCTTATAAATCATGATATTATGTAGTGACTGATGTGATGTTAACATCTCACGTGTCACATCATTTGGAATAAAATTTAGGAAAAAAATTTGACACCTCTCTCTCTCTCTCTCTCTCTCTCTCTCTCTCTCTCTCTCTCTCTCTCTCTCTCTCTCTCTATATATATATATATATATATATATATATATATATATAGTTTTTCTATTATTAGTTCGAACTGACAAAAGTTATATCAGTTCCTTGTATGTGGGCCACTGGATTTAAATACTTTGACTGACAAATGCATACAGCAAAGTCAAAGTATTTAAATCCAGTGGCCCACATGCAAGGAACTGATATAACGTTTGCCAGTTCGAACTGATAATAGAATTTATATATATATATATCAAATGCAATCATCTAAAAAATCACATAGTATTAAAAAATTTGTATGGGAGAAAAGGGGCAGGCCCCTATGAATCACATTTTTATTCGAATCATAAAAATGAAGTTTGTAACGTTTTGCCGATTGCTAATCAGTACAAATGAAATATTTCTTTAACCAACCAGTAACATATTAATATATTTTTCTTGTGCGACCTTTAATATTAGTTTCTGTCTTGGCCCCCCCGAAGCCAAAATTCTGGCTTCGCCCCTGGCATTGACATTGGCATATATATTGGAGATGGTATAAGCAAAGTATATATATATATATATATATATATTAAATGCAATCTTCTGAAAATATCACATAGTATTAAAAAATTTGTATGGGAGAAAAAGGGACAGACCCCTATAAATCACATTTTATTCGAATCATGAAAAGGAAGTTTGTAACGTTTTGCCAGTTGATATTTCTTTAACCAACCAGTTGATAACTTTCGTTTGTAAAAGTTTTGAAAAGGGATGATCCATTCTTTGATGCCATAATTCATTGATACACCGATCTGTTTTGATTTTGCAAAGAATTTTATTGCTTAATTAATTTCTTTTAAAGAAGTCATATAAGGGAAAAATGAGACTCGTACAAACCGAAAAATAAACAGGCTTTGAGAACCTTCATTTGATTCCAAGTACTTCTACCCCTATCAATGGTATCAAAATAAAATGGCATTGTGTAAGACACTATTATTCCTGTGATTTTTATAATGTGAAAAAATCAAAGATCCCTATTGTTAAAGATAAACATTCAACTGAAATTAAGTCACATATTTCATCGTAATTTTTATTTTTTATTTTTGGAATTAAATTAACTGTAAACATCTTGAGGTATTTCAATAACATATTACTCAATTGCATAAAATAAAATATTGAAAATTTACTTTTATTATCTGAAAATTGAACTTCTAAATCATATGTAAATTTGACTGGTACACAACCAGTACATGCATATGTTATACAAATACAATTAATACAAAAAGAAATAAATTAAAAATTAAAAATTAAAAAAATAAAATAAAAATAAAAAAAACATCAGTGATCATCTCATTTTATATTAACCAGACTCTCCTTGTAAATAAGAAGATCCACCAGCATATAACCCATAAATACACAAGAATACTTAGTGTAATGGGTACTACTAGGATCATACAAGATTACTTTCTGTCCCATATAAGAACCCGCATTTGTATCATGATTTCAAGCATTTACAAAAAATGAACCTCTTTTCCAAAACCCAAGTGGGTAACTAACATCTAATTCTACAAAAGATCCAACAGTTATTTGTTTGGTCCAACACCCCAGCTGGTTCATCACCCACATATCAACACATTTTGTGACATCAGAATCCATATGTAATATGGACAAAGATTCATTATATATTCCAAGAGACAGACCATATTTGTCTTGCATTGGCACCTTTATGATCTCCTGTGACATTTCATCACCCAAATGAAATGGAAAGATCACATCCTCTTCTGTATCCTTATAACTTGATAACCAGTAACAAACTCCATTCAAGCATGTGCCGGATTTCCCCCCAATAGAATAATCATATATCAGAAATATTAGAGTCTTCAATATTTCTCCAAGAATCTGATTTTAATGTGTACACTACAATGGGTGAAACTCTACATTCCGAACCTTCTATAGTTTTGAGATATGGGGGTTCTATAAGGACCAACTTGTAACTATTACAAACAGGGTCGAGTCCAAATCCAACACAATCTTTATAAGAAGGTAAGATTTTTGGGAGAGTTCTCAATTCTTTAGTGCCGATGTTATAGAGACTTATGTCGTTGTTAATTATACAAAGGATGCCATCGAAAGGACCGCGAATGAATCCATCTACAGGTATTTGAGGAAGAAAATTTTGTAATGATAATTCTCCAAGTGTTTCGTCTGGGAACCATGTGTAAGATTCACTCAGGTGGGCAAATAAGTCTTTTCCTTCTTTTAGATGACGAATAACCAAAGAGTGGTGCTATTGGCACACCCCCTACTGATCTATTTATGTCCAATTTGTTTAAATTTTGATTTAATTAAATAAAGTTAAATGATTTTATTAATTTATTTTATTTATTTCCAAAAATACCCTTTTACTTATTTTTCAAACTTAATAAACCACATCTCTAATATCTCTATATATCTCTCACTGTCATCTCCAACCCATCTCTGAATTTTTAAAACCCACCAAGACACCAACTTAAATTTTCATATATTTGGTTATTAAAAGATATAAAATTTGAAGAAAATAACTAAAACTTAAATATAGAGCTTTTATAAATCTCACTATTGTAGATGGTCGAACGACTTGGTACGTCGAACGGGTCGGGTTGAATCAGGCCCAAAGCAACTAAGCTGGGATTAGTATGGTCGACGTCGACTGTTGTTTGCTGATGGTCGTGCGAACTTCGTTGTACCTGCAAAAGAGCTTTAAATAGAAATATAGATAGTAACAGGATGGTGGTGGCTGGAGATCGTAGCCTTATATGCGCTTGGGCTGAGCGATGTTGATTTCCGATGACCGGAATGTTCTTTTGGTGGCAGAGTTTCGGTACGCTTTTCTTCCGCTTTAGTTCCGAGACCTTTTCAGTGTGTGAGTTACTCTATTTATAGTGAAATGATATGACCCCGACGTCTGTGGAGAGTGCCATCGTGGGAGAGGTTTTGGTGGGATTTGGGAGCGATTTTCTCCATTATCCCACCACTGTGAGCAACCGTTGAACTGACTTGGTCTTTCAAAGACCAAGTCAGATTTGTTGCTGATGAATGTGCTGGATCGACCAATCTGATGGGCCTGGGTAGGAATTTCGTTACTGCGAAGATTGGGCCTTTAGCATATTGGGCCATTGGGCCATTTTTGGCTACCACAGTTTGTCCCCCACTCTCTGAAGAAGAATCTATGATTTAGAGAGTGATTTCCGTCGGGTCGACCTTTATTGGATCCGCCATCGCTGAACAAGCTGTGTTGAGTTGAATCGAAGATTTTTGTTTTTTTTGAATTGATCGTGGTCGGCCGACTCCGTGTCGAATGGAATCAGTATCTATTTGAATATTTGTTTTAACTGACGCCTTCATTGGATGAACGACGTTTTCGATGTTGATTCAATGTTCGTCGTTAGACGGTAGTTTCTTGTCATCATTGATGGCATCCTGATGTGATAGATGCTAAATCGATGTGATGGGAGCGTTTTTCCATGATGGCGTCAGCTACATTAATTTCCTGCGCACCTTTCAAGATAAGCTACAGCTGTTTTGAATTTTGAACTGGATAGGTTAACGGTTACCTAGGTTAACCGGTGAGTTTTACTTGGGTTAACCGGTAGTTGAAGGGGCGTCGACACGTGTCAACTAGGGTTTTTTTTTTTTATAAAGCCCAAACCGTTCCATTCGATACTTTGCACAAAAAAGTTTGAAACTGAGTTTGGAAAAACTGAAGAACTGAACTTATCTCCTCAACTTCTTCTTTGGCTTTGAAACTGAAGCGCCCCATACCCATTTCGTGGGATTTCTTCACGATATTCATCTTTGAATCTCTTTCAGGTCGGTGAAATCTACTCCTATTCATATATACTTCACCATTTTATACTTCCTTTATGCTTGCTCTGAAGTTTCTCATTTATCTGGGTATGCATGTTCTTCACTATATTTGCTAGATTCTGAGGTTTTGATCCATATCGAGTTGGTTTTATCTGCAAAGTATTGTTTTTTTTTTGTGTTGTCGTGTCGTTGCGACGAGAGCAGTCGTTTAGAATCTGGAAGCCTTCGACAGTAAGTAGACTCCTCATCCTAGTATAGGTCGGCTTTTAAGTAGAGGTTAGGACATCCAACCTTAGATTTTTGGTCGAAAAAATCTTTAGGTTGTGATTGTAGCGTTTAGCTTTCGTCTGACTTGTGCATTTTCTGCATGTCAGATTTTGGAGATACAATGTCGAACGACGATACAATCTCGGACTTGGCAATTAACTGGACTTCCAGTGATGATGGAGTCGATAGTAGGACACAGAACGTCGATCGACGAGTCACGGTTGAAGGTCCGTCGACGACTGTCCCTATAGATGCTAGGGGTATGATAGAGCAAGGCGCTGTATATGCTATCGCGTCGGCTGTCGAGCATCCAGAATATGTTGAGGTTCCTGAGCCGTCGACATCTGGTCGACATTTAGGTATATTGAAAGATAGTCCGGCGAGCTTGATCACGGAGGATATGTTGCCTGGCATAAGGACGATGTATGGTATTCCTAACGACGTTGAATTACGTGCGCCAAAGGAACATGAACGTGCTGATTGGGATATCCCAGGGTGGACGTGTTTTTATGAGTACACCCTCCGTTTAGGTTTTAGATTCCCTGTCCCTCAGCTCGTTCGACGAATGTTGTTATACTATGATCTAGCTCCCGGTCAGTTGATGCCTAACACCTGGAGAATACTGTTGGGTCTAGGAATATTAAATGAGAGGTATAATGTACAATTTGTATTGGGGTGTCTCCTTCATAATTATTATTTGAAAGAACACCTAGTCGACACTGGTCGTTACTCGTTAGTGCCTCGAAATAAAAAGAAGGAACTCATTATCGATACTAAGTCGAACGACAGACTCTGGAAAGATACGTTCTTTTTCGCGAAGGGGCCTCCGGTCGATGGCCCATGGAGGAGAGGGGAGGAGGAGTATCAATATCAACGGATCTGGAATCGATATGGTAAGTTTCGAAAACTGTCGATTGATATATTCGTATGCATTCTTTGTGAGTTGCTTGTTTTGACCATTTCATTGTCTTTGCAGAAATCAAAGGGACGATAAAACCTCCGTCGTGCGACGTCGCACCTGAGCGTACCAGGGTTTTATTAGAGATCCCTGCTAACCAAAGGAGTGTCAGTAGCTTGCTTACGGAAGGTAATTTTAGGCCAAGTCGACTGTGGAGGTGGTCGACACTAAATAGGTCGCGCGGACCCTATCCTCATGTGAAGGATTTCCTATCGTACATATGGATTAGGAGGAGTTTTGAGGTTCTCCAGTATGATTTGAGTTTTTTACCGCCTCTAACTGATGTTGAACGTCGTTTCGCAGTAACGACGATGGCGAGCGCGGAGATTAACGTTCCCAACAATGCTGAGACCATGAGGCGTTTTAGAGATGAAATCGCCAGGAAACGGGCGGCATCTCAAGCCAAACAAAAACGACTCGCAGGTGAGTCGAAGGAAGGCGCTGCAGCCGCAGTGGACCAAATCCTAGATTCGTCGCCAGAGAGGAGTCCGCTGGCAAAGAGGCAAAAGAGGACTTCTGTTGTCGATCGACAGAAGAAAGCGGCGACCGGCTCAAAGGATAAGTCGGCTGGGGCTGATTTTGAACCGGATTCTCCAATGAAGCTACTTGCTTCTGGACTCTCGTCATTTAAGGATCCTGCAGGATTCTTAAAGAGGTCGGACGACTTCACTCTTGTTGATGACGACATGCATTTGAAAAACGTCAAGACGGAGGAAGTTTTTGATACGTTGCTGCTATCAAATTTTCAGGTAGAAAGATTCTTGTTTTCACTGGCAGTATTTTATTACGTATTCTTTGACGATTTGATATCTCGTTTTTGTAGGCCTACCAAGCGACGCTGCATCTACATGGTCGATACAAGGCCGTAAATGACAAGAATGTGATGCATCGCAAGGCGGCCGACGCTCTTAAAGCGCAAAATGCGAAGCTCTCCAAGGAGAAGGGTGTAATGGAGCACCAAAAGATGGCCCTGGAGGAGGAGTTAAAAAATTTAAAGGATCGACATCAAGTCGAGGAGACAAAGTTCAAAGAAGCAGCCGACCAACAAGAAAAAACGGTCGAGACTCTAAAGGAGCGAGCGTTGTCGATAGCGGTGGAAGCTGTTTGCAAAGCTAGGGCGGAGCTTTTTAAAGAGTTCTTGTCGGGCGTCCAATGGGATCCTCAACATATGAAAGAAGAAATTGACCTCTACGAGGAGATGGAGCGTCTGAAGCTTGAAGAATCCCTTGCCGGAGGAGACGTTGTGGATGTCGATAGAAGCCCTGGGGCTAATGAACGTCCCGACAACAATGAAGAGAGTGCCGCTGTTACTGTCGCTCCTCCTCCTAGTGATGCTCCCTGAAATTTTATTTTGTAATGCTGGATGATCTTGATCGACCTTGATATGTAAAAGAATATTTGCCTATTTTGAATGGATCGACCTTCTTTTGTTTAATTTTGAATGTTTGCTTATTTGCTTATTGGATCGACCATCAAATGATGGGAGTTACACAATGGTAAACAAGTTTGAATGAGATGTCTGAAATGACTCACGATCTATCATGAGTCGAACGACGTGAAACGAATAAGATAAGCCTGTAAACTTATGCTCAATCGTAAAAAGGTTTTAATTTTGAATGTAATAAGCCTGTAAACTCATGCACATTCGTAAGTCGGACGACGTTATATATGGTCGACAAGACCTTTTTACATAGATTCGCGTACATGCGTAATATATGGTCGATACAATCTTTTTATACAGAAGTTCGCGTACATGCGTTATGGTCGACAAGACCCTTTTATACAGATTCGCGTACATGCGATATATATGGTCGACAAGACCTTTTTACATAAATTCACGTACATGCGTTATATATGGTCGTCTGCTGAAGTTCGTGTACATGCGTTATGGTCGACAAGACCTTTTTATACAGATTCGCGTACATGCGATATATATGGTCGACAAGACCTTTTTACATAAATTCACGTACATGCGTTATATATGGTCGTCTGCTGAAGTTCGCGTACATGCGTTATGGTCGACAAGACCTTTTTATATAGATTCGCGTACATGGGATATATATGGTCGACAAGACCTTTTTACATAAATTCACGTACATGCGTTATATATGGTCTTCTGCTCCTAGTGTCGTTCCCCCAATCTTAATATGCGATTGTTCTGAATGAGGATATTGGGAGTTTGAGGTCGAAGTTGGTGAATGCGGTCGTTGAAGCTGTATATTCAAAATAGAAAGTTTGGTTGTCGACGTTGACAGCGTCGTAAGATAGATGGTAATTTTTTGAGCTCAGTTTTGCACTTAGTTGCACTAAGGTGTCATCATTGCTCTTCTCCGGTTGATTTCGTTAGAAATGAAAAGTCGAGGAAAAAACAAAAATAATGAAATCAAAAGATAGTTTAGAAATGGTACTTTTTTAGATGTAGAGCGTTCCAGCTGTTGTGTATTTCTCGTCCATCGAGTCCTCAAAGCTTGTAAGCTCCACGCCCGATGACATCTGTAATTTGATATGTTCCTTCCCACGTTGGTCCCAATTTTCCGGCGCCTTCCTCCCTTGTGTTTTGGAAGACTCGTCGCAATACCCAGTCGTGGAGTTTGAAGATTCTGACGCTTACTTTTTTATTGTAGTGTCGAGCGACTTGTTGTTGGTACGACTGGATTCTTAAAGCGGCACGATCCCTCCGTTCGTCGAGGTGGTCAAGTTCGAAATTAAGTTCCAAGTTGTTTTGTTCTTCATTCGGATTTTCGCTACGGGCGGTCGACACCCTTGTCTCTATTGGGATGACAGCTTCTGAGCCATAGACAAATGAAAATGGAGTTTCTCCTGTCGACCGTCGTGGGGTAGTTCTGTATGACCATAAGATTTCTGGAAGTTTTTCTACCCACTCGCTCTTTTCCGCCTCGAGTCGTTTCTTCATTGTATTAACAATGGTTTTGTTAGTCGACTCAGCTTGTCCATTTGCTTGGGGATATCGTGGAGTTGAGAAACTTAGCTTGATTCCGTACTTGTCGCAGAAGTTCTTGAAGTCGTACGAAATGAATTGGGACCCGTTGTCGGTCACTATTTCCTTGGGTACTCCAAACCTGCAAATAATATTTTTCCAAACGAAGTTGCGTACCTCAATATCGCGTACTTGCTGATACACCCCGATTTCGACCCATTTGGAGAAATAGTCCGTCAGGACCAACATGTAGACAACGCCACCAGGTGCAGCCGGCAGCTTACCTACAATGTCCATCCCCCACTTCATAAATGGCCAAGGGGACGAGATTGAATTCAGCGTACCTGGGGGAAGATGTGATATTGGTGCGAAGCGTTGGCATTTGTCGCACGACTTGACGTGATTTTGAGAATCAGTCCGCATGGTTGGCCAATAATATCCCGCCGTGATAGCTCTGTTCGACAAACTACGGGCACCAGAATGATTCCCGCATTCCTCATGGTATAGACTTTTTAAAACGTCGTACGCCTCTCGTTTGGTGACACACCTCAAGTAGGGTCCGGTGAATGACTTTTTGTAAAGCTTGCCATATATGATACAGAATTTAGTTGCTTTTGCCTTGATTCTCCTTGCTTCAGTCCTGTCGTCTGGCAGAATATCAGCTTGGAGATAATTGAAGATCGGTTCTATCCAGCTTCTACCATCGTCGATTGGTGCCAATATCTCTGCTTCTTGAATTGATGGAGACATGAGATGAACTATAGGAACCGATTTTGAGTCATTTGTTGCTGTCGATCCAAGGCTTGCTAATGCGTCTGCTCGCGCGATGTCGTATCTGGGTATTTGATCTATCGAAAATTCATCGAAAGTCGATTGAAGCCGTTTAGCTTTGATTAGGTAGGCCGACATTCTTCGATCCCTTGCTTCGTATGATCCATTTATCTGTCGAACGACTAGTTGGGAGTCGCTTAACACTTTGATTCTTTTTATTGCCAGGCTTTTTGCTAATTCGAGCCCTGCGATCAGAGCTTCGTATTCAGCTTCATTATTTGTTGCACGAAAACCACAATGGATCGACTGCTCCAGTATATCTCCCTGGGGGGATTTGAGTACCAGTCCTAGTCCGCTTCCCTTGATATTACTCGAACCGTCGACCGACAAGGTCCATTTTTCGCTGAGGGTTTCTGTGGCGAGCGCCACCAGTTCTGGTTCTGCCTGCACGTTTTCATGTGGAGCGAAGTCTGCCACAAAGTCGGCCAATACCTGTGATTTCATTGCTGATCTTGGATGGAAGCTGATGTCGTACTCGCTGAGTTCTACTGCCCATTTCGTCAATCGACCTGAAAGTTCAGGTTTATGCAAAATATTTTTAAGAGGGTAAGTGGTTAGTACCTTGACGGAATGGCATTGGAAGTATGGCCTCAATTTGCGTGCTGCTACGACAAGGGCCAGTGCGAGTTTCTCCAGTCGACTATACCTGGTTTCTGCGTCGAGTAGGGTTTTACTTACGTAGTAAACTGGATGTTGGTTGTTCTCTTCTTCTCTCACGAGGACTGCGCTTACAGCGGTGTCGGATACTGCCAGATATATGAATAATGTTTCGTTGTCTTTTGGCTTCGACAATAGTGGTGGCGACTTCAAGTATGTCTTCAAATCCTGTAGTGCCCTTTCACAGTCGTCATTCCATTCGAATGATTTGTTTCTTTTGAGTGTATTGAAAAATGGTAGACATCGCTCAGACGACTTGGAGATGAAGCGATTCAGCGCTGCTACCCGACCGGTAAGCTTCTGCACGTCTTTGATGCATCTAGGTGACTCGATGTTTTCGATCGACCGTATTTGGTCTGGATTTGCTTCGACTCCCCTATGGGTGACCAGATAGCCCAGAAACTTTCCTGAAGATACACCAAAAGAACATTTAGTGGGGTTTAGTTTCATACCATATTCGTCGAGAACGTCGAACGACTGTCGCAAATGGTCGATGTGTTGTTGTGCGACTAGGGATTTGACCAGCATATCGTCGATGTAGACTTCCATTGTCGATCCAAGCATTTTTGCGAACATTTTGTTGACTAGCCTTTGGTAGGTTGCACCTGCATTTTTTAAACCAAAAGGCATTACCTTATAACAAAATGTACCTCGCTCCGTGACGAAGGCCGTCTTCTCCTGGTCGTCAGGGTGCATTAGTATCTGGTTGTAGCCGGAGTATGCGTCCATAAAGCTTAGTAAGTCGTGTCCTGCGGTAGCATCTACTAACATGTCGATGTGAGGTAGCGGGAAAGAATCTTTGGGGCAGGCTTTGTTGAGGTCTGTGAAGTCGATGCAGACTCTCCACTTCCCGTTTTTCTTCTTGACTACTACGACGTTCGCTAGCCAGTCGGGGTACTTTACTTCCCTCACTGACCCGATGTCGATCAGTTTTTGGATTTCGTCGTTGATTACCTTGTTTCTTTCTGGAGCGAACTTTCTTCGCTTTTGTTTTACCGGTTGATGATCTGGGTCGACCTGCAATTGGTGTACTATTACCTCGGGGTCGATGCCGACCATATCTTCGTGTGACCAAGCGAAACTGTTGCGACGTTCTTTGAGGAATGTAATCAACTGCTCTCGTATGTCGTCCGATAGTCTGGACCCGATGTAGACTTTATTTTTGGGGTGATCTGGGTCGATCGACACTTCGTCGAGTTCCTCCATTTGGGGCTTGTTTTGAGTCGACTCGACATTGGTTTCCTGTAATTGCTATAAATCTTGTTTCTTCTTT
Source organism: Acer yangbiense (assembly GCA_008009225.1). Taxonomy (NCBI): domain Eukaryota; kingdom Viridiplantae; phylum Streptophyta; class Magnoliopsida; order Sapindales; family Sapindaceae; genus Acer; species Acer yangbiense. Next base: position 42,147,985 of record CM017764.1, on the reverse strand, counting down.
TTAATGGCATTCTGGTAGCATTCCCTGGCTGCTCGTTGTTCCCCTTTGATCTCTTTCACCCCCCACCTGGTAGGAAATTTGATCATCTGATGATAAGTCGACGGGATGGCCTTCAACTCGTGTATCCAAGGTCTGCCAAGTATGGCGTTGTAAGGAGATTGACAGTCGAGCACGAGGAAATTGATGTACAAGTTGACCCCTTCAGCGTAGACTGGCAGCACAATCTCGCCCAACGTGCTTTTTTGCTCTCCACTAAACCCGGTCAACATAGTCGTTCGACGACTTAACTTCGACTCGTCGACCTGCATTTCTCTCAAAGCGCTGTTAAATAAAATATTGCACGAACTACCATTATCAATTAAAATGCGTTTAGTTAAACAATTTGCAATATGCAGAGAAATGACTAAAGCATCATGGTGGGGGGAGAACAAATCTGATTTATCTGTCGACTGAAAGGTGACTGTTTCGTCGACTTTGGATACGTGTTCTCGATTTGGCTGGACTTCTGTGTTTGATACTTGTCGCGTGTGTCTCTTGGCTGCTGAATAACTTACGCCACTGACTTCGGATCCACCTACGATGTAATTGATCACTCTATCTTGCCTGGGTGGCTCCGGAGGACTGTCGGTGACATCTGATTGTATTTGGTCGTTGCGTCTCGCGTAAGTCTGTTTTCCCTTCTCCGTTAGGAACTCTCGAAGGTGACCCCGTTTTAGGAGTTCAGCGACTTCAAATTTCAGGGCGACGCAATCTTCTGTACGATGGCCATGATCCCCATGGAATTCGCATCGAAGCTTCGGGTCCCTGTGTTCCGGTAGGGCATTCATCTTCCGTGGCCACTTGACTGTTTTGCCCATTTCCTTCATCACTGCTACAAGGTCGACAGGTTCGATGCTGAGGTTATATTCTGGTGCTTCTACTTGTGGTCGACTAGACCTCAAATTACTGCGATCGACAGAATGTTTGTCAATTGAGCCCTCGTGTCGAGATTGGGGATTCCGTCGGTTGTTTGTAGGGTAAGGCTGTGATCTCTGGTCGTTGGATCTTCTCTCTACTCGATCGTTGCGTCGATTACCGTAGTATGTACTGTTGGCTTTGCCGACGTAATTTGCTTCGTCTTCTTCCCACTTGATTTGTGCCCATGCTTTGGCTAGTACATCTTCCATAGTCCTGCACGGATACTTAGTGAGCTCTTTATATAAATCAGAATCAAACCTTAGGCCTTTCCTGAAGGCGTAGATGGCGGTTGCTTGATTGCAACTTGGGATTTGCACTTTTTCTCGATTGAAGCGTCCGACGTAAGCCCTCAAGTTTTCGCCAGGTCGTTGGATTATTGTATAAAGGTCGTCCGACTGCTTCTCCAGCTTGCGACTGCTTGCAAATTGCTCTACGAAGGTATCCGTCAATTGCGCAAAAGAATCGATTGAATTATTAGGCAAATTGGTATACCATTGTAAAGCAGGGCCACTAAGGCTAGATCCGAAAGCCTTGCACATGCACGCCTCTCTTAGGTCGCGCGGAATTGCGGCGGTGAACATTCTCTGCTTGTATTGTGCAATGTGGTCGTCCGGATCTGTTGTCCCTTCATATTGCTTCATGTTTGGGAAGCTAAACTTTCTAGGCATCTCAGTAAGAGCGATTGCGTCGACGAACGGTGAGTCGGCGAAGCTGTTGGCAGTGCTCTTCTTTATCGGAGCTGGGACTCCTGGAATTCGTTGGATAAGAGCTTCCATTTCTGCGAACCTGCGAGAAAATTCTAAGTCATTATTGAAGTGCATACCGGGCCCGGGTTTTACCAATCCGGGTGTCGACTGGAGTGATATTGTCGCTTTGTCGACATTGTTTGGCCGTTGGTCCATTGCTGGATCTCGTTCGTCCATCCCATCGTTCCGGGCAGGCATATCGTTGAGGTCGATATCAACCCTTGCGGTCTGAAGTACTAGTCGATTCTGACGGTCGGCCGAATTCATCTCGGGTCCGACTGGATTTGCTGGTGTTATTGGAGCAGGTCGATCGACAAACGGTTCTGCGTTTGGTGTCGATGTTGGGTGCTCCGATGTCGCTGAGTCAGGTACTACTCCGTCGACCAATGCTCTCAACTCTCCATTAGCCGCTCGAATTGCTGCATTCTCTGCTTCGAGTGCTTGTATCCTCTCGGCGTTTGCGGCCATTTGAGTGGTCAATGCAGCAATTTGATCTTCGACGGTGGGGATTGAGCCGCTTCCAGTCATGTTGAGTTTTAGTTAGAACAGATTGCCTGAATTTGGAGGTAGTTGCAATGGGCCCCACGGTGGGCGCCAAACTGTAGATGGTCGAACGACTTGGTACGTCGAACGGGTCGGGTTGAATCAGGCCCAAAGCAACTAAGCTGGGATTAGTATGGTCGACGTCGACTGTTGTTTGCTGATGGTCGTGCGAACTTCGTTGTACCTGCAAAAGAGCTTTAAATAGAAATATAGATAGTAACAGGATGGTGGTGGCTGGAGATCGTAGCCTTATATGCGCTTAGGCTGAGCGATGTTGATTTCCGATGACCGGAATGTTCTTTTGGTGGCAGAGTTTCGGTACGCTTTTCTTCCGCTTTAGTTCCGAGACCTTTTCAGTGTGTGAGTTACTCTATTTATAGTGAAATGATATGACCCCGACGTCTGTGGAGAGTGCCATCGTGGGAGAGGTTTTGGTGGGATTTGGGAGCGATTTTCTCCATTATCCCACCACTGTGAGCAACCGTTGAACTGACTTGGTCTTTCAAAGACCAAGTCAGATTTGTTGCTGATGAATGTGCTGGATCGACCAATCTGATGGGCCTGGGTAGGAATTTCGTTACTGCGAAGATTGGGCCTTTAGCATATTGGGCCATTGGGCCATTTTTGGCTACCACAACTATCATGAACAGCTTTTGCTCTAATATAATGATTTAAACTATAAAAAATAAAAAATAAAAATTAACTAAAAAAATCTAAATAGAGCGGTGGCCTCCCTAGATTTAATGATATTTGAAGGTGCTTATGTTTTGCAGGTTGGAATCGTTATCGTGTATTCAACTTCAACTGGGTTGATCAGGCAAGCAATTTATCATCGGTTTTTTTTTTTTTGGAAGGTTTTTTCTTAGTCGGTAGATCAGGGATATAGATCTTGGATTTGCCTCTGAAAACTGAAACATTGTTGTATACTATTAGTACATACTTTACCATCGCTGAGTAAGGCAAAAACCTCAATGGGCTGGTTAACAGCAGTGGAAAGAAATCGAATTCTTCAAAAAAAAAAAAAATAGAGTCATACTTGCGACTTTGTCGGGATCGGAGGAAGTCCAGATCGAAGGAAGTTCAGCACATCCTCCGCGGATCTGAAGGAAAGCAACAATGGAGGGAGTTATCAAAATTTTTCATATTTTTTAAAATTTTAAATATAAAAAAAATGGATCGATGGGGAGAAGAGATAACATTCTAAATAAATTTAGGGAAAATAGAATGAAGCATGTGGTTTATAATATTTGTGTGGGAGGGGAGCCATGGAACTGCAGAGCAGCCTTGAAAAAAAAAAAGGAATTGTGGAGAATTAAAGTCGTGAAGAAATGTTGAAAGAGGGACAAGCTGGCAATAATTTTCCGATGATTTTTAGGGTTTAAGAGTTATGAAAAAATAAAATATTTCAAGAAAAGGTTAAGAGAAATTTTTTTTTTTTTTTTTTTTTTTTTTTTTTTTTTTTTTTTTTTTAAGGAATGTGGGGTTTTATTAGATTTACTTTATAGAATATTTTTTTTTCTTAAATTGTATGTCTCTTTTAGTAATTTTAATAAAGAAAAATAATAATACTAAATATTTTAAACAAGTGGGGTATAAATAGATCAGTATGGGGTGTGCCAATAGCACCACTCATAACCAAATGCATATTGTGATCGTTTTTTAGATGTTTTGAAATTAAACTACGGCTATGAACCTCTACATGCCAAGATTTGCAAACACTTCTGAATCGAATTAAAGATTTCACTGGTAGAATTGATAGAATTTCAATAATCATATCTTCAGGTAGTTTCACCATTTTCTCTTTCTCATTTGGATCGTGCTTTCTCCTGCTATAATAAAACACCAATTATAGTTTTCCATATAACATGAAGACCTATACACTGAGGCAGTATATGTATTATACATGTGAATTAAATAGATGGAAATATAAACTATACCTTCATTTTCTACTAATACATTGAGCATGTTGTAATAATTTAGGTTTCAAGAATTGTATGCAAATGAACAGATTTTGTATCAATGTCCAAGTAAACTAACAAAAAAGAACTACAATTTTGTATCGGTATCTTAGTTTTGATACAAAGAACAATTTCAAGAATTTAATCTGTAAAAACAATTTTTATTGGAGAATAACGCAACCAATATTTAATCACAATAATTCTACTATAATCCAAGACCAACGCAGTCACATCACAAACAAAATAGAAGTTTAGAAAATCATACCCAGAATCGAATTTTATCTCACGGTTGATGTTTTGAATACCCAGAGTTTTAAAAACCTAGGAGATTTTTTTTTATTTATTTTATGGCGGCTATCTTTTTCTTGTATGTTATCTAGAATAACTCTAGCATCCACCATAATGCCCCCTTTATAGAGCGTCTTATAAAAAATTAGGATTTGTAGTAATAATGAAATTATGACACAATTCCTCTTTTACCTTTTATTATTGATTATTTAAGAAAATTTTCTTTTTATTTATGGAATTTGTTTACTTTTGGTTTAGATTGTTTTATTTGGGTGTATTCAATTCAAATTTGTGAAGAGTCTATCAAAGTTTGGGTGTATTCAATCCATATTTGTAAAGATTCTATTAAAATCCAAATAAATCTAGGTGTATTCAATTCAGACTTTAAGAAATTCAAATAAATCCAAGTGTATTCAAAAAGTCATTAACTTTGCAGATTTTGGTAAAGTGCTGTAATTGTATGGATGGACAATGCTTGGGTACTGACTATTCAGTACCCAAGGTACTAACTAACTAATGGGCATTTGCCATGTAGCCCATTTATGAAGAATACAAGGAGATAAATGTAAAAAAACTAAGAGAAAAAAGCCACGTGGCAACACCCTATTGGTGGGGTCAGCACCTTGGCCAAGCAATTTCCTTTATGGATTTGGATGAATTTTAAAATAAGATTTATAACCATAAATGACTAACAAATCTTGCCTAGTCCTTGTAGATTTTAATATACTAAAGGTTTAATATTAAAAATCTCCCATCACCTATAAACTATTACTGGATGTCTAGATAAAAATGCTTTAATTTAGAAATACGCCCTATGGATTAACAGATGATGCTTCAGAGGTGAGGGGAGGTCTTTAAAAAATAAAAATAAACATTATCCAACAATTAACCTTGATAATTAAAATTTTTAAAATAAAAAAAAAAAGGTTTGACAATGTCCCATGTTTGAGTCGCCACTAGCTATTATAAGTAAAACAAAAGTCAATAATTTTTATTAATGTGATTATTATAAACAAAATTCTCATATTAATATATTTTTTAAAAGAGACGTTTTGTCTTTCGGTATAAAGAATTGGCATATATTGAAGTTATATATATATATATATATATATATATATATAAGGACAATCTATAGAACAACGGTGTTTCTATACATCTTTTAAAAAAAGTCCAGCTCATCAAATATTGACCATTGATTTGTCCAACTTTCACATCTAATGGTTATGTTTTAAAGTTGTTGTGATTCCCTATGCATCATTATATTACATTCTTTGTAGGTCACAAAATCTGATGACCGTTTGTTCTTCACAAAGTCCAATAGTTACCGTTTTTAATTTTCCTCCTTCCCAACGCTATTTTCTTCTCCTTTCCAAATCCAACTCTTTTTATTTAAAACGTACAAAAACACTTCTTCTCCTTTCCAAATCCAACTCTTCTCTTTCCCAACGCTATCTTCTGAACTTTTTTGGTTGACCAGCTCAAAAACTCTTGTGAACTTTTCTTTGTTACCAGCTCAAACACTTCAATTGAATTTTTTCCAAACATCCACTTCAATCGAGCATTCGTCTTGCTCATTGGTGTTTCGGTCTGGTGTTCTGACTCGTCTATTTGCATTTGTATTGAAATCTCGTCTCCGACCTATTCTCTTTCGCTTCATCAAGTTTTGATCTCACAAGTAAACATCCCACTTCAATCGATCATTTGTCTTGTTTATTGGTTTTTTGGTCTGGTGTTCTGACTCGTCTATTTGCGTTCGTATTGAAATCTCGTCTCCAACCCATTCTTTTTTTCTACATCAAATTTTATCTCACATGTATGTCTCATCCATGGCTTTTTTCGGTTAGCTTCGAATTCAATATGAATTTGCTTATTGTTTGAATCGTTCTTTTTGTCTCATCTTTACAATACATCCATCTTTTTTTCGATTAGCTTTGAATTCAATATGAAATTATTTATTGTTTGAATCGTTAATTTTATCTCTGTAAGTTCCTCAAAGTTTGATTGGCTTATTTCATGGACAAACCATAATTTGGGGTTTGATGTAAAGGTAGCTTTAGGCTTTTAATGGTTGGTGTTTTGCACAACCAAGGCTCTCTCAAGTCCTCAAGAGAAGATGCACCAAAGGTAAATTTCTTAGTGCTTACTTGCTTTGAAGAGATATAATTGCACACACTCACAACTCATGCATAATTTTTATTCTTATATGTTGTGTGTTTTTAAATGTGTACTTTCTGTTCATTAATCTCTCTTCTTGCATGTTTAATTAGTTGCATCTAGCTTGTTAAATGCCATAACATGTTAAGCATTAGGATGCATTTTCTTCACTCACACACTTGCATTTAATGCATTATTCTTATGTGAGAAGCAGCATGAGAAGGCCTTGCCCTTCTCTGCCGCAGTTATGCTGCAGTCGTGGCGAACCGCGGCAGTCAAGCAACAGAGATGTGTCTTCTCTGCCGTGGTAACTGCCGCGGTTGGATAACCGCGACATGCAAGCGTCAGAAACTTGTTGTCTCTGCTGTGGTGCAACTGCCGCGGTTGGCCAATCGCGACAATCGGGACCGCAGCAGTCCATCAAGCATGACGCGAACCCAAAACGCTGCATGTTTAGTTGGACACCTATAAAATACACCACTTTGTTTTTAGGTCTCCATAACTCTCAAATATCTATTTTTCATTGAGAGCTTTTTCAAAGAGAAACATTTACCAAAGAAATCATCTTTCATCTTCTTTGATCACTCAAATCATTTTCCTTGTGCATCAATCATCATCTAGTATCATCCTTGATATCTAGGTGTCATCTAAGCATGGGTTTTTCAACACACTTTGCTTGGTAAGTTTTTCACTAATATCTTATATATTTTGTGTTTTTATTAACAAGCAATCTCATTTATCACTTGTATGCCATTAGAAATATCATAGATACAAGATTGAGATTAGTGTATTGATTGTTTGAGAGTTTATTGTGATAGCTTCATATGATTGCCTAATCTATGTTTAGCTATGCTTTATGCTATGTCATTTAGCTTTTGATATCTATGATTGAATTAATTGTCATCATATCACTTGTATGCCATTAGAATATATCATAGATACAAGATGAGATTAGTGTACTGATTGTTTGAGAATTGTATTGTGATAGCTTCATAGGATTGCCTAATCTATGTTTATCTATGCTTTATGCCATGTCATTTAGCTTTTGATATCTATGATGAATTAATTGTCATCATATCATCCTAAATAAGCATATAGGGTTCCCTAGCTCTATTTGCTCTTTGGATATCATACATATTCACATAGGCTATTTTATCTTGAAAGTAATACAATAACGCTCGGTGTGTATGATAAAATATCTAGGGGGGTGAATAGATTTTAACTATTATTACCTAATTTTCGCATGCTGCAGTCAATTTTACGAAAATGCCGCTACTAGTCAAAAATACAAGCAAATGTAATATAGTGCGGAATTTAAATAACACTTGATGTATACGTGGAAACCCAACCACTGGGAAAAACCACGGGCTGTTTAGTGCGCCACACTCGGACCTCGAAATCCACTAATTGAAATGGAGTTTACAACCTATGTAGACCTTGTCTAACATTCTGGTCAATAACCCCCCACTTCTACCACTCGGGCCTTAAAAATGGCTCTAGTCCAATTGCTTGAGGCCTAAGCAATCTTAGCCTCAAGACTTAATTCTCAATGAAGAGATTATATACCTATGTGAATATATTGAATATTCAAATAACAAACAATGCTAGGTAACCTTAGATGCTTATCTAGGATGATGATATAATCAATTTAAATCACCCTAGATATCAATTGCTAAATGACATGTCAAATAGCTTAGCTAATCAAGATAATCAAAAACTTAATTAGCTATCATAAAACAACACTCAATCTTCATCACAATTAATTCTCTTTTCTTGTATTTAACATATGATCAAAAACATACAAGTAAATTAAAGAGAATATGCTTGATAGTAAATACTAAAATAAGATGAAATTAATCAAAATCTTACCAAGCATGTTGTGAAGATGCAAACCCAATCATGGATGAATGCAAGATAAACTTTGATGCAAAAGGATTTGATTTGAGTGTTTAAAGGTGAGTTCTTGATTTGATTTTTTCTCAAAAATCACTCTTGAAGTTTAGGGTTCTAAAGACTCAAAGAACTTGATCATAGAATGAGAAAGTAAGATATTTATAGACATCAAGAATTGAGCATGTGAAAAGACAAGTTTGCCCTGAAACGCACGGATCGGCGGTTTCAATCGGCGGCCAGGTCGCCGATCATACCGCCGAATTGAACCCGAGAAGAACAGGGGAACAACGGCGGTTTCATTCGGCGGTTTCATTCGGCAGTTTCGTGACCGCCGAATCAACCCGAGATATTAAATCGATCAGGTATGAACACGGTTTCGAACGGCAGTCGTGACCGCATAATTGCTCCAGACACTTCTGGATGCAAACGGCGGTTTCATTCAGAGACCAGACCGCCGATCATAACCGCCGATCACAAACAGAGGTGAAAACCAAGGAGAAGCCAAGGGCATTCTCCATGGGCGGTCTTCACGCAAAACCAAGCACATTCTAGTGCACGCGCGGACATTTCCGATACTATCGGGAAACGAATTACTAAGCACATATACACATAACAAATATAACAATCAAAGTGCTAGTGTGTAAAGTGACATGTGAAGAGTATGCACACAAGATCAAGTATGCTAAGTGTGTGTGCTAACTAAATCTCTTCAAAGAAAACCAAGCACAAGAATTATACCTTTGGCGTGCTTGTCCCTTGAGGTCTTGGAAAGGCTTCGAGCTTGAAGATCAATCACCTAAACTACCCTTATATTATCAACCCCAACAAGTGGTTTGTCCACGAAATAAGCCAATCAAGCATATGGGAAGCCTTACAGTCTCCCCCGTATTGGCTATTTCGTGACAAACACCACTCACATTGATTCCTCACCACAATAATAGAAACTAGGGTCACTATGATTTCTACTTTTACAAAGAGATAAAAATAATCTGAGTCTTCATCTCAAGTAGAACAACAATCCCTGAAAGCAAG